>JBANSL010000006.1:35451365-35886365 GCA_037127255.1 Persicaria tinctoria | reverse complement strand
GCTTTCTGCGAAAGTTGATTGCCGGGATTGTAAAGGCTTTGGATTTAGTTAATGCAAGTTTCTTTTTATCAATCAATGTCTGCTATTGCGATGAGGCGTGAGTAGTCCACCCGCTTCTGGGGCTGGGGTGAGCCCAACGGTGGCCATGTGAGGTGATGCGGTAAAGGTCAGATCTTTTTATGCAATTCATCTTCTATCCCTATGAGCATGATTCTTTTGCGAGAGTTGAAGGTGATCCTTGTTTGTGTTATTGAAGCGAAAGTGATCTTAATGCAACTCGGATTAATTATGTGAAAAGGGTTAGTAACAATTAGGGTTTATGTGAAAGCCTCTATATGCCTATTTGTTAATAACGAAAGTTGTTTGATGGAAAGCATGATCTTTTATGCCTTTATGTTTTACTTTGCATGGTTATCGTTGTGGTGTTGATACCCCGTCTTTGGAAGTTCTTTATTATATTGATTTATTTCGTCGGAAATCTGAGTTTTGGGTTCGAAATTTGCAATTTAATTTTTCTGAGTTTTCTAGTCGATACAGAGGAGGAGCTCATCGAGATCGAGTAGGCCTTAGTCGATCTCGAGTACGGTCTTGTCTAGGTCGAGTTGAGTTTCTGTTCTGTTGTCGATTTTGCAGTTTATGTCTTCACTGTTGGTAGTCGATCTCGAGTAGGTAGTTGTGGAGATCGACTACGTCCTCTGTCTTTGCTTTGTTCTTTACTTTCGTTCGTTATTTTCTATCTTTGCTTTTGTTTCTGTTTTGCTTTGTCTTTTCTGCTTTCTGTTTCTGTCTTTTCTGTTGCTTGTCAGTGAGATCTGTTGCTACCTAAGAACTGCTGACGTGCTTCCTCGTGGATTCGATCCTGACAACCTTCTACTACAACGGGAGGAAGTCTTGTATTTATTTGCTGAGACAGGGAAGTCAGTCTGATCTTTATTCTATATTTATTTCATACTTGACCATCCTCCTGCAACAACAAATTGGCGTCGTTACCGGGGAAGCTATCAATCGCGCCTTAGGTAGTCAGTTCTCACGTTCTCTTTGAGTTACTTTGCAGGTGTATGCGTCGTTCTGGTCAAACACCTGAGTTTGACGCCTTAGACGAACCGGAACGCCTTTTTCACATCAGAGCTAAACTACAAAGAGCCATGGCGGCCGCTGAAACACAGGAATAGCTGATCGCAAGGCTTACAAGGGAATGGGCCGCTAAAGATGCTGCTATCGCCACTGAGAAAGCAGCAAGGGAACAAGCACATGCTGAGCTTGCCCAATACCCAACCACGGCAGAGGACTACATGCACCCAACTCTCGTCGTGCCTGAATCGGCGATTCTAATCCCTGACAACTCTTTTGAAATTCGCACTCAATTTCTTATAGAGCTTAAAAATAATGCCTTTTATGGTAGATTTAATAAGTGTCCTCTTGAACATATTACAAACTTTTCTGACATGTGCCGTACTCTTGCTGAAGGTACAACCTTGGAATATGTCAAGATGAAAGCTTTTCGCTGGTCTCTCGCTGGGCCTGCACTGAAATGGCTTGAAGGGCTGAAAGCAAGATCACTCACAACCTGGGCCCAAGTAGAGCAAGAGTTTCTGAACAAATTCTTCCCACCCGCCAAAACAGCACATCTCCGCCAGAAAATCACCGCCTTCAAACAGAAGCAAGGGGAACCGCTGGAAAAGGCATGGGAGCGCTACAAAGAATTGCTGCGATCTTGCCCTACTCATGGATAGCCACCCTACGTCATTCAGGAGATCTTCTTCAACTCTCTTGATCAAGTCACTAAGGACAGAATCAACCATTATACTCGCTATGAGTATCTGACAATGCCACCAAGTGACGCATGGGGTGTGCTGGAGAAGCTCACTAACTACGACAACAAGTATGGGTCTACTGCAACCTTGCATTGAATGCGGATCCATGCCCCTCTATGAGCCTCCTAAAGAGATTGATCCTGATGTAAGGGAGCAGTACTACAGAGACCAGAATAAGAAGCTCCTTAAGCAAGTAAAGTATCTCTCTGTCAACCAGCCTTGCATTGAATGCGGATCGCAACGGCACACCACTCCTGAGTGCCTACACACAGAGCAAGTCAGGATGGCAGAGCACCACGAGGAGATAGCTTACACAGGGGGTCCCAATCGCTACATGGGGGACCAAAGGTTTCAGCAACCACAATGGAACCAAGGTGTCCCTAGGAACCCCCCGCCCTACAGAGCTCCAGGACATCCAGAAAGGGACCAGAAAAATGATGATATACAGACAGTCCTGGAGGAAATACGGAGGAACCACTCAGAAACTAGGCAATCTTTCAACTCCGTCTATACTCAGATGCAAGGTGTCAACTCTAGGCTTGAGGAAATTGATATATGGAGAAAATCAGTTGATACACAGATTGGTCAGTTAGCAGCAGGAATCCCCAGACAATCAGGTGCCATCCCTGGATCCTCAGAACCAAATCCTAAGGGAAAGACTGGACACATCGCTGCTGTAAAACTTAGAAGCGGCCATCAACTGCAAGAGCCAGAGGTCGGAAAGCAGCAGAACAACGAAGAACAACAAGTCGACATCGACGACACTGTAGTCGATCTCGAGGAGGGCCTCGTCGATCTCGAGGAGAAACTTCAAAGGCCCTCGTCTGCACTACACAGCAACTCGACATCACCCAATCTAGTCGAGATCGACAAGGACCTAGTCGATGTCGAGGAGCCCCTAGTCGACGTAGAGAAAGCTGCCGCACCTCCGACATCTGTTCTGGCCCCGAATCAAAAAAAGAAGCTGCCTTTCCCCACAAAATCTCCAAAGGACCCAGCAGAAAAGAAATTTCAGCGCTTCATCAAGACGCAAGAAGATCCTGCTTGTCCAATTATTCTAGGAAGACCCTTCTTGGCGATGGTGGATACCAACATAAGCGTAAGGAAAGGAGTGCTCACCTTCAACATCAGCGATGAGGTAATTGAGTATTCCTTTAATAAAACTGAAAGGCATACAGGTCCAATGGAAGAGGTCAAATCTATCTCAGCTGGCTACATCACCTGCGGGGAACCCAAGGTCAGAAATATGACCCCTAAGGAGCTGGATAAAAGGGACATGGAGGCCCAGGTGGAGTAGATCATGGCAATCCTAAAAGAGGACGCAGAAAATCCAATCGACACAAACCAAGGTACGTCGTTATGGATTAATTTTTTTCGGATGCCTTGACAGGAACCAAGTATGGGGTCAAGATCGACCAAGGCTCCTCGACATCGAGGACCCTAGTCGACCTCGACCAAAAACAGAAACCTCCACCAGCACCAGCATCGTCAAGCAGCAACCCTGAAGAGCCAGACTCGTCGAGATCGATTAGGCTACTCGAGATCGACCACCCATTAGCTGTCTCGGCTTCGTCTTCTTCGACACTGAAACCACCAGACGACCCAGGCTCCTCGATCTCGACCAGGCTTGTCGAGATCGACCACCACCAGGCTCCACCAGCTCCTGTTTCCTCGACGCTGCAGCCACTAGGAGCAGAAGCCTACTCGAGATCGAGTAGTCTACTCGAGATCGAGTAGTCTACTCGAGGTCGACGAGTCATCCCCTTCATCGACTTCTGCATCCTCGAGCAGGACACCACCAGGACCTGAAACTTCGTCGAGATCGACTAGCCCTAGTCGAGATCGACCAAACACTGTGGTCCCCGATTCCGTCTCTGCGAAGGTAAGCCAAGGTATGGATCTTTCTTCTCCTATTTCCATTAAAGATCTATCTATACATGGGAGAGGTTTGCCTTGGTATGTGCGATTATGCAAGATTTCCAATGATGAGCCTAAGGAGTATGAAGTTGGAGACAAGCTCTATGTCTCCAAATCAAAGGATCATTGGTTCCCTAACAAATTCAACAAGAAGCGGATGGGACCTTTCGTGGTGAACAAGATCCATTCTGGGGGATTGCAGCTGATGGACAAGAATGGAGTCTTATTTGAGGCCCAAGCTACATGGGCCCTGCAAATGCCACCTTGAACTAAATGGAAAAGTCGGCCTAGCGACTGTAAAATCTAGAGCGTGTACATAGACTTTTAATTTTTGAACATCGTTTTGCTTGTTTTTTTTTTGGTTTTGAACACTTTTTAGCTTTGCTATTATGGGTATATGTCTTCCATACTTTTCAGGTCCATGGATAGAACCAAGCAATATTCATACTCGGCCCAGGAGGTGCTTCCATTCGAAATTTAGAAGCCCTGCACATCTGTCTAGTGAGTTTCTTTCTTTACCCTTATTTTGTTTTTAGATATACAGTGAGGACACTGTAATGTTTAAGTATGGGGTGGGGGAAGGGCTTACTTTATGCATATTTGCCATATTTTGACATTATATGTGCATATTTAGAATCTATTTCTTTGAATTGCTACATGGCTATTATGGAATGCATTATTGATTTATGTGCTTACATGCATGTTTTCCAAAGTTTGAAAAAATGACCCCCCATTGAAAATTTTGAAATAATGTGATGGAAGCTTATATTGAACTCTACGATGCAAAATTGGATTCATTAGAGATATAGCATGAAATTGCCTAGTAAAGGGAAGTCACAATGAAGTGCATTATTTCAAGAAAACCATGAAAGGAGGTAAAATTTGAAGTTGCTTTTGACATGTTGCATGATAAGAGGATGGAGGACTTTATATTTCCATATAATGCTCATATTGTTATAATTCCTAGCCTTACCTATGCTTATGCATCACAAAAGCCATATTATGCCTTATTTCATATATTGCTCCACATGATCTAAAAATTGCCATTCTTTACCCTATCCGGGGATTATGTTGAGAATGATGTTATATTATGGAGATTGTTATATGATTGTTGTGTTGTTTTTATCATTATCGGAGTATGGCAGGGAAATTGTTTGAAAAATATGGAAAATTTAATGAGTGAAAGAAAATCCAATCACCTCAGGAGATAAAGGTAGATTGACCCTTCTCTCTAAGATAATAGTTTGGAGAGATGGGACACATTGTGAGGAGTCCAAAGCACTAAGTATCCGGAGCCATTCATGACACCCATGTTTGCGACTCGCGAGAAGGCAGTGCTAAGGTCAGAGAGGTAAAAGCATTATTATTGAAAAAAGCATTATGAAAGGTGATGAATCTTATGGAGAAGGAATGTGGAAATCAAGTTTGGAAATACTCCATTTCCCCGGATCATTAGCACCACATTGCCAAAAAATGCCCACCTTTAGCCTTTTACCAATTCTACTCCTTATTTGAGCTTAAAGTAAAGTCCTCTTGATTATTAATGCTTTGTCACTTATGAATGTTTTTGCATAACCCTCCTTTTATGAGTAGATGTTGCTCTTTAAATTGCACATGCATGGATCCGTGACACTAGTACCTTTTCAAGGATGGTAATTGACTGCAGGGATATATGAGAATGAATCTAATATGTTGAGAGTTTTGAATTCTTCTCCTGAATGACAATTAAAGGTATTGCTTGAGGACAAGCAAGCTTAAGTATGGGGTGTTTGTTGTGAGCTGAATCTGCCATGCTTTACAATAACTTTTATATCGATTTCTGCATATATTTCATGCATTTGGGCTAAAGATAGTACAGAATCTATGTAGCTTATGTTTATTTGTCAAATTATGGAGTCTACACCAGTTTCTGTTTAATTCGCAAAATTGGAGGCATTTTACAGCAATTCTAAGGAAGGTCAGAAAAGCTCGGAAAACAACTACAGAAGCCCAGAATCAGAGAGTATAGAACCATGATAAACCGAGCTGAAGCCAGAGCTACTCTATGTCGAGTACACCTTACTCGATCTCGAGTAGAAAGTCCGAGCAGACTTGGTCGACAAAGCCTGATCGAGGAAACCAAGTCCTAGGCGACCTGACTCCGGAAGACAACTCGATCTCGACAAGACCTAGTCGAGATCGACTACACCTCAGCGCCACACCCGGAGTCGACGAGAAGAGGAGCTATTCGAGAAGCCGAGGACGAAGACGCCGAGCACATCTCTAATCGATCTCGATGAGACCTTGTCGAGATCGACGAGCCACGCAGCGCCTGTCTGAGTCCATGTCGAGGAGGAGTCCTCGACATCACCAGAGAGTCATCTTCGACCACACTCCTAGTCGATCTCGAGGAGCCCTACTCGAGATCGACGACACCCAGGAGCCCAGATCCGAGTCTGTCGAGGACCAGCTAGCCGAGACGACGAGCCGAACCAGTCGACCACAATCCTACTCGAGATCGACTAGACCTTTGTCGAGATCGAGTAGACCTCCAGAGACGCGTTACTCGGTTCGACAAATCCTACTCGACTTGGAGTTACTTGGAGCCTAAGGAAGTCGAGAAGGCCGGGATCTATCCTACATCTATCAAGTCTATCTATGGAAGGGAGATCTATCAACATGAAGACATATTACCTAGTTTAGATATAGTTTTCCTTTAAAGATTTATTTCCCTTTAGCATTTTATTTATCTTTAAGCTTTAAGTAGATATAGATAGAAGATTCTATCCTTGATTAGCAAGGAATAGAAGACTATAAATAAAGCCCTAGGGGCTGAGCATTAGTTATCTTATTCCTATTCAATTTCAGTCAGAGACAAGTAGTTCCACATAGAAGTTTTAGGAGTTCTAAAGTTTTTAAGGTTTTGGCTTTCTGCAAAAGTTGATTGCCGGGATTGTAAAGGCTTTGAATTTAGTTAATGCAAGTTTCTTTTTATCAATAAATGTCTGCTATTGCGATGAGGGGTGAGTAGTCCACCCGCTTCTGGGGCTGGGGTGAGCCCAACGGTGGCCATGTGAGGAGATGCGGTAAAGGTCAGATCTTTTTATGCAATTCATCTTCTATCCCTATGAGCATGATTCTTTTGCGAGAGTTGAAGGTGATCCTTGTTTGTGTTATTGAAGCGAAAGTGATCTTAATGCAACTCGGATTAATTATGTGAAAAGGGTTAGTAATAGAGGAGGAGCTCGTCCAGATCGAGTAGGCCTTAGTCGATCTCGAGTACGGTCTTGTCTAGGTTGAGTTGAGTTTCCGTTCTGTTGTCGATTTTGCAGTTTCTGTCTTCACTGTTGGTAGTCGATCTCGAGTAGGTAGTTGTCGAGATCGAGTACGTCCTCTGTCTTTGCTTTGTTCTTTACTTTCGTTCGTTATTTTCTGTCTTTGCTTTTGTTTCTGTTTTGCTTTGCCTTTTCTGCTTTCTGTTTCTGTCTTTTCTGTTGCTTGTCTGTGAGATCTGTTTCTACCTAAGAACTGCTGACGTGCTTCCTTGTGGATTCGATCTTGACAACCTTCTACTACAACGGGAGGAAGTCTTGTATTTATTTGCTGAGACAGGGAAGTCACTCTGATCTTTATTCTATATTTATTTCATACTTGACCATCCTCCTGCAACAACAGGGGGGGTTAGGTTTAACAAATTGTGTGGATATTGGGTAAGGGATGCAAATGGGGTCGGATTTTAGGGTTATTTTAGCAAATCCCCCAAAGTAATTTATTACCTGATTGCCTCAAAATATTCGATATATTTTTAATCGATTATTAAAATAACCTCATTATTAAAAGGTTTGATCAAGTTTTTATCCTTGTCTATACATTAATTAAAGGATGAATAGTAAAACAATAAATTTATCAATTTTATTATGACAGATTATTCAATGCATCAATATATCATAGTATAATTTATTTAATTGGATACAAATAAAAGAGGTAAAATATGATATATCCATATAGAAAGTGGGTAAAATCTTATAAAAATATATCGATATTTA
Organism: Persicaria tinctoria; assembly: GCA_037127255.1. Classification (NCBI taxonomy): domain Eukaryota; kingdom Viridiplantae; phylum Streptophyta; class Magnoliopsida; order Caryophyllales; family Polygonaceae; genus Persicaria; species Persicaria tinctoria. The sequence continues at coordinate 35,878,609 of JBANSL010000006.1, read as the reverse complement.
AACAAATTGGATAAATTCTTATCTTAAGCATATCTTGTTATATTAATTAGGGGCAATTTGCGAAATAGCCACGAAATAGGGACTAATTGGTGAAATGTCCACGTTTTGGGACAAATTAGTGAATTGTCCGCTATATATACTAATTAAATTAGATCCCCAATTCCATATCTCTAATCTCTCGATCTCACCGGCCGCTCCCTCGAGCTCTCTCTCCCTCTCGCCTGATCTGGAGGCGAAGCCTTCGACGTCGCCGCGAGATCTTCCTCCATCTTCGTCCATCTTCCTCCTCTCCTCCCGTTCGCCGCCACCGCACGCTCCTCCTCTCCTCCTGTTCGCCGCCGCTCTCGCTCTCTCCGGCTCGCGCCGCCTCGCACCCTCCCCCGGTCAGATCTGAATTTGAATTCTATGTCTGATTGATTCGGCGACGCAGATATGCAATTCGGCTAATTGATTCGGCAAATCAATTCGGCGTGGGGAGATCTGGTGAATTCGAGTTCCAATTAGCCGAATTACAATTCCAATTAGTCGAATTCGAGACGGATATCAAGAGCGCCGAAGAGCGAGAGTGTCGGAGCAAGGTTGAGCGAGCGGCAGAGCGAAATCGAGCGGCCGGAGCGATGTCGAGCGAGCGTCGTGGATCCGAGAAAGGTCGAGCGAGCCGGAGGCGGAGCCGGCGGCGTGCGAGCGCTGGATCTGGAGACGAAGGTTGAAGAAGGACTTTGATTAAATTAAAAAACTTACCCCATAAATATGGAAATTAAAAAAAACTATCTATATTTTATTATGTGATCCATAATCTATATTTTTATTTTTGCACAAAAAAATGTTATACTTGCACAACTCTTAAAACAGAGTTGTGCAACTCTTAAAACAGAGTCGTGCAACTCTTAAAACAGAGTCGTGCAACTCTTACAACATAGTCATGCAACTCTTAAAACAAGAGTCGTACAACTCTTACAACGGAGTGGTGCAAATCTTAAAACACAGTCGTGCAACTCTTAAAACACAGTCGTGCAACTCTTAAAACAGAGTTGTGCAACTCTTAAAATAGAGTCGTGCAACTCTTAAAACAAGAGTCGTGCAACTCTTACAACAGAGTCGTGCAACTCTTAAAACAGAGTCATGCAACTCTTAAAACAGAGTCGTGCAACTCTTAAAACAAAGTCGTGCATCTCTTACAATTTGTTTTTCAAAATATAATATATTTTTTCCGCTTTTTTTTCGTTTCAGAACTTTTTGTTGTGCAAAAATTTACGTTGTGCACATATAACAATTTGTTGTGCAAATATACCTTTATGTTGTGCAAATGTAAAAATAAAAATATAGAAGATGTGAATCATATAATAAAATATAGATAGTTTTTTTCATTCTCATATTTATGGGTTAATTTTTGTAATTTCACAAAAATTGCTATTTATGGGTTAATTTTTGTAATTTTATAAAAAATGCTTCTTCAACCTTCCTGCTTCCTTTGTACACAATCTGAACACAACCCTCGCTCCGGCCACCACTCCTCAATCCCTCGCTCCGACCGATCAACCTCGCTCGCTCGACCTCGACCTTGCTCGCTCCGGACGCTAGCTCGATATATAGCTCCGCCGCTCGTTCCCTCCCTCGCTCCGCCGCTCGCTCATCATCGCCTCCTTCCCTCGCTCAGATCTGGACTCGCTCGCTCCGCCTTGCTCGACCTCGGCTCAGATCTGAGATCCGCCCTCGCTCGACCTCCCTCGCTTGCCATAGATCCGACGAGCCAAAGCTGAGATCCCTCCCTCGATTAGATCCGGCGACCTTGGCTTAGATCCGGTGACCTCGGCTCAGATCCAGCGAGCCAAAGCTGAGATCCGCCATAGATCCGGCGACCCCGGCTCAGATCTGAGATCTCTTCCTCGCTCGACCAGAGCTTGAACCACCAAATCGTCGTCAGAGCGCGACCTCTTCTAGGGGCGAGCGACCGGGATCCGTCGACGACCAGAAGGAGAGGAGGAAGATGCACGGAGATCTTCAATCCGGCGCCGGAGAGATCAAGACCTCCATAGCCTTCGATGTCGGACAATCGGGAGCGGAGAGAGAGATTGGAGAGACAAACAATCAGACAGTTTTCCAATCCAATTTCACAAAAAAAAAAGTTTTCCAATTTGAGAATTAGTATATATAGTGGACAGTTTTCTAATTTGTCCAAAAAGGTGGACAATTCACCAATTTGTCCAAAAAAAGCCTATTTGGCAAATTTTTTCTATTAATTAAGTAGTGTTGGATAAAAATTTGATAAAAAAACTTATCTTTAGCATATTAAAATATCTATGCACTAATGGATTGTGGCTATATATTATGGCTATATAATATTTTAATAATTTATTTTGGCTCCCAAAAATAATATAGATACAAATGAAATAATAATTATTAACTAATTAATTTATATATAAATAATTTTTTCCACTAAAAAATAATCTAGATATAAATAAATTATAGCATCTATCTAGTAATACATATTTATCTATTAATATTATTTATAAGATAGATAAATAGATAGATAGATAGCCACGTAAGATGCTATGCATCATGCATCCATGATTTTAGTATATGTTTTGAGAGAGAAAACACTTATTTAGCAAGCGCCCACATCCCCATGGAGAGTTAGGAATTTGGGGGATGAATCATGAATGGATGATGATTGAATTGTTGGTCGTGCTTGGCGACGCCATTTAATGAGGGCCGTAAGCCCGTAACCCACTCACCGGGCAATTGGTTGATACAAACTGAACCCACTTGTTATCTTTGTTAGTACGTGGTCCATTGTATGTTTCAAATATCTGAATTAACATGTTAATTCTGGATCTCAATCCAATCTCTAATAAAGAAAATATCAAGAAACCTATGTGAGAATATAAACTTTCTGGACATTTTTTTTGGATGCATATATCTCAATTGGGACAAGTGATAGCTAGGGCATGGGGAGTACATGCCCCTAAACCAACAAACTACCTATATGCATGTATTCTCCTCGTCGATAGTTTCGTTTTGATATACAATACGCTATAATCCAACAAACGAGTAAAAAGTTATAAATGTTTGAAAATTAAAGTTATATTAATCACTTTAATTTTATTTCAATAAACTATAACAATACTTGTACATTTGACTTAATTTGACATTCATATATAATTCATCTCAAGAGTTTTGAAATGAGAGGCTATTAGTAATTTTAATAATAAAGTAATAAGTTACGCAAGTTTAAAAATTTTATATTTGTTTATCAGGGCCGGACCTGAGAAATTAATTGCCTGAGGCGAATTACGAAACTTGTGCCCCTCACGATAAAAAAAAACCAAAGCATCAAAAAAACATATAGCTATTTAATATATGTTATATAAGTGTAGTTACATATCAGTTTCAAAAATATATCAAACCCCGAGACTATTGATAAAAAAACAATATACATCAAATCTCGAGCAAAAAATTATAATATTAGGACATGCCTTTACTTAAATACCACCTGTCTCGCAGTCTTGGAGGCAAAAGTATCAATTAGCTTGACATAATCAACCTTCTCAACCACCTTCTTTTCAATCGATAACATAGCCAAGTCATTTAGCCTCTCTTGTGTCATAGTAGACCGAAGATAAGTTTTGATCAACTTCAACTTGGAAAAACTCCTTTCAGCAGATGCTACTGTAACTGGCACGGTCAACAAAATTCGATAGGCAACATATGCATTTGGATAACATTCATCCATCTTCTTCAAGTAATTCAACACATCTATTGCTCTGCTAGTTTCTGGTGGCAATGAGTGCCTTAGCAATTGCAATTCTAAACATAAATCTGATGCTTCAATATCAGAGTGCTCATCATGTGTCAAAATTTTTTGAAGATTGTTACAAGATCTCAAAAGGCTAGAATGATCAGCAGATTGTAACTTCTCCATACTAAATAAAAAGCCAAAGATCTCCTCATACTTTTGAAATTGCACAAAACGAGATTGAAGTGAGGATAGAGCCTGATCGATTATAAATAAGAAGTAGTTCACCCGAAAAGATTCTTTTGGTGACGGGATTACCTCTTCATTGTTGATCTCATCATATTCCCATTCCGATTGCTATTTGTTCTGCTTCAGCCATAGCCTCATCAAATTCACAATCTCTATACTCTTGAAGAGAATAAATAAGCCCTTTTAATTGGCTAATAGCAACATCGATGTCCATATCCTCTCCTTGAAGAAACTTACTTACAATGTTAATCTGATGCAACAGCTTGTACCAGATCACCATTCCAAGCAAAAACTCAAAATTTGCAAGTTCAAGTTCTATTAGGCCTTCACCTTCACTTTTGGATTTCGGATCTTCACTTGTTGTTGCCAATTCAACTAAAGCATCCACAATCTGCGCAGCTTGCTCTTTTATAGGCTTCACACTCTCAACATGGCTTTCCCAACGTGTTTGTGAGAGCGGCTTGACCGTAAGTCCCTTCACATGTTTTTTAAAAATATGCCATCTCTTAGTAGAAGAAGCAAATAAAGTGTAGATGCGTTGTACAACTCCAAAAAATGACATTGCTTTAGAACAACAAGTCACCATATCACATAATGCCAAGTTGAGAGAATGACATCCACAAGGAGTGTAGAAAGCTCTAGGATTAACTTCAATCAATCTACTTTGTACACCTTTGTGTCTACCTTTCATATTGGCCCCATTGTCGTATCCTTGACCTCTTATGTCATTTATGCCGAGGTCAAGTCTACTTAGAACAGCCTGCAGCTCCTGAAAAATCCCACTACCTGATGTATCATCAACCTTCATAAACTCAAGCCAAAATTCTTCCACTAATACATTAGTTCCCGAAACATCCACACAACAAACTATAAGGGACATTTGCTCCTCGTGGCTTGTATCAGGGGTACAATCAAGTATGACTGAGAAATACTTGGCATTTTTAATTTTATCAAGAATTGAACCCTTTACATCATCCGCTAACATATGTATCAACTCATTCTGAATCTTAGGGCCAATATATGAATAATGAGTCTTCTTTGCTTGAACACGATGTAGATGCTCTGCCATTACCGAATCAAACTCAGCAACCATTTCAACCAGTTGCAAAAAAATTCCATTATTATCAACAAAGAGCTTCTCGCAATCACCTCTTAATGCCAAGTTATTCTTTGCAATTCTCTGGATAATAGCAATTATCCTCTTCAAAACCTCCTTCCAGTGTTCTTTCTCTTTATTGATAGCAAGCTGCAGACTTTCATCAATCGTCTTCTTAAGCTGAAGCCTTCTTTCTAATTCAAGCCATTCAACCATGCAATTCATATGATACTTACTAGTTTCATGAGAGTTGAGAGTCCGGCTAAGATTCTTCCAATCAGAATACCCTTCATTTCCCAACTTCCCAACTAAATTCATCGTCTTCTGTGTCTTGAACAATTTGCAACAAAAGCAAAAGATCCTATCCAATGAAACAGAATACAAAAGCCACCTTCTATCCATCTTCTCACCATTAACAAGCTGCCGAACATAATGTTTCTTCTCAAAATGTCGTCTAGAACTATCAAGAGGAAACAATACATCATCATCCCTTTTAGGACCTCTTTCAACAAGAAAATCTCTAATGTTCTGTCCAATTCTGTCCCAATTTCCAGGATCATCAACATTCTCAGGCAAAGTAGTGAACTCTCCATTCTCTTGATCTATACCTTCATTGCCACCTTGTCTAACTTCTTCATGGGTAGCCCGATCAACCTCTTCATTGACAGCCTCATCAAGTTCTTCATTGACAGTTTCAGTAAACTTTTCGGTAGCATCTTGATCAACTTCAATAGCATCTTGACCAACTTCAGTAGCATCTTGATCAACCTCATTACTGGCAGCTCGAGTGGCCTCAAGATTAGCATCTTGATCAACATCCGCTTCAACAGTTTGCTCAACCTCTTCATTCAACTCATTGCTAACAATTTGATTACTAGCGAAATACTTCTTGATATTACCTACTTGACTTCGAGTTAATGCATCTCGTTGCTCCTTCAATTTCCTCTTCTTAGCTCCAGACAATTGCTTTCCCATATGCACTACCTTACAAGTTGTAAATGCTATTTGTCAGACACAATCCAAATCCAAATCCAAATCCAAATCCAAATCCAAATCCTAAATCCTACAAATTCAATTTTACAACCCTACAAATTCAATCCTATATCGAAAACAAAATCAATCCTATATCCAAAACAAATTCAAATCCTAAATCATACAAATTCAATTTCGAATTCCTATTTCCTATTTCCTAAATCCAAAACCCTAATTTTGCACTATTAAATCCAAAACGAATTCAAATCCAAATAATTCGACCAACATAGGATGAAATTGAGAAATTATACCTGATTTCGTCTTCACCGATTCGTCTTCAACCATTCACTTCAAGAGGAAGAGGCTGAGCCGCTGAAGAGCGAACTGCGAAGAGTGGAAGACCGATGGAGGCTTGCTTGCGCTGGCGCCAGATGCGGTTGGAGGGAGAGGCCGACCGCCGACCGCCGACGCGGGGGGCGGGAGGATTTCCAGCCGGTGAATCTTCTGGCTTCTGCGGACTGCAACGATTTGGGAATCGACGGAATCGCCTACAGCGCCCCTCTCTCCTGTCGATAGTCGATGAACATGAACAGTTGTTTTGTTAATTTGGAACGCATCGTTTCGTATTTCCATTACTTTTCCTTTTTTTTTTTTTACAAGCGTGCCCTCCTGGCCTCACGGCCCTCACCTTCCCATTTCAGTTCCGAAATATTTTTTTTAATATATATATATATATATATATATATATATATATATATATATATATATATATATATATATATATATATATATATATATATATGTATAATATATATGGGCCCCCTGGGCCTATAGTGCCCGAGGCCATTGCCTCTTGGGCCTGTAGTCAGGTCCGGGCCTGTTGTTTATACACATATTATTACATGTTAAGAAAACAATAAGTTACATAGATCCTTATCTTGCTAAAAAAATCTTAGGATATATATATATTGACGATGTTTTATCCTAAAATAATACCTTTGGTTGTAGAGTTTTTTTGTGTCACTTTAATCCCAAAAGACACCACAGATATATAATTATGCCCCTACTTTCAAAATTTAATGACTCCACCACCGATTGGGACATAGGAGTTCAGTTGATCTAGTTATTAAGTATTCCTTGCAGCGGAATCAGGATTTCGGCCAAGGGGGTGCTAAAAAAATTTGCGAAATATTTTTTTAGTGTATATCTATTGAGAAGATTTTAAAAAAATATATATTGAAAAACACAAAAATTGTTAGTTGTTTATGGTATTTTTTATTTAAATAGTTGAGAGGAAAAAAAACATAGGAAACAAATCAAGAAGAATTACTATAAAAACAATATTGATAGAAAACATTAAATATAACATTTTTAATTAAAATAATTGTGAGAAATAATGATATAATAAAACAAATATGCTGAATCTTTAAATATAACATCTACGTGAAAATGCTTGAGGAGAACGTGCGGGGTCTTATTTCCACGCGCCCCCAAATATGCTGAATCTTTTCCGATCTCAGCCCTAAATCGGAGCCCGCTCCCCTCAAATCGCCTCTCCGTTTGCCTCAATCCGCCTGGTCTATGCCGATTTCGGTCTATCTTCCTCCTACCTCCCTGAATCTTCCTCCTATTTTGGGGGTGTTGAAGCTCTCCTGGTTTTTTCTGTGGTGGATTTAGCCCTCGGTTCGTCTGGCTTCGGCCCGGTAAGATCCCGAATCTGCTTCCTCCCTCTCCCTCTTCGGTGTCCGGAGCCGTTTCTCCTGCTCCCGATGTCGTCGCCGGCGAGGAGCGTTACCTCCTGTCTCGTCTTGTTCAGGCTGTCCATCGGTTTCGGGCCACCTTGTTGTGGTGTGTTCTTGTGCGATAGCCCCAAATCAAAAAATATAAAAATAAAAATCAGGGTTCTTTCTCTGAGCCTATTTGCATACCTCCCGCAAGGGTTTCCAAAACAAGCTTTGAAATACAGGCTTCTGGTTTTGCCGGTGTTTTCTGGCTCTCTATCCATTCTCGTCGGGTCGTCGGTGGCGCTGCGCCGACTTTTTTGTCGGCGGCCACCTACTGTTTGCCTGAGGAAAGTCCTTGGCGTCCAAGCTAACGCCAAGGCTTAAAAAAAAAATAAAAAAATTCAACTCCTTGCGCAGCAAGGACTTGAGTAAAAATATTTATTGAAAAAAAACCCGTGAGGGCTCGTATTAAACCCTGCTCGTATGGGCGTGTCCTAAATCCAATTAGGGTTGAGTAAATCCCGATAGGTTTTCTAGGTGCTCTTTTCTCAGGCGGTGTGCTGCTCTGTGGTTGCGTGATTTGGCGCTCTTCTCCGTGGATTTGGTTATGGCTGACGGAGTCGGGATAGGTTGGGGTCGTGGTAGTGTGTTTTGTGGCGTCTCCACTACTCGGGTTGACTGCTTCCCTGGAGTTTCGTCCTCACTGCCCACAGGATGATCGGGTCCTGATGTATCGCTGGCCTACGGTTCTGCTTCAGTGTGGGGCTTGGCTTCGTCTGTCATCTTCGCCGCATCCAGTTTGGTTTAGGTCTGCTAGGTTTCGTCTTTTGTAGAGTGTGTATACCTGAGTTTGCACCATTATGTATTGTTTTATGTTTTGGTTAGTTAGGTTGTATGTTTGACGGTTCGCCGTCTGCCGACTTTGTCGGCCTCTCGATGAGTCAGACCTGTCTAACCATCGAATTTTTACCTTATCAAAAAAAAAAAAAAAAAAATAAGAAAAATAAATCTACATCTACATCTACATCTACATCTACATCTACATCTATCTGCATAAGTTATAAAAGAGGCTCTTTTTGTCCATAAATGCATTTAGTCCATTGTAGAATAAATTTGAAGAAGTAAATTGAAGAATTGGTGAAATTTATTTTATTTTTTTTATAAAAGAAGTTTTTTTACCCATAAATGCATTCAGTCATTTGTAGAATAAATGTGTGAAGGAGTAAATTGAAGAATTGGTCAAATTTATTTATTTTTTAATTATATGAGAAATATTGAAAGATTAAGATTTGTTTTGGAAGCACGATAAGAATTTGATTCTATAGACAAGCCTAGAGAAATCGGAAGACCGGACAAGTCGGTAGAAGGACTAACCATCATGTACAAGCATAATAAAAAAAACATAAGCAAATGACAAAGATGAAATAGCACGAAGAAAAAAAGAAGGAAAATGCAAAAACAAAAGAAACGTGCATATTGTCCACATTAAAACAAAGCCAACACGACAAACAAATCGACTAGTCAAAGAAGACACACTCAGATAACTCTAGAGAACACTAGCAGACATATACGATTATGGACTATGTAAAGCCATCAGATGTCAATCGCACATCCACGACACCTTCGAGCACAGCAAATCAACCCCCGTTCACATGAAGCCCGTAACACAACAACAACAGCACAACACATCAATCCGCAAACCCAACATCAAGCCAAAATGTTGCTCAAAAGAATCCCCAAAACCTATCTCAACCACTCAAGGACGATAACGAGATCATAGAAGATTACTAGGTATTCAAAATAGAGACAGAAGATAAGGGACCGAGTAGGAAAAAGGAACAACAATATAGAGGCATAAAGACAAACTAAACGGATTGGAAACGGAGAACCCCAAAAGCCAGCCAACCAATTCGGAAGACTACGGAGGGACTTAGAAAGGAAGCGAGAAAAAGCATCCAAGACACCCCAAAGCAAGTAGCAGGCGGTGGAAGATGGAAACGTCGCAACCAAGCAAAACCACTAAAGACAAGACACAACAGTGGAACCACACAAGAGGAGTCAAATGATCCGTTGGGAAGGGCAGACCCGAGTTCGGAGCTGAGGTCGAAGTCGAGGTTGTCCTTGAAGAATGTAGATCTGAGGGTGGAGATGAGGCAAAGCCACAGGGGACCCCTAAGAAAGCCGCAGTTGATGGTGTCCGGAAGGAAGAAAACTCAATCGTCGAGTAGGGAAGACCGAGGTCAACATTGAGAATGAAGTCGAGAGTAACCCCGAAGAGGGCGGATCCGAGGGAAGAGTTGATGGCTGAGCCACGAGTGTCCCTGGAAAGGCAGTAGCCGATGGAGGCAGGAAGGAGGAAGACCCTATAAACTCCCCAAGCACCGCTGGAGAAGCAGCAGACCCAGGGATTCACTACTAGAAATCTGTTATTTAACATCGGCTAATTAACATCACTCAGAAAAACCTGCCATGTTATATATGTTTTTAACATCGCTGGTTAAATTTGTGATGTTGAAAATCAAATAGACACCGTCCAATTTCATTGACCGATGTTAAAAAAAAGTTTTAGGAAAACAATTCTAAGCGCGCCATTCATGTCCTCAATTATTTTTGAAGCGCTATCCTAATTTCAACTCTTTATAAATTTTTTGCCTTCTAAAACTCAGATTCCCTCCAATTCCAATACCTCAAAAAAAATTCAATGAAAACACTTACCCAATTTGAAAATTGAAACCCACTTCCCATTTATCCCCAGGTCATTTCCATTTCATCCTCAACTCGCCATCTTTCATCTGAACTGGTACTCGCCCTCTTTCATCTCTAGCAGATTCTCCACGAGTCACCACCGCTACACACACTAGGTTGCGCGACGTTCTCTCTCTCATAGTCACCGGCGCAGATTCTTTCTCTCGCAGATTACGCGATGTTTCCGTTCTATACCTTCTCCGATTCTTTTCCCCTCACTAGGTTGTGCTTGCCTCGTGTCTCACACCCTTTCAGCCATCGCTCGCTCTCGTACATCCCAGTTTTCGCCTCGTCTCTCTCAGTCGGAGGTTGCAGGTTACATAATTTCTTTCCGCCTTTTTTCTAGCTAGTGTCTACTTCCATTTTGCTGCCTTCTTTTTACCAAATCCATGCCTAAATTTCGAGAAAGAAAGATTGGTAGCCGCTGAAATTTTTCGAGAAAGAAAGATTGCTGCCTTCGATTCATTTGTTCCTTTTTAGATTAGGTTTGGATTTCCACTTTGCTTGATCTATTTGAAATTGCTGTTCAATTCGAGGTTTGGGATTTAGGGCTTAAGGTTTTGATTTTTTGGAGTTCAGAGATTTTGATTATTTAGAAGTTAGTGGTTTAGGGTTTCAATTTAGGGATTTGATTATTTATGAAGTCTATTTGTCTGTGAACTAGATTTTTAGGGTTTATTGTGTGAATTTGATTTATAGATTTTCATTTGTGAAATCGATTTCTATGGTCTAATCTACCCATTTTCTGTAGCTGCTAATATAGGCATACGATATCTTCGAGGACTACATTTCCTGCTAATGATCCTAGTTGCTTGCTTGGTCTTTTTCTTAACATCCGGCTTGGCATTGATCTTTGTATCTTTTTTGTCCATGCAGATTGCTCTTGCTGTTGCTGTTGCTTTGTACATGAAGTGATTCTGGCCACTCATGGTATAACTCGATTGATGAATCTGGTTTTGTTTATGTTTTAAAACTTTTCTTCTCCATTAATTGATATAGAAGTGCTTCTTTTTAGTAGCGTAGCATTTCCTTCAGTCATATTTGTTAAAGTATGATTGAAGCCAACTGCCCCATTTTTAACTCATGTTGAAATTTTATATTTAGGAGCCAACTGCCCCATTTTTTTTAGCTCTTGAGAAGCTGCAGAAGGGCTTGTTGAAGGTGGAAGGTTAGTGATATAAATGTTCATTTGTTGGTTGCTCTAAATAAGCTTTGGAATCTTGTTCATCTAACTAAAGAACTGGATCCTTAGTTACAGGAAAGAGGATCTTCACACCAATGCACTTCTTCCTAGATCGAAAGCCTCTTGGAAAAAGCTAGTAAGTTTGCGTTGCATTTGTGTTAGATAGTCTTTTAGTTTGAAGCTTCATAATAAAATAACTCACTTCAATAAATGACTGTAGTGTTTATCATTTGAATGTCTTATCATGCATCCCAATTGCAACATTCTTTCAACATTAATATGTGTGGACTGAATAGGTACATAGTTTGATGTAATTGTTCTATAAATTCTATAGAAGATCTTCCTCTTTTAGTTAAATGATTGCAGAGTCTGAATGCAAAAATGGGGCTCTTCGGTAAGAGAATCATTCATTGTGATACTGCACTCCATGTCCAAAGAGCGGCTAATATCAAGGTCAAAAAATTAGGCTACAAATGAATTGTGAGTTGCATGTGTCAATAAGATGTGTAGAAAGCCCAAGTAACTGCTAAGTGATAACTTACTCTATGTTTTGTGTGGGAAATATATATGCTGATAAATATTTTTTACATATAAAACCAAAGGAATAGGGCCTCAACTAACATCGATTTCATTCCATTTTAGGTAATTTCGATCAATTTTAGGTTGGCTTATAATCTGCCCTTTTCAATTAGTTTCTTATATTAATCGAAAAGGCCAGATTATTTATGGTTTCTGGTTTGTAATATTTAATTGAAAACATCGATTGGGTTACTTCATGTTTTCAATGTTTTGTGGCCTAATATGAGTTCTAAGCTTGTCCATGGGATAGCCATTGGGTTACTTTGTTACTTTAGGACATTATTTGTGGTTTCTGGTTTGTAATATTTAATTTTATAGTTCTTGCTTGCATTATTATAACTTTTAGCAAACCAAATGTCTTTAATCTAATCGAAAGGATATCAAAGTCTTTCCCATAGCGTTAAACTTCTGATTGATGTCATTGCTATGTGTGAGAGGTTGAAGTCGGGTTATGAAAAACAAATTGACGATTTGCTTTAAATCAACATATCATCATTTTTAAGCTCTTAACTGATTGATGTCACTCCTTGTGTTCCCCTAGAATCCACACTAGGTTATGTTGTTTTCTTGTATGGGGTTCCTATGAATATTAGATTCACATATGAAATGAAAATTGGTTGCAAGACCTTTGCCCTTGTCTTGTGCACTAGAGATATAGTCCAATCTTAACAATCTGTTTTGCTTGCTACCCTATAAATTATAGTGATGATCGAGTTAAGGCGATCAAGTTAGGAATTAACTGTAGCAGTTTTACTAGCCACTTTCTAGGTAGCTCTGTTGAGAAAGGGATTGTCAAATTTCACCAACTATTTTAATTCATTTTCTGGTAGCTAATGTATAATCGTAGTTTTGAGGAATGAAATTTTACCTCCCAGTCCCACTGCTAGGAACGTGCTTCTAGAGTTCTACATGAAGCCACAAAGAGGGGCCTTTTCTCCGAAATATTTCACAAAAACAAACTTGTTTGGTTTGTAAATATACATAAGTACCACTGGCACAGTTTCTTGTTTTGGCTTCTTAATATGTTTCTTACATTGAGTTGTTGTTTTCCTCAATGTGGTCAGGAAGTGCATGTGTCTCGCTACTGTCTGGATCAATGACGTACATGTAAAGAATGTTCAAAGACAAATAAGATCTATCTCAGTTGGCAAATATGGTGGTTATGTAAGTTCCCTTTCCGCCCCTTCTTTAACTTTTCATCGTGATCATTATCTCATATGCCCGTTTCTTGTAATATGTGCTAACTGTGAAGACATGTATGAGGTTTCAAAAAAAACACCAGCCTGATTGAAATTTCAGATAATGATATCTTATTTGGAATGAGGTTACCTCTAGTCTGCGGAAGTATGCATCAGATAGGTACATCTTGCAACTGCTTTAGCCATCGCGTCCATGTTAGAGGTTTTTTCATAAGTGTTTCTGTTTTAAACTTTCAGTATTAGGCTAGGAGCCAGAATCTGGTTTAGGGATATCCCTAGTTGTAACAAATATTTTCAAGAAAAAGGCTTGACTTTTTGTTTCATGGGCGTTTTTTTTTGGGTTATAGGACAGCTGAATGGCGTCATGATGCTTTATTGAAGAGGATGGGGGATAACAAAGAAGATGAAGGTACTCATATTCAAGCCTTTTGATAAGATCCGTTGGTTTTTCTTTTGCGTATCTTCTGCATTTGGATGTAATTGCTTATAGTAATGCATTTATTTTCTGTTTTCTGATAAATTCAGAAGAGATTCATTGAAAATCATGTTCAGCATATTGCACAACCCATTTGTTGTGAGCTGAATCTGCCATGTTTTACAGTAACTTTTATATCGATTTCTGTATACATTGCATTCATTTGGGTTTAGATAGTACAGAATCTATGTAGTTTATGTTTATTTGCCAAATTATGGAATCTACACCAGTTTCTGTTTAATTCGCAGAAATCGAGGTATTTTACAGCAATTCTACAGAAGGTCGGAAAAGCTCGGAAAAACACTACAGAAGTCCAAGGTCAAAGCAGCGGAACCAGTCTGAGAGTCAAGGCTACTCGATCTCGAGTAGGCCTACTCGACCTAGACGAGCATGTCCGAGCACAACCTTGTCGACAGAGCCTGATGGAGCAAGCCAGACCAACCCGGCTTCGGACCCTACTCGATCTCGACAAGCCCTAGTCGAGATCGACGAAGCCCAGACGCCACACCCGGAGTCGACAAGGAGAGAAGTCGAGGACGACCAGGAGCACTCGCTGCCAGCGACTCAACCCGCTGCAGCGGACCGTTCGCTGCCGCGGAAAAACCCGCTGCCAGCGGGAGAGGCAACTCGCGGAAGCGGAAGGGAAGAGCCCTACTCGATCTCGACGAAGCTTGGTCGAGATCGACAAGCCCCTGAGTCCGGATCCAGGCTTGTCGAGTAAAGCCACCCGAGAGCACCTAGTCGGCAAGACCAACCTTACTCGAGGTGGACGAGTGCTTGTCGAAGTCGACGAGCCCAGGAAGCCATGTCCGAGCCACATCGAGGAGATCTACCCGAGAAGACCTAGTCGGCGAAGGCAGTCTACTCGAGGTCGACTAGGCATTGTCGAGGTCGACGAGCACCGTGAGCCAGAGTCCGAGTTTGTCGAGCACCAGCTAGCCGAGACGACGAACCGAGCCAGTCGACCAAGACCTCTACTCGAGATCGACAAGAGCCTTGTCGAGGTCGACGAAGCTTCCAGAAGCTGTTCGACGCGGCTTGACGAATCCTACTCGGTTTTGTATTCCTTGGGCGCAAAGGCGGAAGATTATATCCGATTCCATCAAGTTCTATCATCAAAGGAGACAAGATCTATCACATCATGAAGACCTACCTTAATTAGTTTTATCTTTTCCTTATAGATTTATTTCTTTATGGCAATTTATTTATCCTTTCATGTTTTAGACATAATTTTAGATAGAGATAGATATCTTCTTTCCTAGATTAGCTAGGGAATGAAGGCTATAAATAAGGCCCTAGGGGGCTCAGTTTTATTCATTCAATACACAATTCCAATTCAGAGACACAATTACACATAGAGTTTAGGAGTTCTATGGTTTTTAGGGTTTTGGCTTTCAGCGAAAGTTGATTGCCAGGATTGTAAAGGCTTTTTTAATATAGTTTAATGCATGTTTCTTTTTATACATCAATGTCTGCAATTGCGATGAGGCGTGAGTAGTCCACCCACTTCTGGGGCTGGGGTGAGCCCAACGGTGTCCATGTGAGGGGATGCGATAAAGGTCAGATCTTTTTGTGCGATTCATCTTCTATCCCTATGAGCATGATTCTTTTGCGAGAGTTGAAGGTGATCCTTGTTTGTGTTATTGAAGCGAAAGTGATCTTAATGCAACTTGGATTAATTATGTGAAAAATGGTTAGTAACAATTAGGGTTTATGCGAAAGCCTCTATATGCCTATTTGTTAATGACGAAAGTTATTTGATGGAAAGCATGATCTTTTATGCCTTTATGTGTTACTTTGCATGGTTATCGTTGTGGTGTTGAAACCCTGGCCTCGGAAGTCTTTTAATAAATTGAAGTTTATTTCTGTCAAAAATCTGCGTTTGTCTTTAGATCTGCAATTTCTGTCTTTTTCTGTTTCTTATCGACATAGAGGAGATCTGGTCGATCTCGAGGAGGACCTTTGTCGAGGTCGAGTTGGTTGTCTTCTGTCTTTGTCGATTTTCTGCTTTCAAGTTTCTGTCTTTGCTTCTCTAGTCGAGATCGAGTACCTCTTGTCGAGATCGAGTAGAGCTTTGTTCGTCGAGTTGTTTGTTTTCTGTTTCTGAGTTTTTGTTGTCGACCACCTTAGTCGACCTAGAGGACAGTTACTCGACCTTGAGTAGCTTCTGTGTTCTCGAGTTACTTTCTGTTTTGCTTTTATTTATTGCGTTGTTCTTTGTTCGTTTTTGCTTTGTTATTTGCTTTTGTTTTAGTTGCCCTTGCCGGGTTTATTTGTTTCTTTCCTTTCTGTGTTTCTGTCTTTCTGCTGCTTCTGTGGGAATTTACAGCTACCTAATAACTGCTGACGTGCTTCCTCGTGGATTCGATCCTGACTTTTCTCTTACTACAACGGGAGGAAGTCTTGTATTTATTTGCTGAGACAGGGAAGTCAGTCTGAACTTTATTTCATATTTATTTCATACTTGACCATCCTCCTGCAAACAACAAATTGGCGCCGTTGCCGGGGAAGCAATCATTCGCGCCTTAGGTAGTCAGTTCTCACTGTTTCTTTGAGTTACTTTTCAGGTGTATGCGTCGTTCTGGTCAAACACCTGAGTTTGACAGCTTAGACGAACCGGAGCGCCACCTACACATCCAATCTAAACTTAAAAGGATCATGGCGGCCGCTGAGACACAGGAACAGCTGGTCGCTAGGCTTACCAGGGAATTGGCCGCAAAGGATTCTACTATCGCCGCTGAGAGAGCAGCAAGGGAACAAGCACAAGCTGAGCTTGCCCAGTATCCAACCACGGCAGAGGACTACATGCACCCAACTCTCGTCGTGCCTGAATCGGCGATTCTAATCCCTGAAAACTCTTTTGAAATTCGCACTCAATTTCTTATAGAGCTTAAAAATAATGCCTTTTACGGCAGATTTAATGAGTGTACTCTTGAACATATTACTATGTTTCATGATATGTGTCGTACTCTTGCAGAAGCTACAACTCTGGAATATGTCAAGATGAAAGCTTTCCGTTGGTCGCTCGCTGGACCTGCACTGAAGTGGCTACAAGGGCTGAAACCAAAATCACTAACCACATGGGCCCAAGTAGAGCAAGAGTTTCTAAACAAATTCTTCCCACCGGCCAAAACAGCACATCTCTGCCAGAAAATCACCGCCTTTAAACAGCAGAAAGGGGAACCGCTGGCAAGGGCTTGGGAACGCTACAAGGAACTGCTACGATCTTGCCCTACTCATGGACAGCCACCCTACATCATTCAGGAGATCTTCTTCAACTCTCTTGATCAAGTCACTAAGGACAGAATCAACAATTATACTCGCTACGAGTATCTGACGATGCCGCCAAGTGACGCATGGGGTGTGCTAGAGAAGCTCACTACCTACGACAACAAGTATGGGTCTACTGTAACCTATGAAGAGAACCCATACGTCAGGCCAGCACCATCCATGCCCCTATATGAGCCACCTAAGGAGATTGATCCTGATGTTAGGGAGCAATACTACAGAGACCAGAATAAGAAGCTCATCAAGCAAGTAAAGTATCTCTCTGTCAACCAGCCCTGCATAGAATGCGGATCGCAAAGGCACACCACTACTGAGTGCCCACACACAGAGCAAGTCAGGCTGGCAGAGCACCATGAGGATGCAGCTTACGCAGGGGGTCCAAATCGCTACATGGGGGACCAAAGGTTTCAGCAATCACAATGGAACCAAGGTGTCCCTAGGAATCCCCCGCCCTACAGAGCTCCAGGACATCCGGAAAGGGAGCAGAAAAAGAATGATATACAGACAGTCCTGGAGGAAATACGGAGGAACCACTCAGAGACTAGGCAATCTTTCAACTCCGTCTATACTCAGATGCAAGGTGTCAACTCTAGGCTTGGGGAAATTGATATCTGGCGGAAAACAGTTGATACACAGATTGGTCAGCTAGCAGCGGGAATCCCCAGACAGCCAGGGACACTTCCAGGATCTTCAGAACCAAATCCTAAGGGAAAGACTGGACACATCGCTGCTATAAAACTCAGAAGCGGCCATCAACTGCAAGAGCCAGAGGTCGGAAAGCAGCAGAACGACGAGGAACAGCAAGTCGATCTCGACAAAGCCGTGGTCGATCTCGACAAGAACCTAGTCGACCTCGAGGAGACACTTCCAGAATCTTCGTCTGCACCACACAGCAACTCGACTGGGCCCAATCTGGTCGATGTCGACAAAGGCCTTGTCGATGTCGAGGAGTCCCTGGTCGACATAGAGAAGTCTGCAACATCTCCGACGTCTGTTCTGGCTCTGAATCAGAAAAAGAAGCTGCCTTTCCCCACAAAATCTCTAAAGGACCCAGCGGAGAAAAAGTTTCAGCGCTTCATCAAGATGCTTCAGAAGCTCAACGTCACCATCCCCTTCACAGAAGCTCTCAATGAAATGCCATCTTATGTCAAGTTCCTAAAGGAGATTCTAAGCAAAAAGCGATCGATGGCTGAAATCACAGAGGAGTGCAGCCATCTAGACATATTGGAGAAGATGCCGGATCCAGGTAAGTTTGCTATAACTATTGGATTTGGTCCATACAAAATTAATGCTTTATGTGATCTTGGAGCCAGTGTGAGTATAATGCCTTTAACAATTTCGTCCAAGATTAAGATAGGTGCCTTGGAGCCTGTGGATGCTAGACTTTACATGGCCAACAACACGGTGGTCATCCACACATGCATGGTGGAAAATGTCCCAGTACAAGTAGGTAAATTCTTCGTCCCTGCTGCTTTCTTAATAGTTGATATGCAAGAAGATCCTGCTTGTCCAATTGTTTTAGGAAGACCATTCTTGGCGACGGTGGATGCCAACATAAGCGTAAGGAAAGGAGTGCTCACCTTCAACATCAGCGATGAGGTAATTGAATATTCCTTTAATAAAACTGAAAGGCATACAGGTCTGATGGAAGAGGTCAAATCTATCTCAGCTGGCTATATCACCTGCGGGGAACCCAAGGTCAGAAATATGACCCCTAAGGAGCTGGAAAAGATGGACATGGAAGCCCAGGTGGAGGAGATCATGGCAATCCTCAAGAAAAACACAGAGAATCCAATCGACACAGACCAAGGTAAGTCATCGTGGATTCATTATTTTTCGGATGCCATGACAGGGACTAAGTATGGGGTCAAGATCGACCAAGGCTCCTCGACATCGAGTAGAACCCTAGTCGATCTCGACCAAACCAAGGCGACTCCACCAGCACCAGCATCGTCGAGCAGCGAACCAGACAAGCCAGGCTCGTCGATCTCGACCACCCTTGTCGAGGTCGACCACCACCCGGTGCCACCAGACCGTTCGTCCTCGACGCCACAGCAACCAGGAGGAGAGCCCTCGTTGAGATCGACTACCCTAGTCGAGATCGACCAAGATCCTCGGGCATCGTCTTCCTCGACGCTGAGACAACCAGAGCCAGGACCAGCCTCGTCGATCTCGACCACGCTTGTCGAGATCGACCACCAATCGGGGAGCCCAGATACTTCTTCCTCGATGAAGAAGCCACCAGGAGGAGAAGGCTACTCGAGGTCGAGTAGCCTTGTCGAGATCGACAAGCCCACATCTTACTCGACGGCACCTCCCTTGACGATGCAGACACCAGGAGCAAGACCCTTGTCGAGGTCGACCAGACTTGTCGAGGTCGACAAGCCCCTGTCTTCGTCGACTTCTGCCTCTTCGACCAGACCACCACCAGGACCGGCAGTCTTGTCGAGATCGACTAGCCCTAGTCGAGATCGACCAAACACAGTGGTCCCCGATTCCGTCTCTGTGAAGGTAAGCCAAGGTATGGATCTTTCTTCGCCTACTTCCATTAAAGATTTATCTATACATGGGAGAGGTCTGCCTTGGTATGTGCGATTGTGCAGGATTTCCAATGATGAGCCTAAGGAATATGAAGTTGGAGACAAGCTCTACGTCTCTAAATCAAAGGATCATTGGTTTCCCAACAAATTCAACAAGAAGCGGATGGGACCGTTCGTGGTGAACAAGATCCATTCTGGAGGATTACAGCTGATGGACAAGAATGGAGTCTTATTTGAGGCCGAAGCTACATGGGCCCTGCAGATGCCACCTTGAGCATTAATGGAAAGTCGGCCTAGCGACTATAAAATCTAGAGCATGTACATAGACTTTATAGGACATTTGAGACTTTGTTTTTTGTTTTTAGTTTTGAACACTTTTAGTTTTGCTATTATGGGTATATGTCTTCTACTTTTCAGGTCCATGGATGGAACCAAGCTACATTAAAACTCGGCTAGGGGGTGCTTCCATTCGAAATTTGGAGGCTCTGCACACCTGTCTTGTGAGTTTCTTTCTTTACCCTTACCTTGTTTTTTTTATATACAGTGAGGAAACTGTAATGTTTAAGTATGGGGTGGGGGAAGGGCTTACTTTATGCATATTTGATTTATTTGACATTATTGGTGCATTATTTCTTTGAATTGCTACATGGCTATTTTGGAATGCATTATTTGATTTATGTGCTTATATGCATGTTTTCCAAATTTTGAGAAAAATGACCCCCATTTGAAATTTTTTTGAAATAATGTCATGGAAGCTTATATTGAACTCAACGATGCAAAATTGGATTCATTAGAGATATAGCATGAAATTGCCTAGTAAAGGGAAGTCACAATGAAGTGCATTATTTCTTGAAAACCATGAAAGGAGGTAAAATTTGAAGTTGCTTTTGACATATTGCATGATAAGATGATGGAGGACTTTATATTTCCATATAATGCTCATTGTTAATTCCTAGCCTTACCTATGCTTATGCATTACACAAAAGCCATAATATGCCTTATTTCATATATTGCTCCACATGATCTAAAAATTGTCATTCTTTACCTTATCCGGGGATTATGTTGAGAATGATGTTACATTATGGAAATGTTATATGGTGTTTGTGTTATATATCATTATTGGAGTTTGGCGGGAAATTGTTTGAAATATATGGAAAATTTAATGAGTGAAAGAAAATCCAATCACCTCAGGAGATAAAGGTAGATTGACCCTGCTCTCTGAGATAATAGTTTGGAGAGATGGGACACATTGTGAGGAGTCCAAAGCACTAAGTATCCGGGGTCATTCATGACACCCATGTTTGAAATATATGGTAAAAGCATTATTATGAATAAAAGCATTATGAAATGTGATGAATCAAATGGAGAAGGAATGTGGAAATTCAGTTTGGAAAATAATCCATTTCCCCGGATCAAAAGCACCACATTGCCAAAACTTGCCCACCTTTTAGCCTTTTACCAATGTACTCCTTCATGAGCTTAAATGAAAGTCCTCTTGATTATTGATGCTTTGTCACTTAAGATTGTTTATGCAAAACCCTCCTTTTGTGAGTAGATGTTGCTTTTACATATTTTGCACATGCATGAATCTGTTACACTAGTACCTTTTCGAGGATGGTAATTGATTGCAGGGACATATGAGAATGAATCTAAGATGTTGAGAGTTTTGAATTCTTCCCCTGAATGACAAATAAAAGTATTCCTTGAGGACAAGCAAGCTTAAGTATGGGGTGTTTGTTGTGAGCTGAATCTGCCATGTTTTACAGTAACTTTTATATCGATTTCTGTATACATTGCATTCATTTGGGTTTAGATAGTACAAAATCTATGTAGTTTATGTTTATTTGCCAAATTATGGAATCTACACCAGTTTCTGTTTAATTCGCCAAAATCGAGGATTTTACAGCAATTCTACAGAAGGTCGGAAAAGCTCGGAAAAACACTACAGAAGTCCAAGGTCAAAGCAGCGGAACCAGTCTGAGAGTCAAGGCTACTCGATCTCGAGTAGGCCTACTCGACCTAGACGAGCATGTCCGAGCACAACCTTGTCGACAGAGCCTGATCGAGCAAGCCAGACCAACCCGGCTCCGGACCCTACTCGATCTCGACAAGCCCTAGTCGAGATCGACGAAGCCCAGACGCCACACCCGGAGTCGACAAGGAGAGAAGCCGAGGACGACCAGGAGCACTCGCTGCCAGCGACTCAACCCGCTGCAGCGGACCGTTCGCTGCCG
Source organism: Persicaria tinctoria (assembly GCA_037127255.1). Taxonomy (NCBI): domain Eukaryota; kingdom Viridiplantae; phylum Streptophyta; class Magnoliopsida; order Caryophyllales; family Polygonaceae; genus Persicaria; species Persicaria tinctoria. The sequence goes on along the minus strand of JBANSL010000006.1, from coordinate 35,856,589 downwards.
CGGAAAAACCCGCTGCCAGCGGGAGAGGCAACTCGCGGAAGCGGAAGGGAAGAGCCCTACTCGATCTCGACGAAGCTTGGTCGAGATCGACAAGCCCCTGAGTCCGAATCCAGGCTTGTCGAGTAAAGCCACCCGAGAGCACCTAGTCGGCAAGACCAACCTTACTCTAGGTCGACGAGTGCTTGTCGAAGTCGACGAGCCCAGGAAGCCATGTCCGAGCCACATCGAGGAGATCTACCCGAGAAGACCTAGTCGGCGAAGCCAGTCTACTCGAGGTCGACTAGGCCTTGTCGAGGTCGACGAGCACCGTGAGCCAGAGTCTGAGTTTGTCGAGCACCAGCTAGCCGAGACGACGAACCGAGCCAGTCGACCAAGACCTCTACTCGAGATCGACAAGAGCCTTGTCGAGGTCGACGAAGCTTCCAGAAGCTGTTCGACGCGGCTTGACGAATCCTACTCGGTTTTGCATTCCTTGGGCGCGAATGCGGAAGATTCTATCCGATTCCATCAAGTTCTATCATCAAAGGAGACAAGATCTATCACATCATGAAGACCTACCTTAATTAGTTTTATCTTTTCCTTATAGATTTATTTCTTTATGGCAATTTATTTATCCTTTCAAGTTTTAGACATAATTTTAGATAGAGATAGATATCTTCTTTCCTAGATTAGCTAGGGAATGAAGGCTATAAATAAGGCCCTAGGGGGCTCAGTTTTATTCATTCAATACACAATTCCAATTCAGAGACACAATTACACATAGAGTTTAGGAGTTCTAAGGTTTTTAGGGTTTTGGCTTTCAGCGAAAGTTGATTGCCAGGATTGTAAAGGCTTTTTGAATATAGTTTAATGAAAGTTTCTTTTTATACATCAATGTCTGCAATTGCGATGAGGCGTGAGTAGTCCACCCACTTCTGGGGCTGGGGTGAGCCCAACGGTGGCCATGTGAGGCGATGCGATAAAGGTCAGATCTTTTTGTGCGACCATTCCTAGTGCAGTCACACAACCTGTTCAAAGTACAGCAGCTCAACCTTTTCAAAATGGAGCCTTGCAGGCCATTCAAAGTGCAGCTGCTCAGCCTGTTCATACTGCAGTTGTACTGCCTGTTCGGAGAATAATGACAGCTGAAGAGAAGCATTGTTTAAGAAGTGAACTGGAATCTCTGCTGGGAGAACTATTTCTTGAAGGAAAACTGTTCTAATGGAGCAGAAGCTAAAGAGGATGAAATCGAGATTGACCTGGATGCACTTAGTGATGAAACTTGTTTACGCAAGCTATTGGATGATTACCTCCAAGATAAACAAAAGTGCAATGCTAAAATGGCAGAGCCATGTGAAATAGAGGTACATGGCTTTGTATTTGTGACTTGAAATTCTACTCTTCTTCTTGACAGCAGCGCTAAAAATTCCACTGATTCGACTTCTTCGGCAATGTCCCTTTGAATTGTTCCTAATGAGCATGCTATTGACATTTTTGTATCGATTTTATTTATTTATTTTTGTAGTTACATCATGGATCAGGTATCAGTAATTCATCAATGCAAGCGGGCAAAGGTGGGTTATCAGTTTGATGATTTAGTCCAAAAAAATTACTAATAATATATAGTATTGTGTGTCCTTTCTTCCTTTGATTTTTTAATTTGCCCTTTTGAAGGAAATGACCCTGCTGGCCAAGAAATTGATATTGGTGGGAGCAAACCGCCTGTTACAAGCTATCCTTTAGTTGAGATTGACAAGGATTTGGGTCAGAGAAGTGGTATGTAGAATATCATTTGTAATCTTTGCTTTAAATGGTTGTATTTTTTCAACCCCTGATGTTACTCTTTAGTGCATACTTATGGCTTTCACTTTAGTGCATACCACATGTGGTACTTTGATCTGGTGTATGTGTATATATAGACAAGATATTGGGTTTATGAACCAAATTGATTTGGTTCATAAGCTAGCACGTCGGATATCATATGTTCTCTTTGGTTGGAATTGTGGTGTTGTGTGTGTATATATACAGGATATTGGGTTTATGAACCAAATTGATTCGTTTCATAAGCAAGCACATCGGGTTTACGGGCAAAAGACATTGGTTTATTGTAATGAAAGACATCACTTTTATGAGCTAAACACATTAGTTTTACGTACTAAAAACATTAGTTTTATAAACTAAACACATCAGCTTTACGTATAAAAAACCCAGTTTTATGAACTAAGCACATCATTTTTATGAACTAAACACATTATTTTTACGAACTAAACACATCAGTTTTACGAACGTAACACATCATATTAATTAATAATTTAGGTTGTCTTTACTATATATAAACAACGATTTTAAAACCAAAAACGATTTTAATATATGTAATAACATCGGTTTTGTATTTATTCCATATAGCCAAATTTTGTGTGGAAAAATAACATTACAAATTATAGAGAGAAAATGAATATACACATGTAGGATTTCTATACTAGTGACGTCTTTTTCATATTAAAACATCGTTTTTATAATTAGAAACGATGTTATAAATAATACAGACATCGGGTTCTGGCCGATGTGAAAAACTTTTGACTTTTTACATCACCCACATAGACATCGATTTTTTTTTTTGAAAGACATCGGCTATTACCCGATGTTAAATAACAAATTTCTAGTAGTGATTGAGGTAACCGATGAAGGGAGACGAAGGTTTAGGGTGAAAGGCAGCGACAACAGCAGAAGGCTAGGGTAGGCGATGACCAAGGTGGTGGTAAACCGATGGAGGTAGGTTGGGGTGATGCTGAGGGTGAGCGGCAAAAGAGAAACGAATGCCAAAGAGAGCGTTTCTACAACAACAACAACAACCCAGTATATCCCGCAATGAAGCAGAGTGAGGGAGGTCAGGATGTACGCACTCTTACCCCGACCAAGTTAGGAGAGTGTTTCCGATAGACCCAGAAAAATAAGACATAAAAACCACGTGGTAGTCGGCCTCACAGAGGAATAAGAGACAGGAAATAAGCCAAAACATAAGTTGAAGAAGACAAACAAAAAGCAAAGACAGAAGAGAGCGTTTCTAGAAGATTAAAATTTTATTTATCTTTAATTAATCTATATCTATATCTATATCTATATCTATAATATATCTATCTAAGTATTATTATTTAACCTAAATATAATTAAATGGTGTCTCAAATACTGTGGAGGATCTGCTTGGTGGTAATTAATGGGTTCAAAACTTCAAATAAATCAGGCCTTTAAATATGTTAGAGGTGATAGAAGAGGAGGATAAATTGGACTTATTGATAAATAACGTGTTAGACTTGATTTGTAGTACTAGTACCTATTAGGCTGTTAGTAAAGCAAGCGTGTTTTTGTTCGAAGTATTCGCTGTGTAAGAGGGAGTTGGTGCAGTTGGGGGTTGAGAGTTGAGACAGGTACCACTCCCGGCCTGCCCCTTTCTTTGTCCCTCAAAGATATATGTTATTCTATGTTATCTTAATATGCATACATTACATATTTTAATTATTGGGCTGCTGTACGTGTATATACTTCATTCACATATTTGTAGGTGTCCACTTTAATTATTTTATTTTATTTTATTTTAATTGACTAATATTTTTAATTAAGGATTTTTAATATAAGGGGTTTGACTTTTATACACGTATAGTTTAAGGAGTTAAAAACTATATAAAATATTAATTATTTTACATTATAATACTTATTAATAATAAGTATTATAATGTTAAAAAATTTAATTAAAAATAATATTTTATATATTTTAAGCTCTTTAAAATACGTGCACAAAAGTCAAACGCCTTATATTAAAAATCCTTAATAAGAGGGAGTATAAATTTAGATGCAATTGCATCTGGTTTAAAGGTTGGCTTTATGACAAGGAAAAATGACCAAAAATAATACGAACTATCAACGGTGAAACAAAAATAATACAAACTTTTAAAACTACCAATTCATATACAAACTATAACACATTAAACCAAAATTGATACAAGGTGCAAAATTCACAAACTCTAAATTCATTTGAAATCAATATATAATTAATAATAAATTGTGGTCAAATTGTAAAATTTAGAATTTTAGCATCTTCCCCCATTCGTTCTACAGTAGCAGCTATGGCGGAGCATCTTCCCCCATTCGTGTAAGTGTTTGGATAACTGAGTCCTTGCCGGATCTCAGAGGCCTACTCCTGTATATATATCAATGGGTGAAAACCCTGAGGGTACAATGGTAACTGTACACGATATGGACAATATAAATAATATATGCTAACATCCTCCCTCAGTCGCAGCTAGAGGTGAGCGAATAGCAAGACTGGAAGGAAAAGAAGTAAAAAGAGGAGTAGGCAATCCGTTTGTGAAAATGTCCGCATACTGATGTTCAGAAGGGACATGATGCTGAACCAGGTTCTCTCTGACGAAATGGATGTCAATCTCGATATGCTTCGCCTGCTGATGCTGAACCGGGTTCGACGAAAGATAAACAACGGAGACATTGTCGCAGTAGACTAATGTAGCTGAACGAAGCGGAACTCGGAGCTCGCAGAGGAGGTCGCGGAGCCAGCAGGTTTCTACCAAGGCGTTGGCAACCCCACGATATTCGACCTCAGCACTCGAGCAGGAGATGGTGGCCTGACGCTTGGAGGACCACGAAACCAGGTTGTCACCAATGTACACTGCGAAACCAGAAGTGGAGCGGCGAGTTTCAGGACAACCCGCCCAGTCATCATCGGAATATACAGTAAGGGAGTCAAAAGGGCTGCGTCCGAGATGCAATCCCATGTCAAAGGTGTCGTTGATGAACCGGATTATCCTCTTGAGCGCCTGAAGATGATGTTCGCGGGGATCATGCATGTATAAACAAATCTGCTGGACGGCGAAAGCGATGTCTGGCCTAGTGAAAGTCAAATGCTTAAGAGCATCGGCCATAATGCAGTAGGCTGTGGGATCCTCAACCTTAGGACTGGAGGCTGCATCAAGCTTGGACTTGGAGTCGACAGGAGTGGTAGCGGACTTGCAGGACGTCATTCTGGCTTTGTCGACGATCTCAAGGGCATACTTTTGCTGATGAAGGAACAGCGCAGAAGGGGTGTGAGTCAGAGAGACGCTGAGGAAGTAGCTCAGGGAACCGAGATCAGTCATGGCAAACTCTAAACGCAGTAGTGCCATCAGCCTAGACAACAGGGAAGTAGAGGATGCAGTGAGCACTATGTCATCAATGTATAGGAGAAGATAGGCAGGGTCAGGCCTCGAGTGGAACACAAATAGGGAGTGATCAGACTGACTGCCTTGAAACCCAATACTAGTGAGATACGTGGCGAATCGCTGATACCTTAAGCACTAGAGAGACTTCCGGAGAAGGCAGGCGTGCGATGGGCGGGAGCGATCATAGAAGCCTGGCGATTGATACATGTACACAGTCTCCTGAAGATTGCCGTGAAGGAAAGCATTCTTGACGTCCAGCTGGTGGATGAGCTAGTCCTTGTTGAGGGCGATACTCAGAACGGTGCGGATGGTGGCGGGTTTGACGACTGGGCTGAAAGTCTCATCACAGTCAGCCCCAACCTCATGAGACTTGCCATTGAACACTAGGCGAGCCTTGTGTTGCTCAAGAGTCCCGTCAGACCTGTACTTATGTTTGAACAACCACATACAGTTAATGATATTAGTGCCTCGAGGCCTCGGAACGAGATCCCACGTGTCATTTTTAATTAAAGCACTAAACTCATCAACCATGGCGGCGTGCAAGTTCGGGTCCTGTAAGGCCTTGTGTGGTGATTTGGGGAGAGGGGATATGTCAGGGACGGGGTGAGAAGGTTGTATTTGGGGTTAGGTTTGAAGATCCCGGACTGGGACCGTGTCTTCATGGACGGGGTGGGAGGTGTAAGCGGGGTGAGGGGTGCAGGTGGAGGCGGAGGCGGGGGGTTCAGGAGGGCTACATGATGTGCCGCGGGAACAGCAGGGTGTTGCGGCCGCGGCATATCAACAACTGCGGGGGGCTACTGCGGGCGCCGCCAGGGAGGGTTGGGCGCGACATGGGGTGCCGCGGGCGCAGCAAGGTGCTGCGGTCGCGGCATAATGTTGTGAGCTGAATCTGCCATGATTTACAGTAACTTTTATATCGTTTTCTACATACATTTCATGCATTTGGGCTAGAATAGTACAGAATCTATGTAGTTTATGTTTATTTGCCAAATTATGGAATCTACACCAGTTTTTGTTTAAATTCGCAGAATTCGAGGCAATTTACAGCAGTTATGAGAAAGGTTGGAAAAGCTCGGAAATCAACTACTGAAGTCCAAGGTCAAAGGACTACAGAACCAAGGCGAATCAAGCTGGAAACCCAGAGTTACTCGATATCGAGGATCTTACTCGATATCGACAAAGGATGTCCGAGCATGCCTAGTCGACTAAGAGCATGATCGAGGAGCTGAGAGTCAGAGCCAATCCAACTCCACAAGCCTACTCGATATCGAGTAAGTTACTCGATATTGACAACACCTTGATGCCATGTCCGGAGTCGAAGAAGCCACGCCAAGTCGAGAAGCCGAGGACTGGAGACGCTGAGAACCAGTTACTCGATATCGACGAAACTTGTCGATATCGACAACCTCAGCATCACATGTGCAAGCCAGTATCAGGGAAGAGTACTCGACCAAGCCCAGCAACACAGAGTCGACACAAATTTACTCGATATCGACGAAACTTGTCGATATCGAGGACCCCAGATCACCTGACCGAGCTTGATCGAGCACCAGCAACCCGAGATGCCGAGCCTAGCCAAGTCGACGCCACATTTTTACTCGATATCGAGTAGTTCTACTCGATATCGAGGAGATCTTTCTGGAGACGCGTTACGCGGTGAGCTGTCTGTCGCGGTTTGGCTTTCCTTGCGGCTGAAGGAGTCCGAGTTTTGCCGAGATCTATCAACATCTATCAAGACCTATCAACACATGGAAAGATTTACCTACTTTAGATATAATTTCCTTTTGCATTTAATTTCTTTATTGCATTTATTTATCTTAAAGCAAGTAGATAATTAGATTTAGATATAGATAGACTTTCTTACCTAGAATAGCTAGGGAATGAAGGCTATAAATAAAGCCTTAGGGGCTGAGTTTTATTCATTCAATTTCAGAGACAATTAGTTACACATAGAGAGAGAAGGAGAAGAGGTTGTAAGTTTGAGTTTATTAATGCAAGTTAGTTCTTTTTCATCAAAGATGTCTGCTATTGCGATGAAGAGCGAGTAGTCCACCCACTTCTAGGGCTGGGGTGAGCCCGACGGTGGCCATGTAAGATGATGCGGTAAAGGTACAATCTTTCTATGCAATTCGTCTTCTATCCCTATGAGCATGATTCTTTTGCAAAAGTTGAAGGTGATCCTTGTTTGTGTTATTGAAGCAAAAGTTATCTTAATGCAATTTGGATTAATTATGTGAAAAAGGGTTAGTAACAATTAGGGTTTATGCGAAAGCCTCTATATGCCTATTTGTTAATAACGAAAGTTATTTGATGGAAAGTATGATCTTTTATGCCTTTATGTGTTACTTTGCATGGTTATCGTTGTGACGTTGATACCCTGGCTTTGGAAGTATTTTAGTATATTGATTCATTTCGTCGGAAATCTGAGTTCTGTGTTCGAAATTTGTAATTTAAGTTTCTGCCGTATATTGTCGATTTCTGTTTCTGTTGTCGACATAGATTTAGTCGATATCGACATAGCTGTTGTCGATATCGAGTTAATTCTGCTGCTTTACTTTATTTTCTACTTTTCTTTGTTATTTCTGTCTTTCTTTCTGTCTTTCTGCTTTTCTGTCTGTGAGATTCACAGCTACCTTAGATCTGTTGACACGCTTCCTCGTGGATCGATCCTGACTTCCCACTACTGCATAGGGAGGGAGTCTTGTAAACATTTGCAAAGGACGAAATCTGGTTTGCTTTGATTTATTTATATTTTATTTGCATACTCGCTTTCCTCTTACAACAAACTAACGCCGTTGCTGGGGAAGCAATCATTCGCGCCTTAGGTAGTCAGATCTCACTTTTCTCTTGAGTTACTTTGCAGGTATATGCTCCGTTCTGGTCGAACACCTGAGTTTGACGCCTTAGACGAACCGGAGTGCCTTATACACATCCAAGCTAAACTGAAAAGAGTCATGGCGGCTGCAGAGACACAAGAACAGCTGATTGAGAGGCTTACGAGGGAACTAGTTGCCAAAGATACTGCTCTCAACACTAAGAGAGCAGACAGGCAATAGGAAACTGCGCGAAGGAGGCAACTGGAAGATGAGCTTGCCCAATACCCTACCACTGCAGAGGATTACATGCACCCGACTCTCATCGTGCCTGAATCGGCCATTCTAATCCCTTAAAATAACTATGAAATTCGCACTCCTTTCCTTATTGAAATCAAGAATAATGCTTTCTTTGGTAGATTTAATGAATGCCCTCTTCAGCATATTAATTACAAACTTTACTGACATGTGTCGTACTCTTGCTGAAGGTACCACCTTGGAGTACATCTTAATGAAGGCCTTTCGTTTGTCCCTATCTGGTCCAGCACTGAAGTGGCTTGAATGGCTGAAACCGCGATCCCTCACGAGAGGGGCTGAAATAAAGCAGGAATTCCTCAATAAGTTCTTTCCTCCTGCCAAGACAGCACTCCTCCGCCAGAAGATCAAAGCTTTCAAACAGAAGCATGGGGAACCGCTGGCAAAGGCTTGGGAAAGATATAAAGATCTGTTGCGATCATGCCCTACACATGGACAGCAACCCTGCGTAGTTCAAGAGATTTTCTTCAATTCTTTGGACTTGGCTGCAAAGGACATGATCAACACATATACTCACTATGAGTATCTGACAATGACGCCTGCTGACGCATGGGCTGCTCTAGACAAGCTGACTAACTATGATAACAAGTATGAGACTCCAACCAACTATGAAGAGAATCCCTACGCCAGGCCAGCACCATCCATGCCCCTCTATGAGCCCTTTACAGAGATTGACCCAGATGTCAAGGAGCAGTACTACAGAGATCAGAATCGCAAGCTCCTCAAACAAGTAAAATATCTTTCTGTCAACCAGCCTTGCATTGAATGCGGATCACAGAGGCACACCACTACTGAGTGCCCAAACACAGAGCAAGTCAGACTGGCAGAATACCATGAAGAGGCAGCTTACGCAGGGGGTCCCAATCGCTACATGGGAGACCAAAGGTTCCAGCAACCACAATGGAACCAAGGTGCCCCTAGGAACCCCCCACCCTACAGAGCTCCGGGACATCCGGAAAGGGACCAGAAGAGGGATGATCTACAGACAATCCTAGAGGAAATGCGGAGGAACCATTCAGACACCAAGTAGTCCTTCAACTCAGTCTACAATAAGATTCAAGGTGTCAACTCTAGGCTTGGGGAAATCTATGTCTAGAGAAAGTCAATGGAAACACAGATTGGCCAGCTAGAAGCAGGCATTCCCAGACAATCAGGAACGCTCCCTGGAACTTCAAAACCATATCCTAAAGGAAAGACTAGACATATCGCTGCTGTAAAACTCAGAAGTGGCCATCAACTACAAGAGCCAGAGGTCGGAAAGCAGCAGGACGAAGAAGCTGAAAAACAGCTCAATATTGACCAGTAGCAAGTCAATATCGACCAGCATTTAGTCGATATCGAGCAAGGCCTAGTCGATATCGAGGAACAACTGGACAACCCTTCATCTGCACAGCACAACAACTCAAAACCGACTACAGTAGTCGATATCGAGAAAGACCAAGTCGATATCGAGGAGAGCCCAGTCGATATTGAAACTTCTGCAGCCAAACCGACATCTGTTCTGGCTCCAAATCAGAAAAAGAAGCTGCCCTTCCCAACAAAATCTCCAAAGGATCCAACAGAGAAGAAGTTTCAGCGCTTCATCAAGATGCTTCAGAAGCTCAATGTCACCATTCCCTTCACAGAAGCTCTCAATGAAATGCCATCCTATGTCAAGTTCCTTAAAGAGATTCTAAGAAAAAAGAGATCAATAGCCGAGATTACAGAGGAGTGTAGAAATATGGACATCCTTGGGAAGAGGCCAGATCCAGGTAAGTTTGCTATAACCATTGGATTTGGTCAATATAAATTTAATGTTGTATGTGATCTTGGAGCTAGTGTGAGTATAATGCCTTTAACAATTTGGTCCAAGATTAAGATAGGTGCCCTAGAGCCTGTGGATGCTAAGTTGTATATGGCCAACAACACGGTGGTCATTCCAACAGGCATGGTAGACAATGTGCCAGTACAAGTAGGTAAATTCTTTGTCCCTGCTGATTTCTTAGTTATTGATATGACAGAGGACCCTGCTTGTCAAATTATTCTAGGAAGGCCCTTCTTGGCGACGGTGGATGCCAACATAAGCGTGAGGAAAGGAGTACTCACTTTCAATATCAGCGATGAGGTAATTAAGTATTCCTTTAATAAAACTGAAAGGCATACAGGTCCAATGGAAGAGGTCAAATCTATATCAGCTGGTTACATCACTTGCGGGGAGCCTAAAGTAAGAAATATGACTCCTGAAGAGCTGGAAAAGAGGGATATGGAGGCCCAAGTGGAGAAGATCATGGCCATCCTGAACGAAGAAACAGAGAATCCACTCGACACAAACCAAGGTACGTCGATTTGGACTAACTATTATTCGGATGCCTTGACAGGATGCAAGTATGGGGTCGTAGTCGACCAGAATTCCTCGATATAGAGGACTTTGGTCGATATCGACCAAGCTCGGAAACCACCACCAGCAGCAGCGTCATCGAGCAGCCAAACAGAAGCCACGGACTCCTCGATATCAACTAAATTAGTCGATATCGACCAACCTTCTGCGTCCTCGACTTCACCCTTATCGACGAGCAAGCCACTGAAAGCAGGAAACACCTCCTCGATATTGACCAATCTGGTCGATATCGACCAAGCATCACCTTCACCAGCTCCAGCATCCGCGAGCAGTCCACCACCAGAAGCTGAAAACAACTCGATATTGAGTAAACTTTCTCGAGATCGACCAAACACTTTGGTCCCCGATTCCGTTTCTGCGATGATGAGCCAAGGTATGGATCTTTCTTCTCCTATTTCCATCAAAGATTTATCTATACATGGGAGAGGTTTGCCTTGGTATGTGCACTTATGTAGGATTTCCAATGATGAGCCCAAAGAGTATGAAGTTGGAGACAAGCTCTATGTTTCCAAATCTAAAGATCATTGGTTTCCTAACAAGTTCAACAAGAAGAGGATGGGACCTTTCGTGGTGAACAAGATCCATTCTGGAGGATTGCAGCTGATGGACAAGAATGGAGTCCTATTTGAAGCCCAAGCTACATGGGCCCTGCAGATGTCGCCTTGAGCTTAATGGAGAAAATCGGCCTAACGACTATAAAATCTAGAGCTTGTACATAGACATTTACTTTTTGGGACTTTTTGGACATTGCTGCTTTTTTGTTTTTAGTTTTGAACATTGTTAGTTTTTCTATTATGGGTATATGTCTTCTATATTTTTCAGGTCTATGGGATAGAAGCAAGCTATATTCGGACTCGGCCCAAGCATTATCAATCGAGTTTTTGAAGCCCTGCACACCTGTCTAGTGAGTTTCTTTCTTTACCCTTGTTTTTATACAGTGAGGACACTGTGATGTTTAAATATGGGGTGGGGGAAGGGCTTACTTTGTGCATTTTTTATTTATTTGACATTATTTGTGCATTATTTCTTGAATTGCTTAAGCATGGCTATTTTGGAATTCATTATTGATTTATGTGCTTACATGCATGTTATCCAAATTTTGAAAAAATGACCCCCATTGAAATTTTTTTATTAATGTCATGGAAGCTGTATTGAACTCGACGATGCAAAATTAGATTCATTAGAGATATAGCATGAAATTGCCTAGTAAAGGGAAGTCACAATGAAGTGCATTATTTACTTGAAAACCATGAAAGGAGGTACAATTTGATATTGCTTTTGATATGTTGCATGATAGGAGGATGGAGGACTTTATATTTCCATATAATGCTCATATGTTTATATTCCCTAGCCATACCTATGCTTATGCATCACAAAAGCCATATTATGCCTTATTTCAATTATTGCTCCACATAATCTAAATATTGCCATTCTTTACCTTATTTCCATCCGGGGATTATGTTGAGAATGTTGTTACATTATGGAGATGTCATATGGTGTTTGTATATATCATATATGGAGTTTGGAAGGAAATTATTTGAAATATATGGAAAATTTAATGAGTGAAAAAACATCTGATCACCTCAGGAGATAAAGGTAGATCGACCCTGCTCGCTGAGATAATAGTTTGGCGATATGGGACACACATTGTGAGGAGTCCAAAGCACTAAGTATCCGGGGCCAATCATGACACCCATGTTTGTGACTCGCGAGAATGCAGTGTTGAGGTTAGAGAGGTAAAAGCATTATTATTGAAAAAAGCATTATGAAAGGTGATGGATTTTATGGAAAAGGAATGTGGAAATTCAGTTTGGAAATACTCCATTTCCCCGGATCATTAAGCACCACATTGCCAAAAATTGCCCACCCTTAGCCTTTTACCAATCTACTTCTTATTGAGCTGAATTAAAGTCCTTTTGATTATTAATGCTTTGTCACTTATGAATGTTTTGTATAACCCTCCTTTTGTGAGTAGAAGTTACTTTTTAATTACACGTGCATGAATTTGTGACACTAGTACCTTTTCGAGGATGGTAATTGATTGCAGGGACATATGACAATGAATCTAAGATGTTGAGAGTTTTGATTTCTTCCCCTGAATAACAAATAAAAGTATTGCTTGAGGACAAGCAAGCTTAAGTATGGGGTGTTTGTTGTGAGCTGAATCTGCCATGTTTTACAGTAACTTTTATATCGTTTTCTGCATACATTTCATGCATTTGGGCTGTAATATTACAAAATCTATGTAGTTTATCTGTTTATGTTTATTTGCCAAATTATGGAATCTACACTAGTTTCTGTTTAAATTCGCAGAATTCGAGGCAATTTACAACAGTTTTGAGAAAGGTTGGAAAAGCTCGGAAATCAACTACAGAAGTCCAAGGTCAAAGGACTACAAAACCAAGGCGAATCAAGCTGGAAACCCAGAGTTACTCGATATCGACAAAGGATGTCCGAGCATGCCTAGTCGACTAAGAGCATGATCGAGGAGCTGAGAGCCAGAGCCAACCCGACTCCACAAGCCTACTCGATATCGAGTAAGTTACTCGATATCGACAACACCTTGATGCCATGTCTGGAGTCGAGGAAGCCACGCCAAGTCGAGAAGCCGAGGACTGGAGACGCCGAGAACCAGTTGCTCGATATCGATGAAACTTGTCGATATCGACAACCTCGGCATCACCTGTGCAAGCCAGTATCGGGGAAGAGTACTCGACCAAGCCCAGCAACACAGAGTTGACACAACTTTACTCGATATCGACGAAACTTGTCGATATCGAGGACCCCAGATCACCTGACCGAGCTTGATCGAGCACCAGCAACCCGAGATGCCGAGCCTAGCCAAGTCGACACCATATTTTTACTCGATATCGAGTAGTTCTACTCGATATCGAGGAGATCTTTCTGGAGACGCGTTACGCAATGAGTTGACCGACGCTGTTTGGCTTTCCTTGGGGCCGAAGGAGTCCGAGTTTTGTCAAGATCTATCAACATCTATCAAGACCTATCAACACATGGAAAGATTTACCTACTTTAGATATAATTTCCTTTTGGATTTAATTCCTTTATTGCATTTATTTATCTTAAAGCAAGTAGATAATTAGATTTATATATAGATAGACTTTCTTACCTAGAATAGCTAGGGAATGAAGGCTATAAATAAAGCCTTAGGGGCTGAGTTTTATTCATTCAATTTAAGAGACAATTAGTTACACATAGAGAGAGAAGGAGAAGAGGTTGTAAGTTTGAGTTTATTAATGCAAGTTAGTTCTTTTTCATCAAAGATGTCTGCTATTGCGATGAAGAACGAGTAGTCCACCCACTTCTAGGGATGGGGTGAGCCCGACGGTGGCCATGTAAGATGATGCGGTAAAGGTACAATCTTTCTATGCAATTCGTCTTCTATCCCTATGAGCATGATTCTTTTGCGAAAGTTGAACGTGATCCTTGTTTGTGTTATTGAAGCGAAAGTGATCTTAATGCAACTTGGATTAATTATGTGAAAAAGGGTTAGTAACAATTAGGGTTTATGCGAAAGCCTCTATATGCCTATTTGTTAATAACGAAAGTTATTTGATGGAAAGTATGATCTTTTATGCCTTTATGTGTTACTTTGCATGGTTATCGTTGTGACGTTGATACCCTGGCTTTGGAAGTATTTTAGTATATTGATTCATTTCGTCGGAAATCTGAGTTCAGTGTTCGAAATTTGCAATTTAAGTTTCTGCTTTCTGTTGTCGATTTCTATTTCTGTTTTCGACATAGATTTAGTCGATATCGACATAGCTGTTGTCGATATCGAGTTAATTCTGCTACTTTACTTTATTTTCTACTTTGCTTTGTTATTTCTGTCTTTCTTTCTGTCTTTCTGATTTTCTGTCTGTGAGATTTACAGCTACCTGAGATCCGCTGACACGCTTCCTCGTGGATCGATCCTGACTTCCCACTACTGCATAGGGAGGGAGTCTTGTAATCATTTACAAAGGACGAAATCTGGTTTGCTTTGATTTATTTATATTTTATTTGCATACTCGCTTCCCCCTACAACACATAGCAATTTCGGCCGGGGGGGGGGGGGGGGTGGCGGGGTTCTAGTTTGCAGGCGATGCTCCGGATATGGCCAGGTGAAATAGGTGGCGTAAGAGGGGTGGGAATTCGTCAGAATCGGGTCGTGAATGGGAAGGTTTGTTCATCGGAAATCACATGGCGTGAAGTGACAACCCGATTGGTATTTAAGCGAAGACAACGGTAGCCCCGATGGTGTGGCGAGATGCCCAAGGAGACACATTTGGTGGATCGTGGGGAGAGCTTGTGAGGGGCGGTGGCACTCATGTTGGGGAAACAAAGACATCCAAACACTCTAATGTGATTGTAGGAAGGGTAGCGCTTGTAGAGTGCCAAGGTTGGGATGGAGTTTCCAATCGCTTTGGAGGGAAGTATATTGTGGAAATAGGTGGCCATGTGATGTGCCTCAACCCAAAAGGAGAGGGGGAGAAAGGCGTGATGGAGGAGGGTTCGAGTTTTGTCATTGAGGGTGCGGAGGAGGTGTTCCGCTTTGCCATTTTGTGGAGAGGTTTGGGGGCAAGAGAAGCGGAGGGCTATCCCATTTTGTTGACAAAAGGAGCGAACGAAAGTGTTGTCAAACTCGCCTCCCATGTCGCACTGAATAGACTTGACGGGCAAATTCAATTGAGTGCGGACAAATGTTTGAAAATTTACAAGATGACTTTGTGTTTCCGATTTGTGGCGAAGGGGAAAAACCCAAACAAAATTGGTGAAATCATCAAGGACAACCAAATAATATCAAAAACCACTAGCACTCGAAATAGGAGATGTCCACAAGTCACAATGTATAATATCAAATGGTGCAAAAGTATGGGAATGGGAGAGACTAAAGGGTAGTCTTTTGCTCTTGGCAATTTGACATGAAGAACAAACGGCGGAGGCCTTATGGCAAGAAATAAAATGGTTTGAAAGGAGAGTGTCCATGACATGATCGTCGGGGTGTCCTAGACGAGCATGCCAGACGTCCGAACGGAGGGTGATGTTAGCAGAAGGGGCGGCGAGAGGTGTCTGACTGGCTGCGATGGTTACGGGGTATAGGTCTCCTGAGCTATTGCACTGCATTATTGGGGTGCCTGTACGTAAATCCGTCACAAGAAAACCAAACGGATCAAATTGAATCACCACGTGATTATCGATGGTGAATTGGCTAACGGAAATAAGGTTTTTGACAATGGCAGGGGCAAGGAGCACATTATTGAGTTTCAAAGGGCAGTCAGTGGGTAAGGTAGCAAGGCCCGAACCAACAATTGGAATACGATTTCCGTTCCTGACATAAACCAAAGGCAAAGTGCTAGAATTAAAAACAGTTTGTAGTTTACCTAGATTGTTCGTCATGTGAGAAGAGGCCCTAGTATCCATATACCAATTTCCGTCCGGCTGCTGAAAATCTAAAGGGGTCGTGGGTTCTGACAATGACGCCACTGGTTGTGTTGTAGACAGCGCCTGCGGTGGAGGGTGGGGAACCGAGTAGTAGTAGGGTTGCTGCAGGTAGGGTAGCAGGTAGCCAGCCCAGGGCTAAGGCCAGTACGGCGGGGGGCTAGGCCGGGTGTCCTCCCTGGATAGCATGCTGGGAGCGACTAGGAATGTCGGCAGCGGGGAATTGACGGTGTCGGCCATTGCGAGGGGTTAGGGCAAGAGACAGGCGGCGACGGCTAAGAGCGGCGGCGACAAAGGTGTAGGAGGCAGCGGCGACGGCTAGGGGTAGCGGCGGCGGCTGAATAGAGGTGCGGCGGCTAGGGTTAGCAGCGGCATGCGTGTGGGCAGCGGCTGGTGAGGCAGCGACGGCGACAGGGTGCTGTGGCGGCGGCAGCAAGGGTTGCGGCGGCGACGACAGATCGAGTTTGTGAAACGAAAAATTAGGGTTTCACAAAGAAGGCTGATACCATGTAAGTGTTTGGATAATTGAGTTCTTGCCGGATCTCAGAGGCCTACTCCTGTATTAATGGGTTAAAACCCCGAGGGTACAATGGTAACTGTACACGATATGGACAATATAAATAATATATGCTAACAATTCGTTCTACCGTTGTAGGGAGCTATGGCGGAGTGGCGATGGCGGATGCGGCACAGTCCCGCACAATACTAAACACCCAACCACCGGCCTGCCAATCGGACGAGATCAACAGGCGACAACAATGAATGGCGGCAGCTGAGGTTGGAGACGACGGACGTCGGGCAGACGGGAAGTAGACGCAGCACCAAAACTACGATGGAGGTGCAGAACACCATGAGCGAAGACGAACGTGTTGGTTGAATGGCTGGTTGAATTCCACCATTTAAGAGGACTTTCCGCCATTGAATTCCACCATGTTGGAGCCCGATTCGAAACACCACCAAGTACAGAGAGGTCAAGATACCCAAATTAAAGGTCGAATCCGTGAAAATGGATAACGGAAACCCAAAATCAGCCGGAAATCCACCCAAATTAAAGGTCGAATCTGTCATTGAAGAGGACCTTCCGCCATTGAAATTCACTAAACTTGGAGTCTAAGAAAGATGGGGGAAGGGATTAGGGTTTTTTTTTAGATAAATATAATTTTATTCTTTAATTTTATAAAATTTTCCCAAATTTTTTAAGTAATTATAATTTGAGTCTAAAATAATTTATTGGTGGTGAATTTTGGACTTTGTATCGATTTTGGTTTAATATGTTATAGTTTGTATAGGAATTGATAGTTTTCAAAGTTCGTATTATTTTTTATTTATCGTTGATAGTTCGTATTATTATCGGTAATTTTCCATTATGACAAATGATTACATCAGTAGACTATCCTCATATATGAATTTCAATGAATTTTAATACCGAGTAGATATTAGAGTGGTTTACTAAATAGATCAATTTTTAATCTGACTTGGACGTGTTAAGATGTGAGAGATAAAAATAAAGCCTTAAAAATTTAAACAATATAACCTATATATATTATTAATTAATTTTAAGATAATAAGTCTATCACACTTATATTCTAGCTAGCCTTTTAGTGCATTGATTGCTTTCATTTTTTGCTTCGTTTTGCGTTTCTTTGCTTCTGTTTTCTGTTTTGCAGACTAAGTAGTCGACGTCGAGGATACTTAGTCGATGTCGAGTACTTCCTGAGTCGTTTTCGAGAGTTTTTGAACTGAAAAGACGGGCGTTTACACGCTTCCTCGTGGATCGATCCTGGCTACCTTCTACTACAACGAGAGGAAGTCTTGTATTTATCTGCTGAGATAGGAAGTCAGTTTGCTTTTATATTTTATTTATATTTCATATTTGACACATCCTCCTGCAACAATATTTCACCAACACCAACCATCACTGGCGTCCTCAGCTGGCGTCCTCGGTGGAAATTCCATCACTGGAGCCTCTCACTGCTCAGAGCATCTACTTGTATTGGTATTGTTTCTTTACAGTACATTGCTAGAGTAAAAAGAAATCAAGACTCAGATGCGAAACTTGCATAGATTAATATTTGTTTGCCTATAACTGATGCGTCTCTATTCAATCTGATAATTCCTGTTGCTTTTTTTTATTGAAGTAATTATGTTCTTGATATCTTGGTCTATCACAATAGTGTCTCTAGCTCTTGCGGGCCTCATTTACCAATATGTTAGCATCAAAGGCAAGGCTGGTGACTGGGGTGATGGTTTCAATAATGCTTATTTCTAGCTGGCGCTTCGCAGCATGCGTTCTTTGCGAGGTACTTTCCCTTTCTGATATTATAGGAATCTTATATTTATGTTTATTCCTCCATCTCCTATCGAACCAAGTATTTCTGATTCCAGCATGCGCTTCGCATCATACGTTCATAGGATATAGGGATTGTTATTACAATTTGTTTACACTTCTTTTTTACTACAAGATCTCGAGGCTAACAGAAAAGAGAGAAGGAAGCAATTGACAAAGCTTAGGGTGAAAGCTGAGAAGGCATGCAGATGAGAAGCTTGGCTCCTAGCTAGAAGTTCTTGATGTTGTCGAATACTGAAAAAAAAAACCTAGAGATTGTGTTACAATTTTGTCGACGAGTGTAGACATCCTTAATTAGTTATACATTTGGGCACTGCGATTTTGTTTCGTTTAATTCCAACTTATTTTTCTTATTTTGAAGTTTTGATGGATCATTATTTTCTGATCTATTGTTCATCTAGTTGGTAATTTAGCAGTGCTTGCTGATTTGCTCGATTATACAGTTTCTAAGTCTCCTATGAAGCCAGGAGTTCATGGTTGTTGGTTAAATAAGCGTGAGAGATCCATTATCCGAGTATCGCATTTAGTACAAACAAGATTGATCAGTTGGCAGCTCGAGCTCGTCTTGAACACAAACAAGCTTTATGAGGTTGAGCTTGGTTTCTTGCTCGCGAGCCGAGCTTGAGAAAAATTGTAGGCTCATTCAAAACTAAAATCTAATTTGGTTCTCCCTAAACTGAAAATCTAATTTGGGCACTTTGTTTTACAATTGCACAACTGCACTTTACGGTTGCACAACTACACTTTAAAGTTGCACAACTGCACTTTAAAGTTGCACAACTGCACTTTAAAGTTGCACAACTGCACTTTAAAGTTGCACAAGTGCACTTCATAGTTGCACAACTGCACTTCATAGTTGCACAACTGCACATTACAATTTTATTTTTGCACCTTATATTATTCACAAAGAGAAACACAATAAGAGATACCACATAGATAGCCTATGCGGGATTTGGACCCACATCATTGTGCGTAGGAAAATTGCGCTACCATTTTGACCTAATAGGCTTTAGTTGCACAACTGTATTTTAGAGTTGCACAACTTTAGTTTAGAGTTGCACAACTGTATTTTATATTTGCACAATTGTAAAAATTTCAGAAGCTTTTGTTAAAAGAAATTAAAATAAAAACAGTTGATAGGCCATATTACCCAAAATTCAACATTGCTATCCTGGCACTCCAAGTATACCACACAAAAGCTAGTATACTACCAAAAAGGCCAAATACTCAGCCAAATTCAGTAATATTCAGAACTGAGCCAAAGTAAGCAACTGATCAGAGAAACTAGCAAACCAGAACATGGGTTGATTTCGAAAATTAGAATCACTGGAAGGTTAAATCTCTCACACAACTCCCTACACCAGTGTATGCCAACTTCCTAAATAGGCCACATAGCTTCATCCAACTTCTTTTATCATCAGATGCCAACTTCCAATTTTTCTCACACAACTCCTAACAAGTTAAAAAAAGGTTAATCTCTCCACCTCTATCCCATGGGACAGCCACGAAAAAGATCAAGAAATTTGTGAAGCTAAGGAATCGGAGACAGGTATAGGGTAAATAGTAAGACATAATAAGGTAACTCATAGTGATAATGTGTTGAGGTTAAGTGCTCTGAACATATTTTGGAGGGAATTTTTATATTACCTAAGCAGAAATACAAAGTAATGTTTGTTCATATAAAGATCACTTCAGAGTTGGACAAGAGGAAATTGAGTTGAAATTGCCAAAATTGCGATGCGGGTGCTAATGTTTTTCTTAAAATCAAGAATGATATTCTCTTAATTTGTTTGGTGATTGTGGGAATGCTAGTTTTACACGGTGGATATGAGGATGGGAATTGGGTTTAATCAACATAAATCAGGGTGAGGATGAATCTATCTGAATGAAAGTGTAGTCACTGTTGCCTTGATGAAAACAACAGGAATTTTTTTTAAAATCTAAAGACAACAGTAATTAGAAGCGAGGCAAGCACCCGATTTTTGGATCCCACACTTGCAGCTGAGCAATTGACTCCATTTACAGATCTTGTGAGAAGGTATCGATCAAAATTTCAAACAGAATCCCAAGGATGAGAGCATAAAATGGGCACAACATGTAAGGTCTATGAAAAGAGAAAAGAAGGTTGGCAAGTTGCAATGCCTTGAATTTAGATTCTTGATAATGTTAATGTCCTTGTAGTGAAATTTCAGTGTAGCATTCTTGAAACTGAATCACGATGTACTTGGTTTTAAATGAATCTTGAAAGCTCAAATTGGACTAACCATGATTGAAGATAAAACTAAGATAATAAGTAGCCTTAAAGAACATGAAAACCAGTAAGAAAAAATCACGCTCGGAGAAGTTCCCACCTATTGAGATACGGAGAAAAAAAATTGCCACTTTAAGTGTTTTTTGAATCTCATTTAACAGTTTTGACAGAAGTGAGATGCTCAAGTTTGACAAATATGGCAGAAATAGCTAAGAATAAAAAATGTAGCTACGAATAAGGTTAACCTTAATTCCATTGAGTCAAAGCTGGAACCTATAATTTTAAGTGCACAAATAAGGTTATAAAGTGCATGAATATGACTATATAGTGCATAAATTGAATTAATAAATGTGCAGCACTTCATCCTCCATATAATATATAAAATGCATAAATAAAATTATGAAATTCATGAATAAGATTATAAAGTGAGTTCACCAAAAAAAGATTATAAAGTGCATACATACACTGGACTCTGAATTGAACATTAAAATAGAGTATATAGATCTAGGTGGAGTCGAACCACCAACATCCTGAACAACGGGCGCTCATTCCAAATTGAGCTTATGGATCTTAACACAAGTAACAAGCTAACCCAAATATGGACAAGATAAGAACATTTGAGTTCTAAAAATGCACTTTTTAGTTTTATACTTGCACTTTTTCAGACTAAAATTGCACATTTAAGTTATAAAATTAGCACAAAAGGTCTCAATCATCTACCACTGAAAGCTAAACACCAACACACACTGCATAAATCAAAATGATTGAAGCAGAACAACCAATTGATGCTAATAGGACATCATCTACTACACTCTTCAATCACTCACAACCAGTAATGAAGGCCAAATAAGAGAGTAAAAGACGCCAGCAACAAGGACACCTCCTGATCTAAATCTACAGGCACAGATACATTCTTCAACAAGGACACCTCGTGATCTAAACCTACTGCATTTGTGTCAATTGAAGGAAAACAAATAAAATCACTAGTTCTGCTCCAATGATGTCAGCTGAAATACCTCGAGGCCTGATGGAGCCAGTTGAAGGAAACATGATCTACAAAAACCAGATCTCTGTAACACTAAATGCTTGCTGCCTTAGAGTAGTAAATATAGCACAAGTTCGGCACACCATGAACGAGACTAAGAGTTAAGTACTTAACGATCAAAGGAAGGAATGGAGTAAGATTACCATCCTAACAAAAATGTGAACAATGGAAGATAAGGTATTAAGAGAAGCACAATGAATAAGAAAATAAAAATCGGACCTTAGTTACCATGTGTGTAGCCGAGCAAGAAAAGGACAGCAAAGAACCACATCATTGGACAACAAGGTAGGGGTGTGCAGAAAAACCCGAAACCGAAAACACGACACGAAAAAACCCAAAACCGAAAAAACACGACACGATAATGACACGAACCGAGAAAACACGTCTCCAAACAGTTCGTGTTCGGGTTGGGAAAATGCCCTTGTCGGGTACCTGACACGAACCGTTTATTTTTTTTATTTTAATTTGGTACGGTACTATAGTAATAGTACTAGTATTATAAAGTCTGAAGTCAAATATCAAAGTGAATTGGCTCATTTGGTTGGGGACTCGCGAGATCCCGCAATAAGCGCGGGTTCGAATCCTAATGCCCTCAACTTTTTTCTTCAAAAAGGTGCGTTTTTTTAATTAAAAAAAACTTCCCTTTTCTTTCGAAATTTGTGTTGTTTTTATTTTTTTAATTACAAACCCTAGCCGCACCACATAATCGAAGAAGGAGACAGTCACAATTCACAAATTCTCTCTCTCTCCAATTCTCCAAATCCAATCTTTGTCTTTCTCTCTAAATCCGATGAAGTTGTGGTCCTGTGGAGGTGAATCGACTCTTCCGCCAGGGATAGCCCAAGGCTGACTCCTTGCTCGGCCCCGGATTCGCTCGTCCTGGCGGCGACAGATTGAACCGCTGCTCGATGATTGGCGCCGCTTCAAAGAGATTCGAAGTGAGGTCGAGATCCCAGATCTAATGCCCAATGGAGTGTCTTCACCAGCGATGCCTCCGGATCTAGGCAGACGAGCATCGACGAGGTTTCCATCTCCTTTCACCGGGGCAGATGCGAGAGAGAGAGAGAGAGAGAGAGAGAGAGAGAAGATGGAGCGAGAGGAGCAAGGGTCTGAGAGCGGAGAGCGGCCCTGGATGGGGGCTCGAGTTGGACCACCGAGGGGGAAGAAGGTGGAGAAGGAAGCCATGGAAGCTTCAACTCTCAGAATCTCATATCGTACATCTCCTCAATTCTCGGTTCGTGACGGGTTACATGGGTATCCGACACGGAACAGTTTCGTGTTTTCATGTCAGATACCCGGTATTAACCGTGTCGTTTTCGGATCGGCGTTTTTATCCTTAACGGTTTCGGGTACCCGACACGATTAACCGTGTCGTGTCGGATACCTGGTTATGCACACCCCTATAACAAGGGGGTTTCATTTTGCATCAACATATCAATATCTTAGACTGAGTTAGTATATTGAAGTGTTGAATTGCTATGTTATAAGAACCTGATGCCAACAATGACTTTAAAGTCTTCTTCGAGTGATCTGCTGATGTACTTCCTACAATCAAATCGTCAGTCACTTCCAGGAGTCAAATGAGCCTGATGTTGAGGATCAGCAAATCTGAGTACAATATATAGGAACCCTGAATTGAGTCGAATCTGCACAAATGATGAAATTTCTTTTCCAATCTGCAAAAAGGAAGAAATTTCGTTTTCCAATCTGCACAAAGGAAGAAATTTTCGAGTAGAAGAAGACTTACCATGGAGAGAATGGAAAATGAAAGTTTCGATCTCAATGCATCCATCGTGGAAGGAGATTCAAACAATCACAATCACTAGGGTTACAAATGATGAAACAATCCACAAATAACCTTGGAAAATTGGATTCTAATATAAAACAAAACCACGATTAATCATCGATTAATTGAACTACAACAAGATATTATACCTCTATTGCTACAAGGAAACACATCATCGACAACATGAGACAAAATGTGTGTGTGTGTGTGAGTGAGAGAGAGAGAGAGAGAGAGAGAGAGAGAGAGACGAATCGTACAAATCAGATGCATGCTATTATCAATCGGAGTGAGGATCTTTGGCGTCGTCTTCGTCAGATGAGGCGGAGAACGGAGATGAGAAAGGATCGCCGGAGTGAGGATCTTCAGCCCTTCAGTTCTTTTCTCTACAGTCGCGCAGAAGAAGACGGTATGGTAGGCAGGGTTTTTTTGTTTTTTTTAGGCCGGCTCAGTCTCGGTTCAATTTTTAAAACTAGGCCCGCGTCCGGTTTTGCATTAAAAAACAAAATTTTACACTTTAAGAATTTTACACCCTAAGGGAATTTTATATTTTAACTCTTCCCTATATATATACACTAGTGTATGCCCCGTCCCCTGCACGGAAATATTTTAACACAATAATATAAAATTACATTTATTATCTATAAAAAAAAATCCTATTATAAATATGAAAATAAATAAATAAAAAGAAAAAATTTGCAAAACAGGCACTTTATTTGGACGTATTTGTAAAATAGCCACGAGTTTGGACAATTTAGCAAAATATCCGCTATATATACTTATTCTCGGATTGTACGGTCATTTTTTTTCTCTCTCCCAAATCCTCTCGCCTTCTCGATCTATTCTCTCTCTCTCTCCATCGGATCCGGATCCGATGGCGGCGAGTCTCCTCTTGTTCGCTGCCGCCGCCGCCGCACGATCCTCCTCTCCTGTGCTCGACGAGGACGACGTCGTCGCTCATCTCTTCCCTCCCTCTCGCCGCCTCTTCCTTGCCGTCCATCTTCCTCCGTCTCTAGAGGTCGTCCTCATGTGCTCGACGAGGGCGACGCAATCGATCCAAGGAGAAGCAACCGGCCATCTCAGATCTGTTCAATGGTGCTCGAGAGGTGATCCTCTCTACTCCCTTTGGTTAGGTTCGACGCTTTTCTTCCCGGATCTAAGCGTTATGCCTCATAATCTGGATGGATGTTGCTGCTGCAGACGGAGGTATGAATTGGATGATCCTCCAGATCTCCCATCTGATCTCGCCTTCCTCCTACTTAGAAATCGGCGGCGCTCCGCTCCGCTTCCTTCTTCAAGAAAGGATTTTCATCCGATCCCCCATTATTAGTGAACAAAGGTAACTTCATTGATTTTGCCTTAATTTGCTGATGCCTAATGGTGAATTGTTCATTTTTTGTTTAGCATTGAGAAATTAGATGCTTACTTGGATTTGGTTTGATGTACTGTGTAAGGCCTTTCCATGGCTTGTGCTCAACGTAGTGTTTGTAAGTTGAAATCACTTGGATTTGGTTTGATGTACTATATACTGTATTTATTATGTTATATGTCATCTCCTTGAACATTATTAGTGTTTTTTCACTGATATTTGTAAAATAGTGTAGAAATTAAGCTAATGTTATATGTTGCTTGTCTTCTTTTCATGTATATGTAATACTTAGTGGAGAATCAAACAATTTGATATCAGTTTTGTTCTTTTAAATTCTGGAGCTTGGATTTAGATGGATTATAGATTGACAAAAGGATGTCAGTCTCTATATTGGTCCCATGCATTTCTTTTTTCACATATATGATTCACTCGGATGGAGATCAACTATATTTATTCATAAAAGATTGTTTGTATGAAGGGTTGAGAAGGGTCAGGCTGAGCCAGTGGAAACTGAATCTTCAGCAAAGGAGTTGTTAGGGACAGATACTTGTTATATTTTAGACTGTGGGCCTCAAGTTTTCATTTGGATAGGGAAGAATACCTCTCTTGATGCAAGGAAAAGTACAAGTGGAGCTGCAGAAGTAACTTCCTGATCCTATATCACTTATTTTGTTCTTAAGATTTTAAAATGTGCAAGACTATAACCAACTTCATTGCCATACAGGAATTTCTCCGTAGTCTTGATCATCCAATGTCCCATATTATCCGTATTATTGAAGGATTTGAGCCAGCGAATTTTCGGTCAAAGTTTGATTCATGGCCACAAGCTGCTCCAGATACAGAACCCGAGAAGGGTAGAGGAAGGGTTGCTGGTTAGTATCTGCTAGTCAAAGATCAATGTATTATTAGCTGAAGCATCATTACTATCTTACGGGGAAGCTACTTTTTGTTTTGTAGCTCTCCTTAAAAGACAGGGAGTCGATGTTAAGGGTCTTGTGAAGTCTGCTCCTGAAAAAGAAGAAGAGCCAGAACCACATATTGATTGTACTGGGAATTTGCAGGTAATAACACATTGACACTTTGATGAATTCATTATTTATTTGTAAAAGAAAATTATCCTGAAATAGACTAATGCTAGTCATGGTGTTAGTGTTGTGTTTCTACTCTAAATGCAGCTAGTTATAGTAGACAATTGACATTTTACAAAAAAAAAAATTGACAATTGGAGTAAAACACAACACTAACATCAATTTATTGGCAGCTTGGGCTAGTTTTCTTTGGGAAACTGCTACTGAGAGTGCTACAGAGGCAAAAGGACATGCCAAGGTACTCATTTCTTATAGAATCTTGCAAAACTCGGGTACTCGGTTTTCTCTTATTGGTTATGAACTCTAGTTTTTTCATACTGGTTTTTCAAGCCGGTTAAGAGCAAGGGAGCCTCTAAATCAGGAACAAGCAAGAAAGAAGGAACCTTTGTCGAAGAGCATCTAAGGCAGTTGGTTGAGAACAACCCATCCAACGCCATGTTTCTAAGGAACTATGCACAGTTCTTTTTATAAGGTGAATCAGTTGCTTTCGTGGAGCCCTTGCCTTGGTTTTCATTCGGATTTTATGCGGGCTAAGCTCACTCACTGTTGGATGGTATATGTAGTCAAAGAAAGACCATAAAGGAGCCGAAGAATACTATTAAAGGGCTATTCTGGAAGATCCTGAACAAAGCTTGCTTTCCAACAGGGAAGATGGAAGATACCGGCGAGATGACTGAGAAGGAGATCATCAGAGCTGAAAGTAACGCCAGGTTTATCAGCAACCGGATCATGGAGATACAGGTTGCAATTGCTAATTTGATGCTTCTTGTTTGTTGTGCTTTAGAATGATGTTTAAATTTTGAAGGTAGTTGGTGATTATCATCTTTTTAATTCACCGCTGTTTCTATGGATTTTGAATGTGCCTATAGGAGACAGTTTGACATTGCACATAAAGTAGTTGTGGATGAATCTGCTGAATGGAGATTCAGAACAGCAGGTCATGCCGTGGAAGTGGCAGATCCATTAGGTGCTTCTCTTCTTAAATCGTGGAAGAACATTCTCGTGACGAGCATCAACAAAATGGTATCAAGCATATGAAGAAGACGTCTGATCCTCGTGAAGCTGAAGGTGAACTTGTCATGAAGGATATCATGCTTGATCAGATATTGGAGCCCTCATCGCATAGAAAGAACAGAAAAGGTGGTTATAGCAACAGTGGGAGCAGTGATCAGACTCTAGAGCTATGGGATACAATCGACCAGTCAGGAAGGATTGATTGAATCAGGAACAAACTCAAAACTGAAAGAGCAAGTCTGTTTGTGACTATCTTGTACATTTTAGGAACATGTTTTCAAAAAGTTGATTGAATCTGGCTGTGGTGTAGGTCTTTGTTCTTAATTATGTTGTAGTCTTGAGAAGGTTAATAAGGTCCTGATAATCTTATATGGATATCCCAACCTGCTAAATATAGAACTTTGTATCAAAAGATGTCAGCTTCAGCCTTCATTTTGTGTGTGTCATGTTGCAACTTACATTTGCTGCTGTTAAAATCTAGATGAGTGGTTTTCCTTTTTAACATCTGAATCAGAAAAGGTTTGAATACTGTGATGGAGGCAGGCCAAAGCCAAATCGGATTCAACAAACAGAAAAACATGTTGATCCAAAAGATATAGAAAATAAAATTCTTGCTAGCTAATACAACAAAAATAGCTTGGCACTGACTTGGGAAAATGGATCTTTGTATGTTACAGATGAAACGGTGGATATATTGCTATATATATATATAGGGGGTGAGAAAAATGAAAGGTTGAAGAATCAAATTAAATTTTAGTTTGTATGAATAAAACTATAAATTTCATTAATAACACTACGAAATTTTAGAATTGCACGACGCTGTTGTAAGAGTTGCACGACTCTGTTGTAAGAGTTGCACGACTCTTTTGTAAAGAGTTGCACGAATCTGTTTTAAAAGTTGCACGACTCTATTGTAAGAGTTGCACGACTCTGTTGTAAGAGTTGCACGACTCCGTTTTAGTGCTGACATCGTTGACACTAGTTGTGTCAGCGGTGTTTGCAATTTTAGTGCTGACAGAGTTGCACGACCCTGTTGTAAGTGAATGAATTGGATAGTTCCTCCCCTATATATATCGTTATCCCTGTAAAAAGTGCACAAATTAGAATAAAAAGCGCAAGAATAATATTATAAAGTAATAAAAATCATATCCATGTAATAAAAAATAAAAATAAAAACTAGATTTGGATCATATTTGTGAAATTGTTATCCAGGCTTGATGGAATTGTTCGACATCATCTGATTGGTTTATGATTCATTTGTCATGTGCTTCTTCGATTCTTTGTGAAATTGTTATCCATGCTTGTGCAACTCTAAAAAAAGTGTTGACGTGGGAAAAAAAAGTGCTGACACGGAAAAAAGTGCAACTCTAAACTAGACTTGGATCATATTTGCACAATTTATGGTTATATTTGCACAAAGTACTCTTATATTTGCACGATAAAAAGTTAAAGAAAAAATAAAATAAATAAAAACTAGACTAGGGTCATATTTGCACAACTTATGATTAAATCTGCACAACGTCCTCTTATATTTGCACAACTTACTCTTATTTTTGGTCAACAATATGTTATTTTTTGCAAAACAATCGAGATTTGTGAAATTGTTCTCAACATTATTTTATTTTCTCTCAATAGTATTTTAAGAATTGCACGACTCTGTTGTAAGAGTTGCATGACTATGTTGTAAGAGTTGCACGACTCTGTTTTAAGAGTTGCACGACCATGTTTTAAGAGTTGCACGACTCTGTTTTAATAGTTGCACGACTCTGTTGTAAGAGTTGCCCGACTCTTGTTTTAAGAGTTGCACGACTCTCTTGTAAGAGTTGCACGCCTCTGTTTTAAGAGTTGCACAGCTCTGTTTTAAGAGTTGCACGACTCGGTTTTAAGAGTTGTACGACTCTTGTTTTAAGAGTTGCACGACTCTGTTGTAAGAATTGCACGACTCTGTTTTAAGAGTTGCACGACAATCGAGACTTGTGAATTTATTCTCAACATGATCTTATTTTATCTCAATACAATTTCATACTTTATCAATAAATTGTAAACGATTCAGGATAAATTGAAGTAAGTCTAGTTTTAATTTTTAATTTTTTTTAACATTTTGTCGTGCAAATATAACCATAAATTGTGCAAATATAATTGTATGTTGTGCAAATATAACATTTTGTTGTGCAAAAATAAAAATAAAAATATAGATTATGGATCACATAATAAAATATATATAGTTTTTTTAATTTCTCATATTTGTACGGTGATTTTTGTAATTTCATCAAAATTCTTTCTTCTTCCTTCGATTTCTGCGAAGAGGAACCCGTCCCGCTCCGCGCTCGACGCCACCGCCGTCGGCTCGATCCGGCCTCCTTCGCTCCGATGCCGCTCGCTCCCTCCCTCGCTCCGAAGCTCGCTCACCACCGCCTCCCTCCCTCGCTCGCTCGCTAAGTCCTTCTTCAACCTTCGTCTCTTCAGATCCAGCATTCGCAGGCCTCCGGCTTGCTCGACCTCGCTCGGCCATTACTCGACTTCGCTCCGGCATTCTCGCTCTCCGGCACTCTTGATCTCCATCTCGAGCACTCTCGGTCGCCGACGCTCACGCCTCTCCTCCCGTCAATCCTCTAGATCTCCGTCAAGAAATTGCAACTAGAATTCGACTGGAGTTCAATTTCAGAATCGATCTGGAATTCGACTAGAATCAATTCGACTGGAATTCGACTTCAGAATCAATTGGACATAGATGGCGAATTCAGATCTGGCCGGGGGAGGGTGCGAGGCGGCGCGAGGCGGAGCGGCTGCGGCAGCGAGAAGGAGGAAAGGAGGAAGATGGACGGAATTGCTTCAGATCCGGCGCCGAAGCCATAGATCTCGGCCTCACTCACAATCGTCGTTGAGCAGTTCGGGATTGAGAAAGAGAGAGCGCGTGGAGAGGGAGAGGTCGGAGGAGAGAGAAAGGCCCGTGAAACAAAGGGAAGGGGTTTATATTTAGGTCATTTCACAAAAATGTCCCAAAACGTGTCTATTTCGCAAAATAAGCCCATTTTCGTGGCTATTTTGCAAAATCTCCCATAAATAAATATGAATTACATTAAGATAATTAAACTAATAACTGAAAATATAAGATTAAAATTAATATAGATCTAAATAACTCATTCTCTTGAAAACTAGTATATATATATAAATAAAATAACTATGAAATAATTAATTCTTTCCACCAAAAATAATCGATAACACCTATCAAATATTTACTACTATGTATCTATTAATATTTTTGGTAATTATGATCACTGTTCCAAAAAAACCCTTCAAGGGCCGCCTAGACTCCCGCCTATCGATAACACCTATCAAATATTTACTACTATGTATCTATTAATATTTTTGGTAATTATGATCACTGTTCTAAAAAAACCCTTCAAAGCCGGCCTAGACTCCCGCCTAAACCCCTTACCTCATCCCTCCACCAAGGCCTTCAAGGTCACCAAGACCCGCCTAGACCCCAAAGACCCGCTATAAAATTCGTCTATATGACAAATGGGTGAACCTAATGTCTTTTTTAGGTCTCATCCATATGGTGTAATTTATATATAAATCGCCCATTGGATAAATTATTTATAATCCATATGGAGATATACTTATATGGCAATTTGTATATCGGTATATGCCAAATTTATTACTATTATTGTGTTTAATTATATTGATATAGTTATTTCTTTATATAATATTTACTCTTTTATAAGATATTCCATCTATTCAATTATATGAGTTAATGGTAAAATAAAATAATTATTTTTAATTATATCGATTAGAACTATCTTATTATTTTTATTAGATTTCCTTTTTGACGGGAGAAGGTTTTGTGAGATGCACTCACGTGTCGCTACATAAGCAGATTCACTCACAAGCCACCACGCAGGCAACAATGTATCGATTTTAGTATATGTATGTATATAGATAGATAGATAGATAGATGTGTGTGTGTTTTGTAAGGATGAATAAACGGGTTACAGTCCCAATCTCTTCTATCTCCAAATAAACGGGATAAAGTCCCAACCGATTCTATCTTCCATATGACAAGTTGAATTTGAGTAGTGATTTTCAAGCTCAGCAAACAAATATATGGATTAAATAATGGGTAAATTTGGTGATTGTTCATAATTTGGACAAAAATTAGCACTTAGGATAAAGGAGGGGTGAGATTAGGGGAGCATTCATAATTGACATTTTTGCCCTTTCTTCTCATTTTTTAATTTGACCATTGATCATTGACTGGTCAAATATGTTGACTTTTGGTGACACATGTGTGATTATGACAGTTTCGTTTTTAAAGTTTTTTTACGGGGTCATTGTCACCACTCTTTAACAGTGGTGACATGAAAATTTTTTGATGACAACTTCGTTTCAAGAGATTTTTTTACGGGGTCACTGTCACCACTCTTAACAGCGGTGACATGAAAATTTTTTGATGACAGTTTCGTTTCAAGTTTTTTTTTTTACGGGGTCACCGTCACCACTCTTTAACAGTGGTGACACGTGTATGGTGACAAGAATTTTTTTTGATGACAGCTTCAATTCAAGAGTTTTTTTTTATTACGGGGTCAATGTCATCACTTTTATGAGTGGTGACACGCTGTAACAAAAAAAAACAGGGTCATAGACACTGTCACCACTACAAAAACAAGGTCATATATACTGTAATCAAAATAAAAACAGGGTCGTAGACACTGTCACCAAAGAAAAACAAGGTCATAGACATTGTAACCAAAATAAAAACAGGGTCATAAACACTGTAACCAAAGGGAAAACCTAGGACATGGGAAACAATTTTTTTATGACATATTTGTTTCTAGAGTTTTTTTTTTATGACACCACTTTTATCGGTGGTGACACGCTGTAACAAAAAAAAATAGGGTCATAGACACTGTCACCACTACAAAAACAAGCTTATAGACATTGTAATCAAAATAAAAACAGGGTCGTAGACACTGTAACCAAAGAAAAACAAGGTCATAAACACTAACCAAAATAAAAAACAGGTCATAGAGTAATCACATCCTAAATCTACTGCAGTTCGATGTAGTTCATCAAACTAAAGTAGTTAAAAATATTAGCATGAAACAATATATGCAATAGTGAACACAGATTGACTACTGATATCGAAGTCATATCTAGAAAAGAAAAAAAAAACTTTTACATCTTTTATCATGGAATTGGCTATAACTAGAAGCATCAACCTGCAGTGTCAATTCAATTATGAAAAATCTCCATTAGAGATCTTGGACCGAAGAAAAATCATCAATGGAAGGTGTTGCAGAATGTAATCTGTTGTTTTCAAATTCAAACGGAAGAATTGAACAGCTTGTATAGAGAGTTTTTTACATAATTTGCCCATAACTTTTTATTTTACACTTTATGACCCTGCACACACATATCGTAACAAATTACACCACCTCCGGCTAGGCGTGGCCACGGGTCAGACCCGGCGGGTCGACGGGTTCGACCCGCCGGGTCAAGACCCGGGGGAGGGCGACCCGAACCCTAACCCGGGATTTCCACGGGTTGGCGGGTTCGGGTCACCCGACGGGTCATCGGGTCGACGGGTTGACCCGCCGGGTCAGACCCGCCGGGTACCCGCCGGGTCAACCCGGCGAGTTGGAGCCCGGGTTGGACGGGTTTGCGTTTGTTTCGGACTTTGGAATTTGATTTGTCGGATCTGATTTGTCGAGAAAGAGAACGGGAATTGAACGCCTATCAGTGTTTGACAAATATCCTTTCGTGTTCATAAATAATAACTTGACGCTTTAGTTTTACAATATGTAACATCTTCGAATTTTCAAAACTAAAAAGTCTAAGACTTATAACCCATTAAGTTTAACAAATTACAAAGAAGTTGTACAATTTTTGTATTAGGGAGTGTTGGGGGGGAAGGAAGAAGAAGGGCTTGAATCGGTTTCCCGACTGCCTACGTATCCTCCCGGGGGTGAGGAATCAAAGCCCACGTAGTTCTTTTACCTGTATGTCTGAACCCCGGCCCGGTTACCTCCTCTTCTATTCTTCTTGATCGTCGGATCCTCCTCCACCTCCTGAGCCATCTGTGACCGCGCCGTCAATGGAGCTCCCAACGGACTCTGTCTCTATTCCGTCATCATCCTCGGAATCAGTCCCCAAGTTGTTCTTCTGCAGTCGCATCTCCGCCTTCTTCCAATATGCAAGGCAAACTTGGGCTTCGAGGTTCTCGGGAAGCAACCTTGATCTCTTCTCCGAAAGAATCTGACCTCCGCGACTAAAAAGCTGCTCGACGGCTACGGTGGAGCAAGGTGCCCCAAGTATTTGTCGGGCGATTACCTGCAACGTCGGGAATCTTTGTCTTTCGGGACGGCTCCACCACTCAAGGACATCGAAATCTTCCTCTTCATCGCTGAAATAGGTGAATTCACTCATCCTCACCTCATGGAAGCAACAAAACCAAGTCTACAACATCTGAGGAGAAGAAACTCACCGAAATTGAAACCATAGAACGCCCTAGTTGTACCACCAACAGTAGATCCAATCTAAGATCTCGAGAGGGAGCACTAGTTGTACCACCAACAGCGGCTGAAATTTGAAGCACGGGGGCGCCATATTAGTGGAGTCCGAGATCTGGAGAGGGAGCATGGAGGGGCGACCGCCTCGGAATCGGCCGCGGGAGTTGGCGGGAGTGACAAGGCAGTGGAGGCGACGCTGATGGACATCGATCGATTACTCTTCGAGAATTTCAGATCTATGTACTGCGATGACGACGAATCCGACGAGGTGGAGGAGGATGAAGAGTATCCTTTCTCAATCAGAGACCGTGACCCGATGGTGTGGTGCAGAGTGTCGTTATCTTTCTACAAGACCAAAAAGAGTAACCCAAATCAACAACTCAACTAGAAACCTAGTAACTAGTATAGTGGAATAGTAACAGGTCGATCCCACAGAGAGAATATCTTTCCAGTCTATCAAATCGCTTTCAGAACAGAACAATATCAAGAAGTGATTGAATACCAAGACAACTGAACTCAGCAAAAGTAACGATGGTGAATTGGTGATAATTATGAATGATGAGATAGTTTTCCTTATAATTCATCAACAATGGTTATGTCTTTGATCCTTGACTTTATCTATCTTCCCTTGTTTGATTCATCTAATGGTGGACCACTCCAACCTTAAGCAATGCAACAATAACAATCACACAAACAACCAAAGATAGGGGAACAACTCCCTAACCCTAATTGATATAATTGATAAAGTAGAATTGTCAATGTCCTACACACCCAATCAATGCTTTCAGGAGATCAATCAGTTATGTTGTGCTACTAATCCAATTAACTTGCAACGACTAATATATCAAACCTTTAGCAGGAAAACAGATTCCGTCAAGGTGACCAATCAAGAGGGAATATATGTAATCAATCAATAACAAACAAAGACATTGAATAAATCAAACTCAGAATAGATAGAAATTAAGTCTCACAAATCATATAACCATGTCTCCGAATTGCAGGCGAAACAAAAGATGTTTAGTTCCTCATGGCGAGTCTTCCTCTCAATATCTCCAGTTCTCTCTCACAAGATTAAAAAACTCTCTAAGTCTTCTTAGCCAAAAGTCGGCCAAAATATCATAAATATTAAACCCTAATAAGTTTCCAAAAGACGGAATGGAATTCTCGTAATGACACGGACGGCGGGCGCCGTGTTATAGGCGGCGGGCGCCGTTTCATTAGTAGCTAGATTCTTCAATATGTGCATTCCGAATCCGAGCCAACTTCCTCCACGCCTCTTCCTAGCCTTCTTCACTTGTTTCCTCAGGTTCCTAACTCTCCAAACTCATCGTTGGCAAGCCATAGATGTTTCCTTCCAGCATCAGGACAAAAATATGCAGAAAAGCATAAAAAGAGCGTAGATTCCACACTTGCAAGACTCAACACTACTGACTTGAATTGCTCAAATAAACACGAAAAAAACTACCCTAGACTCGCTAACAACTACCTATAATGCATATATAAAATACACATTATTAAACTCCCCCACACTTAAGCTTCGCTAGTCCTTAAGCGACCAATAAAAGCAACCTATACATATGAATTCATCAAGCATGACATAGCCTTACAAAAACAAACTAGAAAGCAAACTTTCAAGGAACATATGATCAAGGTGACAAACATCGTTGCATGTATCTAACGATCAGAGCATGGGGAAGCAGAAATCATCCAACCTGACCAAGAATATGTGTTTCACTCAACTCTCATGTGTTTAGGCTTTTAAATAACAACTCTCAACTCCATCCAAAATGCACTAAGCTTATAGAAATTGGCAACAATATAATCAAATCTCCACCGAAAGGCCATTACTTGTGGAAAACAATAAAGATAAACAACATGGCTCTAGATCTTACTCTTTTTTTTCCGGTTTTTCTTTTTTCTTTTTCTTTTTTCGGCTTTGGTGTATTCCTTATGCGAGTCACAACATGGGTGTCATGAATGGCCCCGGTCTATCAACACCTCCACTTACTTGAATGAAGTCCACTTGAACATCTTTTGACGCGAGTTGCAAATATGTGTGTCATGAATGAACCCGGTTACTCAATAATCAAGCTTCCTTCTTTAGTGGGTAGCTTTCAACACCGTTTTACGCGAATCGTACCCCTGGGTGTCATGCGTAGATTCGGTTACTAAGTATCTCAACCATTTCCACCTTATTTCACTCAACGCACTCAATAAGAAACTAAAGCCAAATACAAACACAACAAGCACAAAATCCGCAAGCAACAAACATGTGAGTCGGTTTTGACAATAGTTAATGAAGTCAATATCAAGAGGCAGCGACATATGGAGAGTAAATCACTCATAAAAGCAAAATGAATCATATGATTCCAATAAGGCTAAACACAATCTCTCAAGGGTCATGTTGTGTAAGATTTCAATCATACTCCCATCTTGATCATATATGCTCAATTATATCACCAAATGATTCCTCATAAGCAAATATTTTTCAAAAAAACAAATAAGGCCAGACACTTCAACTTCTTCGTAGGAATTACAAGTTCATGCCATCAAAAGCTCAAAGTCTCACTCAACCAAGATGGTTGTTCGAATAATGATGTATTAGACAAACACGAAATATTTTTGGGATTTTAGACATTTTTTAATTTTTTTTTTAATTTTTGACATTTTCTCATAACAGAAACTCAAACACAAGACACACTAACTACGTACGATAGAATCCAAACAAACACCATCCAAACATAAAGATAATAACATCCAGACATCCAAACGACAGAAATATCCAAAATAAGAGTACATGCCATCACCAAACCGATCAAAGTACAACAAAATCCAAGAAGAGTACAACAAATGTCTCGACACAACCAAAGAAATCATAAAAACTTCTCATAAACCTCCTCCCCCACACTTAAAGATTGCATTGTCCTCAATGCTGAAACACGAAGGACAATACAACAAATAAAATAAGACAAAATGTAAGGAAGGGAACATACTCACTCACTGCTGCTGCGGCGACTGGAACGGGTAGTACTACTGAAACTGCTGGAAGAAATTGTCAAAGTTGGTCTGAAGTCCCGAGATAGCGCAGGTTTGCTCCTCCTGCCTCTGGAACATCTCATCCTGGCGCTGGCGAAGATCATGATATTAGCGTCTGAACTCCACGCCCTGAGCCAACTACAGCTGATGAATCTCATCCAGCTGTTGAGAATAGTGACCAAAAGGGGAAGAAGAAGGAGCATAGCTTATGTCAGTGTCGGAATCCGAAGCCCCAGCCCAGCTAGACTCTCCTCTCACGTATGTGGTAAGTGGGACATTCCAACCAACATAATCACTAGAAGCCTGAACCTCATCATCATCATCATCATTGCCATAATCATCCTCCTCAGAAAGGTCCACAACCTCCGACGACAAGTTGAAATCATCAATCTTCGGTCCAAGTGGAAGATGAGCCGGTAGACGAACGATGTGGTCCCCCCTACGTCCAGCATGCCAAATAAAAGGTGCCCGATCACCCTCAAGGTGTCTCATCCTCATCAATATCTCCAAGGAGATGCGAGACTTTCCGTCCATAGGTACCAAATCTGTAACTCTCACTCTGAAGTGCACAACTATCAATGTAATCAATCCTCTAAACCTAATGGTCTTGGTATCCCTCTGAGCTCCCCTGACTAGTATATCAGCACAGGCGTCTAAGAACAATTGAAGCCAGTCAGGAGTCACCTCCGCCTCGGGGGTCAAACAATACATCGCCACCCATGCCTTCATCGAAACCTTGTTCAGCTCGTTTTGCCCAAAGAAGGTGTTGTTCAGCACCTTATGGCAGAGTCTAAGTGCAGGGTGGGTGATGTTGTAGTTGTAGTTCCCGCCCCACGGATCCAAGTGGCACTAGTAGCTTCCTGCCAAGTCGTCGTCGGCGTGGGACTCATCATAATTTGACGCCTCTAGTTCGGAGTGGGGAGGCGAATGACACCCAAGTACCGTCTAAGCTGTGCAAAACTCCTCATATGTGTACTCCGTCTCAAAACAGTAAACTGAACATGCTCTCTATCCTAAAAAAAACAACTAAAGTCGCCAGAAACTCTCTAATTAAATCCGGGTAGGTCGTCCCATGCATGACAAATAAATTCCCAAGGCCCCCATTCTCAAGAAGGGTAGCACAAGCTTCTGCTAGACCTAAATCATCTAAGGCCGAATGATCGAAAAACTTAGTCGTCGAATATTTCCTAAGGCTAAGGTCATTCCATTTCTGAATTTGGTTCCCAAATAGCATGCTATGAGCAATCATGTTCGGAAACGACGTCATAGTGGCAAAATAAAGCGAAGGAAGAACAAACTTACGAAATCCGACGAAGAAACTGAGTTCTGCGAGGGCGGCGAGCGCCGTGTATTTCTGGGCGGTATTCTGCGCTCGGTCATCCCCAACAAAACCTCCTCCGACGTCGGGTTGTACCCTTTTCCACCTCCTTGCTTCACTAAAAATTGATTTAAGGCCTTGGAGAAGGGTATTTTGAACCTAAAGTGGCCGGAAGTGGTGGTTTGGGGTTTTGGTGAATTTTTCAAGTGGGCGAAATCACGAACCGAGGGCATGTATTTGTAAATCGGGGTGTGTAGATTCCGAATATGGAGTCGGAATTCTGAATCGAGCAACGATTTGGATGGGGTATGAGGATCTGTGAAGTTGGAAGAGGTTTGAGGGTTGAGAGTTATGGAGAAAGGGATGGAGGTTAGGGATGAAGTGGAGGGGAATAGAGAAAAGGGTTTTAAAAATAGAGTGGGCCCCCCACAGATTTAACGAATCGGCAACCCAACTCTTTTGGTTTCGCATGCACGGTGGGCGTCGCGGCTTGTGCGGCGGGCGCCGTTTCCTCAGTGTACTCCTATTCTCGTTTTCGATCAGAAATTTCAAGTCTTACCTCATAATCTCGTTCCAAACCACTTCAAAGACCAAAACTAAATATCCTAACACCAACTAGACTCGAAAAGAAGAAAATGAAAATAAAATAAAATAAAATAGAAAGACTCACCTCGGGTTGCCTCCCGAGCAGCGCCTTTGTTTCACGTCCATGGCTCGACGTAGTAACGTAGTTTTACTCCTTAGGGAGATCCTCCCCTTGCCAGGAGTCCATAACTTGGCCGGCGATGTCCTCATGGTATTTC
The DNA here is from genome assembly GCA_037127255.1 of Persicaria tinctoria. NCBI lineage: Eukaryota > Viridiplantae > Streptophyta > Magnoliopsida > Caryophyllales > Polygonaceae > Persicaria > Persicaria tinctoria. The sequence continues at coordinate 35,817,887 of JBANSL010000006.1, read as the reverse complement.
TTGATTCTCTGACCACTCACCTTGAAGTTATGACCATCTATTGGGTTATGTAAATCAACCGCACCATAAGGATAGACATGGACCACAATGTATGGACCCGTCCATCTAGACTTGAGCTTTCTAGGGTGAAGTTTCATACGTGAGACATATACAGAACCTTGTCTCCTAGGTGGAATTCTCTCCTCAAAATGTACTTATCGTGCCATGCTTTAGTTTTGTCCTTATAGATCCTAGCATTCTCATAAGCATCCCAATGAATCTCTTATAACTCTTGAATTTGAAGCTTCCTTAACTCTCCTGCTTCAAACACATCCATATTGGCTTGCTTAACTGCCCACAGTGCTTTGTGCTCGAGCTTCACTTGCAAATGACACGGCTTCCCATACACTAGACGAAATGGAGACATCCCAATAGGTGTCTTGTAAGCAGTACGGTAAGCCCATAGTGCATTTTTTTCAAATCTGAGACTCTAGTCTTTTCTATTCGGTGCCACAGTCTTTTCCAAAATTCGCTTCACTTCCCTATTAGACAATTCTGCCTATCCGTTGGTCTAAGGATGATAAGCGGTAGAGATTTTCTGAGTCACATTGAATTTCCTTAAAAGAGCATTGATAATCTTGTTACAGAAATGAGTTTCCTTGTCACTGATAACAGCTCTGGGCATCCCAAATATGGAAAATAGACTCTTCAAGCAACTATGTGCGAGCATCGTCAGCCTTTGTTGCTTTCGCCTCAACCCACTTAGAAACATAGTCAACTGCAAGCAAGATGTAGACATTTCCAAATGAACTAGGAAATGGTCCCATGAAATCGATACCCCAGACATCAAAGATCTCACATACCATAATCAAAGATAATGGCATCTCATTCCTTCCTGAGATGTTTCCGATTCGCTAACATCGATCGCAAGTCCTGTAGAATGCATGAGCATCGCGAAAGATATGCGACCACCAGAATCCCGCTTCTAGGACTTTCCTAGCTGTTCTATGTGCCCCAAAATGTCCACCGCTTGGGTGCGAATGACAGTATCTCAAGACACAAATTACCTCATTGTCCGGAAGACATCGACGAACAATTCTATCAGTGTAGTGCTTCCATAAATAAGGATCATCCCACACATAGAAGCAAGCATCGTGACGAATCTTGTCCTTCTTCGCTTTTGGGCAATTTGAAGGGAAGATTCCAGCCACCAAATAATTCACAATATCCGCATACCAAGGTTGCTTAGTCTGAATGCTCATAAGTAACGCCGGCGGCTCACCTTCATCATCTTCAAGCAAGTCAGAAATCGGGACGCTGCACCGGTGGCGGGCACCATGCTTAGAGGCGGCGGGCGTCGTGTCATCAGTGTCGTCTCAAATTGCAATTCTCAACAATCCTTCGCCAGGAAATTCTCCCAATCTCTCTAGTTGCTCTCCCCCACCATCAGTTCAGTAGATTCTACTTAGGTGGTCGGCTACCAGATTCTCTGCTCCCTTCTTGTCTCTGATTTCTAGATTGAATTCTGTCAGAAGTAGGATTCATCGATTCAATCGCGGTTTCGTGTCCTTCTTTTTCATCAAATAACAGAGTGGCACATGATCACTATATACCACCACCTTGGCACCCAATAAATAAGGACGGAACTTCTCTAGAGCAAACACCACAACCAATAGCTCCTTTTCTGTAGTAGTGTAATTCCGTTGAGCCGTATTCAACATCATTGAAGCATAATAGATCACATGAGATGCTTTATCAACGTTTTATCCCAAAACAGCCCCAACGGCATAATCACTAGCATCACACATCAACTCAAACGGCAAAGTCCAGATAGGAGCCTGAATAATAGGTGCTGAAGTCAACTGATTCCTCAACTCATGAAAAGCTTTCTTGCAATTATCACCAAACACAAAGGAGACATCTTTCTTAAGCAATTCATATAACGGGGAGGTTATCTTGGAGAAATCCTTGATAAACCTCCTATAAAAGCCTGCATGGCCTAAGAAAGAGCGAATCTCACGCACATTAGTAGGATAAGGTAAAGACTGAATTAAATCTATCTTAGCTTTATCTACCTCAATGCCCTTCTTGGACACAATGTGACCAAGAAAAATCCCTTGTTTAACCATAAAGTTACACTTTTCAGAGTTTAAGACCAATTTAGTTTCAACACATCTTTTAAGCACTAGTGACAAATGATGCAAGCAAGAGTCAAAGTCATTCCCATGCACAGTGAAATCATCCATAAACACTTCAATAAAATGCTCAATATATTCTGAAAATATACTCATCATGCATCTTTAAAATGTACCAAGCGCATTGCATAATCCAAAAGGCATTCTACTATAAGCAAAAGTACCAAAAGGACATGTCAAAGTGGTTTTCTCCTGGTCCTCAGGTGCAATAGGAATTTGAAAATATCAAGAATAACCATCCAAAAAGCAATAATAACACCGGTCGGCAAGACGCTCAAGCATCTGATCAATGAAAGGTAAAGGAAAGTGATCCTTACGTGTAGCCATGTTGAGTTTGTGATAGTCAATGCAAACTCTCCAACCAGTCTGTACCCTCATAGGTATCATCTCACCTTCTTGGTTCTCAGAGACCGTGAGACCCCCCTTTTTAGGGACCACTTGTGTACGACTTACACATTGACTATCAGAAATAGGATAGATCATACCTGCCTGAAGGAGCTTCAAGACTTCCTTTTTTACGACCTCCATCATGGGTGGATTCAACCGTCGCTGAGGTTGTCTTGTTGGCTTTGCACCGTCCTCCATAAGTATGCGATGCATACATAATGTTGGGTTGATTCCTTTGATTTCAGTAATGGTCCATCTCAAGGCAGTGCGTTGTTCCCTTAGGACATCCACCAACCTTTGTTCCTGGTCAAGAGTAAGCTTGTTAGAAATGATAACAGGAAGGGTGTCATTCTCTCCTAAAAATGCATACTTCAAATGATCAGGGAGAGGTTTCAGTTCAACTTCAGGTGCCTGAATAACAGACGGTAGTAGCTTTTCACTAGGAGGATCTAAAGATTCAGTTCTATAACCATGAGACCAATCATCTGGGTTAGCATCAAGTGCAACAGACAATTCTTGCAAGTTATCAGGTAAAGCATAGTCATAAGATAACTCACCCAAAGGTGATTCCAAAACACCCTGTAACTGGTCAGAACGATCAATATGCATAATATCCTTAGTGAAAGCATCTACAATATCAACCAGATTCAGAGAATAAGCAGTAGATTTCCCGTCAGGGATAAAAAATTCAGCTCTTTTTCCATCAACTTCCACAGTTAAAGACCCAGAAGAACAATCAATTTTTGCTTTAGCGGTTCGCAGAAAGGGTCTACCTAGTATGATGGGTGTCTCGGGTACACCAAGTCCCATATCAATCACACAGAAATCAGCAGGAAAAATCAAATCATCGATCATAATCAAAACATCTTCAACCACCATTTTGGGGTAAAGTTGAGAGCGGTTAACAAGCTGTATCACAACCCTGGTTTCATTTAGAGGACCCATACCCAATTCATCATATAATTTGTACGATATCACATTAATAAATGCACCGAGATCAACCATAGCCGTTTTGAATGTGACTTCACCAATCATACAAGGAAGAGTAAACATACATGGGTCTCCGCACTTTTCAGGCAATTGCTTTTGAAAAACTAATGAAAGATTTTCTTTTAGTTCCTTACCTTCTCTTTCCTTCTCCCGTTGTGTCTGCTTGGTTGTGCAAACTTCCCGAAGGAATTTGGCATAACGAGGAATGGACTCAACAAGATTAAGAAGAGGAATATTTACCTAGCGCTGGTGAAAGTATCGAATAGGTCCTTGTCGTTTTCCCACTTACAATCAAGATTCAAGGCATAAGATAGGAGTGGTACAGGTTTCACAACCTCAGAAGACCACTCCTCTGATGATTTCTTCGAGGATTCAACACCGTCAAAGATCGGTTCCGTAACTGGCGGAGGCGGCGGGCGCCATGCTGAGGGGCGGCGGGCGCCGTTCCAACAGTGCGTCTCCGATTCGTCTTTTTCCACATCTTCTCCACAAATCATCTCCCTAGACCTTCTTTTTGAATTCTCATTGGAAAAACCCAAATCAATTCCTCCAAGGGTCGTAATCATGGAGTCTTCTCCGGACAAATCCTTTTTCCAATTTCTCAACTTGAGTTCTTGTAGCTCTTGAGACATGTGTCGCAGAAGTTCTCCTTGATGTCTTACCATCATCATCAAATCTCTAACAGTACTTCCCTTTGGAACTTCAGAGTATTTACAATACGATTTTTGAGCTTCTTGTTTCCCTTGGGTGTTCGATGTTGCAATCTGAGTCGCCATTTTCATCACAACCATCGTTAGCTTCGCGACTTTCTCCTCACAGCCCTTCACAGGGTCATCCAATGCAAATGGATTCCCAAATCAACTAGACTTCCTGTACTACCGAGTCGAATTTGCTAATCCATCGAAGATTTGCATAGCTTCTTCCGGCGTCTTGCCCAGTATATCACCTCCGCTAGTAGCGTTGATGACGATGCGCTCTTGGTCAATCAACCCTTCATAAAGATAGAGGATCAGATCCTCTTCAGGAAATCCATGTTGGGGGCAACTTGCCTTGAGTCGTCTGAATCTCTCAAGGTAGTCATAGAGCCTCTCCCCAGGGATTTGTTCTGTGCTAGCCAATTGCTTCTTTACTTTACTCAGATGAGTAGTTGGGAAATATTTCATCAGAAAATATTTCTTCAATTCAAGCCAAGTAGTGATACTTCCTTTAGGTAAACAGTGTAGCCAATCCATTGTTGCGTCTTTCAGGGTGAACGGAAACAACCTCAACACGAGTTGATCATCAGTAAATCCTTGAGGCCAGAGTCGATCACAGACACTAACAAATTCAGTAAGGTGCTTATTTGGCTCATCTCCAATCATTCCATGGAAAACTGGAAGAATCAGTAACCAATCAGCTTTGTATCCCAATCAGTGTTCTAAAAATCGCGCCTAGGCGCCGCCTGGGCGCCGCCTAGGCGCTAGGCGGGACGGGACCTAGGAATTTTTAAGCCTAGGCGCCGCCTGGGCCCGCCTAGGCGCCGCCTGGTCCCGTCTAGGCGCCGCCTGGTCCCGCCTAGGCACCGTCTAGTCCAACGATTATTCAATTTGCGCTTCTAAGCATATGATTAGTTGAATTAGGGTTTTTTTATCCCCCATGTCGGGATGCATTTGCTTTTCAGTCGAACTTATAGTTTTGGATTTTAGGAGGTTTAGAGTTGTTAGTCAGACATGTACTTTTGCGTTTATTTACTTTAGTGTTAGTTAACTACTACAAATTTGGGTTTATTAGTGATTTTATGTATTATTATTACATTATATGAATTATTGACAAGTGTTATTCGTCAAAATATAAGGAAATAATTAAGTTTGTTCTAAGTCCGCCTAGGCGCCGCCTAGGCACCCACCTAACCGCCTATGCGCTAGGCGGCCACCCACCGCCTAGCGGCCGCCTAGCGCCTTTTAGAACATCGATCCCAATTCAGATTAGGTTCCCTTATGTGTCTCAGTGTCCTCCTGAGAGGATTTTCAGCATCTTCAGCCATCTTTGCTTAACCATCAAACAGACTCAACAAAAATTGATTAGTAACCAAAAAGTAATCCACCGAGGTGTAACGGCCCGGGATTATGATTCCCGGGTTACGTTTCGAGGGATGAAATCCCTCGTTAGGATCTTGCGCCCCGATTACATGTTGAAGGTTTGAAATTCTATCATAACATTTTGAAGGGGGGTTTCATACCCAAAATTCGATGGGATCGTTGGAATCCCCGAGGAAGTCCCTTGTACCTGTCATAAGTCTAAGCGTGGAAAACTATCAATCATGCAAATAGAAGAATCAAGGTATAATACAAGAGGGTGCCACGGTAGAGCCGGGTCAAAACCAAATCAATAATCGTATTTATCAAAATATAAGGTTAGACCATATCTTTGCAATCGCCCTAGAGAGTTCCCACGTCACGAAAGCAAGGAATAATCATGTTGCAAAACAAACCTAAAAAAAATGTATGCAGGGCGGTGTCAGATCGAAGCCCTACGCAATATAATCTCAAACAAGCAGACACATACACCCGCTAGTCCTAATAAAGATACTTCTAGATGAAAGGCGGAATATTTACACACTAACATGCTCCTAAGACCAAGTGCATAAATATAATAAGGCCTTAGCATCGAATACCAAGTGGTATATCCCTCTCCTACCTCCACCCCCTTCCGATAGGGCGGAGATTGGCCAGCTCGTGAATGCATTCCATCATAATCGGGCGGCACGCATGCCCAACCCGCTCCACAATAAAGCTCGCAGGCATCTCATAATATAAGGAAGTTCATGACTCGATTGACTCAAGATGGGACCCGATGAGACTAGGTCGTCCTATAACCCTAGCAATGACTCTAGTTACTTCACAGATAACGACCGTTCTGTTTACAAAAGCAATGAGTAAACGAATGCTCAATCATGAGTGCAATCCTAACAGGATACTACATGACATGCTTTATTATGAATGCAAGCAGCTAGTATTTACATACAAGCATGGAGATCTCTTTTCGAATCTGAGTGGGCTCATATAGGAACTCACCCGGAAAGCCGAACAGCAAGATATACCAAAGGACAGAGTCCAAACAATCGACAAGCACCTATTACAATTGTAAAGAATGCAGTAAGCTACAGTGCTACTAATCACACACATAGAGACCATGTTCCCAAACCACTCCCAAAACCATTTTCCGATACGAGAAAACATCTGAAAGCCAAGTCATTCCGAGATTTCCAAATCTCCATCAAGTTTCCATAACACATTCTTACTCATGTCAAATTCTCATTTCAAAACCAAAGCATAACATCCTTAAACGATATAAGTTACAAGAGTTCGAAATCCGACAAGGTTAGAGTATTTTCCAAAAATTCCGATTCTTATTTTATAAAACAAACCTCCGACCTTGAAAACCTTTTCCAAATTTCTCGTTTTAAAATTCAAGTCCAACGATGATGTATTTTTAAATCTCAATAACTTTAAAAAGGTCATGGTATAATATAATATAATAATAATCCATTCTCAATTCATTTAATAATATATTATTCGGTAAAAATATATATTTATAAGTAAGTTTTATATTTAATAAATACTATACATATACAAATCATCAAAATTAGCCCAAACAAAAGGCCAAACTCAAACCATCTGAACATTTCGGATAAAATGAATAGGCCCAACATCTTAAAATAACAAAACCAAGAAAAGGCCCAACCTTTTGCCAAAATCGGATCCAAGAACCCAACCTAATCCCTTTTTTTTTTTACCTGAACCGGTTTACACCCATTTTTATTTTAAAAACCCACTTAACCGGACCCAAAAATAAAGCAAAAAAAGGGAAATCGAATCGAACTATTCACTTTCTCCCCCAAATTCCTGCGTTCGAAAGGAAAGAAAGAGACGAGGGAGCCTTGAGCTCGCCGGCGTCCACTTCAACCCGAATCCGACAACATATTCACACACACACAGACAGGGAAGAAAAAGAAGGAGGAGGGAGAAAGAGCTCACCAAGGTGCGGTCTCGCCTCGCCGTAATGCTTGGAGCTTCGCGGAGGCGGCGTCCGGAGTGCGTCGAGGCCGGATTCTCGCCGGCATTCGCCTAGGAGAGTTGGGGAAGGTTAAAGGCGGAAGCTTTATTGCGTTTGGAGGCGAAAAGAAGAGGGAGGAGGGAGAAATCGGGTCCGTACCTTCTGAAACCGAAATAGGGGGAGGCGAGGTCGGGCTGCGCTCGACTCCAGGAAGCGTCTAGGGCCGTTGCTGCTGCCTGCTGCTATCTTGAGGAATAGGATTGAAGGAGGAAGCGGCGGGGTGGCTTGGGATCTCTCGGCAAAAAGGGGAGGGAGTGGAGGATTGGGATTGGTCTCGACGTTGCTTAAGGAAGACAGGACGAGGTGCTCGGAGCTGCGCCTGTCGGTGGGAGAGCATTGCAGGGGGATTTGGTACAAAATGAAATCAAATGGTAGTAGATTAGAGCTTCTGAATTTTCGGATAAGATGGAGTGGAAAAAGACAAGTAAGAGGTGTGGGTTTGGGGGAACGGGATTTGGGACAGGCCCTTGTTTTCCTTGAAAAAATCCAAATTAAATCCGTTTTAAATTCGTTTTTCCAAAAATTAATATTTGAAAATCCGGGCCTTTACATTATCCACCTCTAAAAACAAGTCTCGTCCCCGAGACTAAAACCACTTCAAAGTAGGGGATGAAGTTTGAAATTGATGAGTCCAAGGACCGTGTCCAAGGATCTTGTAATCATCTCAGTTGCGTCTTTCGGGATTCTCATAACATCCTAGTCACGGTCGTGACATCTCCAAATGGCCTTGACAATTATGCAATAAGCGCCCCTATCACATCCTTGCTTCGACTTTTTGGAAGTACCACAACTCTAAAAGTTCTATAATATTATCACTAGGACTTAGCAAGCACCATACAAGCGCCCCCGTAACATACTTGTATCCACTTCATGAAGTATCATAGAGTTGCCCGGGTTTGAAAAGTTTCAAAGGGGATTCCGCAATTGAAATAGATTGGCCTCAAAATCGTTGAAATTTTCAATCGTGTTCTGTTTCTCAAAATCCAAGTTAGTCTTTTTCAAAATCGTTCAAAGCCCTCCAAATCAAGCAAACCTCTCAACTCAAAATTATTCCAAAGCTTCTAAACTCTTTCAATACCCTTTAAATCCCAAGTTCGTCAAGCAAATTCAGAACTCAACAGGTGGAATCATCCACCTCTAAGGGCTAATCCCATATTCTCTTCCTAGGTTCCAATCTCAAAAACATTTTCAATATACAAATCTCTAGCCATTATCAAAATCAACATAACCAAGACATGCCACATCATAAACAACCAACCATCGAGATTGACCATGCCAAAACCATAACATGAATAGCCATTACCAACATTGTCGCACACCAATATATTGAAACTTCACACTCAACATTAGCATTTCATGTTCTAGGTGTCAACAAATAAGAATGTATCAATCAGGAATGTCATTTTTGAAAGCGCAACACATAAACACATTAAGCCTCAACCATAGTAGGTCACATCAACATGGTTTCCTACTTACCACTACCAACACAACAAAATTTTGTCATAGTAGGGGTTTCAGTCTGGTGGGAAGGCAACAAGTCAGCACAACAAAATCCATTTCAACTAGATTCAGCAAGCCAAAATATTCACCATTTTCATAGCCAAGGATTTAGCCAAAGATCAATTTTGAAATATCAATGCATAGAGGCATCACCAAAATCACATTTCAGCAATTCAATGTTCAAGTTATCAACATAGAACCTGTCATGCTCTGATGGTTCAGAGATAGCAAAGTCTAACAACATAGCAAGCACAAAATATAATCACGGAAACATTTAACTTAATAGGAAATCGCATATCATTATATCAGGATAACATGCATCCTCATACACTCTACTATCACTTAATTCCCAAGTATTTCGTATCAGCATATAACACGATTTCACACTAGGTTTATACATCATTGTCTCTCATTGCCTCAAATAGTCACATGTCATAAGTCTCAAGATACTATCTTGCTCAACAAGTATTGCAGAATATCAGGTATTGGCATAGCAAGTGAAGTTTTCACATTACATCATGCTATTAATAATTTGAGCAAATGTAATATCAGGCCAACATCACAATAACATACTCTCACATATTAACGGGGTACATAATATCATGATCACTAAACAAAAGGTCAGGATCTCAGCAGGTATAGTTCACGTTTCACGAGTAAAAGAATTTAGGTAAGGTCTACCGACATAGAACACCAATCATATCACAAGATCAATCACATAGGAGCACCAAAGCACTAAAATTCATAATCATAAGTAGAAGTCAACCAAGTAATGCCCACCACCAATTCATCATTCAAAGAGTCAATATGTGAGTTCTGGGACCTGGGGTTTATGGGCCCACCGTGCTTCCACTGCGCCGCTCCCCTGCTATTTGGCTAAACGTGCTCTTTTCTATGCCATCGTTTGTCGAAGTATTGCAAGCAACTTTTAAGTTAGGGTTGATAGGGGAGAAACAGGGAGGACAACCCAGACTCCCCACGGAACCGAACACAGACCCACTGATGATGACACAACGCAAAAAAAACAAGATCCCAACCCAAGAAGGAGTAAGGTGCCCTTATGGAACTCTACGAGGTTACAAGTGCAGCAAGCAAAACATATATCAATCATGGAGTAAACTAGTTTCATCACTGGACACTAACATGTACCTACCTTAATGAAAGTTGTCAACAAATAAGGGCAACCAAAAACATGATCGGGTTATCGATGGGGCATAAGAGACTAGCTAGCAACTTTTCATTTCATATATCAGACAAGCTTGTTATGTATAAGAAACATGTATATACGAATGCAATAATAGATTGGTGCGGCACATAGCTTATGCATGATCTAGTAAACAGCACAAAGCATTACACGTAGGGAAAATTGTTCGCGACAGGTACTCATGGGCAGGTCATATAAAAGCGGTACAGTAATCACATCTTATGGCAATGACTTCTCATAATGATAGGGTAAGCGTGGGATGTCATGACACAAGGAGCTATGGGGAAAGTAAGTCCTTCATGATACTAGTAATATATATTTAAGGAAAAAGCGCAATCAAAGTTAGTCATTGAGGAACAATTTGTCACCAAAATCACAGTTCATGTATATATGCATCTACCATGTTGTAGGGTATAACACGCAACGAGACACTCAATTGCTAATTAACACATCCCACCAAAATATGAATTTATCCAATTAAGCATCGAAAGGGCATCATGTGATAAAGACAACAATTCAGATGAGAACACTCATCAACATGCCACTAATCATACTTAGCATGAGACAACTCTGTGGAGACATAGCATTCTAACTGGAATAGCAATATCTAACATGCTTAGACAGTCACAAGATCATGCAAAGAGGGTATAACAAGGCTATCACAACCTATTACAAGAGCAGCATCATGAGTTGCAATTTGAGCATGCGATCGTACAAACCATATCTCTGAAGGCCTACATTTTACAAGGTACTACATGACAATCACAGATGTATAAGAATAAGATGCATCGAGCAACTCTAGATAATAGTGGGACGTGTCATGGAAGTTTAAGCAGAATCACTATTGCACCCAATCATTAGCACATATAAAAGAAATATAAGCAGTTGTGATGAATGAGTCATGCACATATCATAGTGCAAAACAGGACAATGCTCCTAAGGTATCATATTTCAAGGGGACGGTAAGCTACATTATGTATGCAAAGGTAATCATGCAAGTGCCTTATTGCTATCGTGATGTGTGTGTGGACATGCAAGGTGCCAGATTATTCATTTGTAGAAGCACTAACAATGTCAGGGGACATGCAGAAACAACATCGAGTGATGAGATGATAGGCACACATTGATAATCACCTAATGCTTAACATGCGTCGAAAATAGGCACTAGCTCTACAACTGGGTCTATCAATTCCTAAACAGTTAAAAAGATCGCACATTAGAGATGTTGGAAAGAATACAAGACTTTGCGAAGTCTATACCACGAAAGATCATATCATGATGCAAATAGGGCATGAATACACACAAGCCATAATTCATGGGTCCTATAAGATATATTTTAACACGATAAGATGCATGGCTATGCAGCATAGATTACATGTTCATTTGACAACTAGCACGAATGCATTTAAGGGATCAATCAATCGTAACGTGACCATATGAGGACAAGGGGGGAATATGGCAGAAACGGCAACATGAGCTTAAGGCAGCACGACTTCACATGAATATAAAGCATGCAAGTACACGGGTATAGATTGACAGTATACAACCAGGGCACATTGTTGGACAAAAATGCGCAAATAATTGAACAACACATTTTATTTAATTTTTAATATTTGAGTTCGACCCCTTTTGGTTATCCTCTTGATTCGAAGTCGTATCGATACCAAGATTTGAGTGGTTTCGGTGATTTGGGCTGCACCCGAATTTTAGCGGGTTGCCTACGTATCTCTTGGAAGAGAATCAAGCCTCACGTAGTTCAGAGTGTTTAGTTGGTGTGTTTTACCCCTTTAAAGGTTTTCATGCATCATCGGATCGTATTAGGACCCACCTTCTCGGAAGGGTAGCCCTAACATAAATCACACTATCATATGCATGAGATTTTCTCGTGTATCACCCGAATAAATTGAGCACACCTTCTCGGAAGGGTTTCTCAACTCAACGGCTATCACTTACACGGAAAATCATGTGTATTTAATTTAGATTTAATTTTAACCCCATTTTCATTTTGAAAGTGAATTTAGGGATCAGCGACTGTACCCGACATATTTTGATATTTAATATCGGGTTACCTACGTAGCCGTTTTTACGGCGTCAAGTCTTTACGTAGTTCTTTTCTTTTGAACCCGTTTGATTCAACTTGTAACCGGTGACTGAATTTGGCGTATTTAGAATTTTATACCGAATTTCCTACGTAACTCGTAAAAGAGTATCAAGTCTATACGTAGTTCTAAATAGAAACCAAGCTTAATTTGGTTTTAAAAGTGTGATCGTTTGAAGATCGGGATTGAACTCGACGAGCTCGTAGCTTTATGTCAAGCTTCCTACATACCCGTTTGAACGGGATCAAATCTTATGTAGTTCTTTTACGAACCAATTTAATTTGTTTGGTTTTGACCTCATATTCATTTAAAGGAAATTTAGAGGTCGACGACTGTACCCGATATATTTTTAGAATTTAATATCGGGTTACCTACGTAGCCGTTCTTACGGCGTCAAGTCTTTACGTAGTTCTACCGAAAAGACAAATTTGATTTGGTTTGTAACCGGTGACTGAATTCGGCATATATATTTAAAATTTTATACCGAATTTCCTACGTAACTCCTAAAAGAGTATCAAGTCTATACGTAGTTCTGAACGAGAACAAATTTAATTTTTATTTGACGATTGAACCCGAAGAGCTTTTTGCTTTATGTCGAGCTACCTACGTACCCGTTTGGACGGGATCAAATCTTGCGTAGTTCTGGTCGCACCAAGTTTATATTTAGTGAAACTTGACTTGAGGTTTTGACTCCGTTTGTTTGTCGGAGCCGATTTGAGATTGACCCACTCGAATTAATTGGCAAAGAATTTTTGACGAGTTTAATTATAAATATATTTTTTATTAAACTCGAATTCTTAATTTATGCCAATTATAATTCGTACATGTGGGTCGATTTCGCAATTAAATGAAATTTCTTTCGAAACAAATCAAGCTGAAGGCTGAAGGCATGTATCACTTGCTAGCTTGATTTTGTATTTATTTATTTTTTAACCTTAGCCCAATTTGATATTTTGCTGAACCCAGCCCAATTGGTCATCAAAGGGAGCCCGGCCTTTGTCCAGTGTCAGACATCAGCCACATGATTTTTTGTTTGTTCTAGCTCTCGTCTCTTTCCTATGACAGCTCTTCGACAGAAAATCGACATGGTACTCTTCGACGGTGGCCGGCCTTTTACCCACCAGTCACCACCTTGGAGCGCCGACCTTGGGCGATTGAAACGGAGGAGAGCGAGGCGAGTCCGGCTTGACGACAGGACACGAACCCGACCTTTCCGACCCCAAGCGCTCGCGACCAGGTGGGTTTTAGGTCTTTTTTTCTTTTGCGAATCTCAACCCCCAATTTGGTGTTCAATCCGCTCCTTAGGTGATTTTTTACCTAAGCATAGGATTCTCAATCGAACCCCTTTCAGTTTGAGTTCCCAAGCTTCAGATCTGCTCTTTTGTGTTTTGTTTTGTATTTTTGACAAAATCCTGATTTTTGAGGGCTTTTGAATTAGGGCAATCACAATTCCAGGCTCGGGAAGTCTAAGAGGGGCTATAAATTCATGATTCCGACCGGGTGAAAGGTTGAGAAGCGAAGCAAGGCTCAGCATAGTCCTGCACACGCCGTGACATCCCCAGGAGTGAATTCTGATCTCGTTTGTTTCCATTGGGTATGTCTCGACCTCTTCTCTAGAGTTTTAAGTCCTTAATTGATTCTTCTTTCAACTGAGAACTTAGTTTTTGCCCTCAAAATTTCAACTGTCTACTTTCTTTTCCTTCTGCAATTAGTAAATTTTGGGGCTTTTTGAAGCAATTGCAATTTGGTAGCAATTAGGGAGAATTTGTGCCTCAATTTAGTTTTATGTCCTTGGGTCCTCTGCATTTTTTTTGTCTGGATTTGAGAATCACCAGGGCAGACTTAATGAATTTGCTAATTAAGACTGTCGGAATTTCAGCAGCACCTCGACCCAATATATTCATTTTACTTGTAGCGGATGGAATTCGGCAATTTATTTGCTTGTGAATTCCGGGCAAAATCCGGCAGCCTTTCGGCGTTGTGAATCGATCCACGCCGGGATCGGGGGTAGCGACGAGAGACTAAACTCTCGAGCCGCTAATGCTTGGATCGAAGGTCGCGACGAGAGACTAAACTCTCGAGCCGCTAGGATCCATTTCATTTCCAGTGTTGCTTATTACTTTTTTTTTGTACCTGCAGATAAAGAAGAAACAACAAAGGTTAGGAGATGGATCTTCTACCTCTTGCAATAGAGGTATCTCTCTCTTTGCACTCTCTCTTTCCACTCCCTCTTGCTCTCTGTATTTTTCTTTCCCTGCTCTCCCTCTCGCTCTCTCTGTGTTTTCTCTCTTTGCACTCCCTTTCTGCACTCTCTCTTTGTTTTGGTGGCTGCAGGTAGGCTTTTGTTTGAAGCAGGAAGAGGAAAGCAAGAGCTAGCAACAACTGCTTGCTTTTACAATTGCCAACCGGATAGGAGGAAGAAGATGTGTATGATGCTTTTGCTTTTGCTGATGTGGGGAAGCAGAGGAAGAAAAAGCAGCCCTTAGGAGCATAGCTTTTTATAGTAGGGTAGAGATAGGAGTAGTTACCTAGATAACTTCCCCCCATCACGAACTGACCCACTACCTTTGTTTAACTTTTCCCTTTTTGTATTTCTTTCATTTTTGTAACTGTCATGGAAGCTTACATCTTGTAACTGCCGATGCACCATTTCTTTCAATTTCCACATGTATTAGGCTGGTTGGATACGGGCTTGGAATTTTTTTTAAAAGCCCAATCTTAGAGCACTATGCTTTGTGCTTAATTGTGTTCATTTTGTGAAAAATGATCACACATTTTTTTGTATGCCAAATCACAAAGGTGGCGGTATTATTTATGCAATAATGAATTTTTTTTTAAATTCATGAAATTTCACCCTCCAACAGTTGCCCCCCGAACTTTGTGCGTGTGAGATATCGAGCACGTTCAAAGTTCGTTATTGTGCTATTTATGCACCATTTGTAGTCCGACGAAAATTACAACTTGTGTTGTTGTTTAGATAAAAAGTTGATCACAAATGAAAAGCAAACCTACTCAGGATATCCTTAGGACCAATGAGAGGTAATCTGGTATGGGTATCTGATAGTCGGAAAGATTTTCCTTCTCAAATTATGATTTCAGCCTTTGTGGCTTTTTAACCAGTTTGGCTTTTGAACTTTCAAGCTGATTGAATTTTTGGCTTTGAGTCAATTATGGTTTGGCTTTTGGCCGATTTGGTTTTTGACTTTTGGTCGGAGATTTTCGACTTTAAGCTTGAATTTGGATTTGAGGGTTTTCTTGTGAGGGACAAGAATTTGGTTTTAATGACTTGATGTCATAGGATTGAGCTTTTGTAACCTTTGTGGTTGAAGCTTTGTGATCAAAACATCACATGAGATGATTTTGAAATTTATACCCGTACCATTTGAAGCCAAGGAATTTGATGGCTTTTACCTTTGAGTTTTGGGTTTTGAATTTTGAGGGGCTTGGATGACCACACATATGTAAATATTGCAAGCCAATTTTTGTTTGAGAGAGTCGAAGGGTTTTGAGAGGCTTAAGCCTTTTTGGCTTTGAGAGAGAAGAAAACATTGACCATTTGATTAGTTAAGTTTTGAGGCATTTTGAGTTTATGACTCCTTGGGAGGATAATTTGATTTATGAGACTTGAATTGACTATCACATTTGGACGTGACACTCAAAGTCGGGAAATTTAGGCAGAGGCCTTTTGTTTATTTCTCTTTGTGAGAATGTCTTTGAAAGAAAATTTCTTTCTTCCTCTCTCTTTTCTTTTGCCTCATTTTCACTACAGGCAAAAAACTTGCAAGTCTTCAGACTATATTTGATTTTTCTCCTTATAGTCGAGAAAACGCTCATATGACTACATACATAGAGGAGTTGACCTCTTTTTCTTCTTTGTTTGAGAAAAGAAGGTGTTTTGTTTGTTTTTGTGGCTGCACCTAGCACTTTGACTAGCTAGACTGCCTACGTACCCTCTTTGTTGGGGATCAAGCCGCTCGTAGTTCTTTGTGAACCCATTTTTCATATGCTTCCGGGTTTGTTTGATTTTCGGACTAATTTCAAGTCCTTTTTTTTTTTTTTATGCATCACTCGAATTACTTGAGCACACCTTCTAGGAAGGGTTTCCCAAATAACTCGACTATCATTTGCAAACCGGGATTTTCCACTTTTTTTTTTTTACCGCATCATTCAAATTACCCAGGCCCACCTTCTAGGAAGGGTTTCCCGAATAACCTGACTATCATATGCGAACCCGGAAACTTTTTTTTTTTTTTTTGTGCGACTGAATTTGACATAGATATTTTTTTTGCCAAATTTCCTATGTACCCCTTGTTGGGGATCAAGTCTTTACGTAGTTCTAGGCAAAACTATTTGTTTTTCCGCCTTAGAGACTACTTGATCATCATTTTAACACCCTTACTTGGCTTTAGGTGTCCATGATTTGGTTGAGCTTATGGATGAGAACTCTTGACTGTCTCTTCCGGAGCTCTTGCTTTTTGTCCCTTTCATTTGGACCTTCTTGCTTTTAGACTCATCAACCTTTTCGAGCCTTTCAAATATTGGAGCTTTAGATTCTCCACTTATCGAGGTTATGTTAAGCCTTTGAAACACCGAAGAATTGGATTCTTCACTTGCCACGGCCATATCAAGCCTTTGAAACACTGAAGATTTAGATGCTTCATTTGTTGAGGCTAGCTCAAGTCTTTCAAATACGGAAGATTTCGGTGTCTCACATGTAGGGGCTAGATCAAGCATTTTAAACACCGAAGTTTTAGGAATTCCACTTGAAGCCGTCTCGAGCCTTTCAAATGCGGACACTCTAGGCTCTATCATACTTGCAGTTAGAACACCCTCTTCGTATGAGATTTGGAAAATTTTGACACAAGCCTCCTCGACGATTTTTTGTGGCGTTTTACCCTTGAAACAGGGTTTTAGCTTCTGCACTTGAACTTTATGCTTCTTGTGTGCTTTTGAAGTTTTTGCGAAGCTTGATTTCTTTCCCTTTGATTCCTCTCTTGATTTTGAGGAGGGAATTTGATGCTTGGAGCGAAGAGTAATCTTTTTAACTCCTGCTTCATTTTCGCACAAGTCATCGGTCCATGAGACCATACAACATTGAGCGATGTCTTTGGCTTTCAAGAACCCTTCTTTTGAAGTGTCATCTTTCATCAACACTTCGAGAGGCAATGAAACCGTGGGGCTGCCCCCAGTTTCAGCATCCATAGAAGATGCTTTTTTTGTTTGAGAAGACACTTGGAGCGAGGGAGTGCACTCTGCCACATCTACCGCTGAAATGGTATTTGATGAAGCTGCTTGAGTCGAGGATGTTGCCCCCTCGATTTCAATTTCTCCTTTGTTAATCATCTCCTCTACAATGTCTTTGAAGACATAGCAATCTTTGATTGGATGACTAACGAGCTGGTGGTATGAGCAATATTTTGGATCACTCGTCTTGCAAACTTCTTTCGGCCTTTTTGGCTCCGGGAGTGTTAAAAGTTTAGCACTCACCAATTTATCGAATATCCCTTGCACATCATCATCGTCAAAAGGATATTTCTTTTGCCTTCTTTCATGAAGGGTGAGTATATTGGCTGGCTCCTTGGCTTTCTCTTTTCTTTGAGCTTTAGAACCATTTCCGTCACCGGACTCTCGATCATGTTTGGTGAAAGTTGCCATAGACTCTTCTTCTTCTTGTAGTTGATCGCCATCATTTTTGTTAGCCTCACTGTCTTGAGGCCATTTGGATTCTCGTGCTAGTTGTTTTTCAACATTGCACGCTTTAGACACCAACTCATCAAATGAACGAGGCTCGGCACTTCCAACATGTACTGCTAATTCCGGTATTAGGTTGTTGGTGCACATTTGAACACAAGCTTGTTCGCTCAATTTTTCATGGCATTGGAGTCTCATGCTCCTCCACCTGGCGATGAAGTTGTTGGCGAGCTCGTTAGACCTTTGATAGGTGTTTGCAAGATCCATAATAGAAACTCTTGCTTTTGAGCTCACAAACTGAGCTAGGAACTCTCTTTGTAGATCGTCCCATGTTTGAATCGACCCTGGTTGAAGTTGAGTGTACCAAGTGAATGCCGACCCCTTTAAAGATTGAACGAATTGCCTAATTAATAAGGCATCGTTCAAGGCAGTTTCACCACAAGCAGAATAAAAATGAGCTAGGTGCTCGTGGGGTGAACCGTGAAGGCCATCAAACTTCTCAAAGCTCGGTCTTTGGTAGCTTGGGGGAAATGGCATCGAATCATATTGTGCTGGATATGGCTTTCTATACCCAAGCACTGTCGGATTTTGTGATGCACATGCTTCTTTTATCCCTTGAGCGATCATCTCTTTAATTTCTTGCGGAGTGATCGATGTGCCATCACTTGACCCTTCACCATTTGGCCTTTGCTCTTGTCTTTTTCCTTGAGCTTGCACATTTAATTGTGCGAGAAGCGCTGCTATTTGAGCATCTTTCTCATCAAGTTTCCTTTGCAACTCTTGAAGCTGCTCTTCGACACTTTGTGTGCTGGTAGTCAATACCGGCATCACATATGTTCCATCTTGTGAGATGTTTGCTTGAGATTCAACCGTTGAAGTATTTGAACTTGTTAACTTCAAGCGGTCTTCATCTTCTGCATCCTCTTTGGAGACATGGCCTGTTTCTTGAGCCTTCTCGCCTTTCTTGGACCTTGAAGGCTTACCCTTTGTGGCTATGGGTTTTGTATCTTCCGAGTAGGAGGTCATGTTGAATTGTACAACCTCTTTTGGATAGATAAGCATAGACCCAACGAGGATCGCTCTTGGAGAAACCACTAGGGGAATTTCTTTTGCCCCCTGCGATCTAGGAAGATCTTTTGCCAGGGTTGCACTGGCTCGCTCTAAAGTTGATGAACGAGCTAGCACAAGGCGAGGTCTTGTCTTGTCGCGTTGAGATCCACACTTGCGTCCCCTTCTCTTCATGGATACGGGTGCCTTCTTGGCAATGGAGACAGTTTGTGCAGACGTTGCGATCAACCCCTCATTCTTTTTGATGACATGAATGATGGGCCTTTGAGTGACCTCAATAGTTGGCTTTGTGCCGCTGTAACCACCCTCCTGCATTTTGAGCTTGTTGCAGATGGATTGGTTATTGAACTTGTCGTCGCCGAGTCGGGTGATCTTGAGCTTCCTGTCCCCATGGCTTGAAAGGGTTGTAGGCTTCATGCCCCTTTCCCCTGAAAGCGTTGTGGGAGAACCGGACCCCCACTTGGCGATGGCCTTGTCCTCCGGAGCTTGAAGAGTTCCAAAGGTGTTGCTGATCGGGATCATTACAGACATTGAGTCCCGAGTGATGTCACAGTGAGCTTCGAATGATCTTTTCTTGATCCAGCGGCCTCCTTTGATGATGAAGGTTGCTGGAAGCTCGTTGAAGTTGACAATCACTTTTGGTGCCATTTGTACCTTTGAAAAAGAAATAACCATGTATTAGTACAAATACAACTAAGAGATGAAAAGGCAAAAAGGGTCCCACTGGGCGTGCCAAAAATATGTTGGACAAAAATGCGCAAATAATTGAACAACACATTTTATTTAATTTTTAATATTTGAGTTCGACCCCTTTTGGTTATCCTCTTGATTCGAAGTCGTATCGATACCAAGATTTGAGTGGTTTCGGTGATTTGGGCTGCACCCGAATTTTAGCGGGTTGCCTACGTATCTCTTGGAAGAGAATCAAGCCTCACGTAGTTCAGAGTGTTTAGTTGGTGTGTTTTACCCCTTTAAAGGTTTTCATGCATCATCGGATCGTATTAGGACCCACCTTCTCGGAAGGGTAGCCCTAACATAAATCACACTATCATATGCATGAGATTTTCTCGTGTATCACCCGAATAAATTGAGCACACCTTCTCGGAAGGGTTTCTCAACTCAACGGCTATCACTTACACGGAAAATCATGTGTATTTAATTTAGATTTAATTTTAACCCCATTTTCATTTTGAAAGTGAATTTAGGGATCAGCGACTGTACCCGACATATTTTGATATTTAATATCGGGTTACCTACGTAGCCGTTTTTACGGCGTCAAGTCTTTACGTAGTTCTTTTCTTTTGAACCCGTTTGATTCAACTTGTAACCGGTGACTGAATTTGGCGTATTTAGAATTTTATACCGAATTTCCTACGTAACTCGTAAAAGAGTATCAAGTCTATACGTAGTTCTAAATAGAAACCAAGCTTAATTTGGTTTTAAAAGTGTGATCGTTTGAAGATCGGGATTGAACTCGACGAGCTCGTAGCTTTATGTCAAGCTTCCTACATACCCGTTTGAACGGGATCAAATCTTATGTAGTTCTTTTACGAACCAATTTAATTTGTTTGGTTTTGACCTCATATTCATTTAAAGGAAATTTAGAGGTCGACGACTGTACCCGATATATTTTTAGAATTTAATATCGGGTTACCTACGTAGCCGTTCTTACGGCGTCAAGTCTTTACGTAGTTCTACCGAAAAGACAAATTTGATTTGGTTTGTAACCGGTGACTGAATTCGGCATATATATTTAAAATTTTATACCGAATTTCCTACGTAACTCCTAAAAGAGTATCAAGTCTATACGTAGTTCTGAACGAGAACAAATTTAATTTTTATTTGACGATTGAACCCGAAGAGCTTTTTGCTTTATGTCGAGCTACCTACGTACCCGTTTGGACGGGATCAAATCTTGCGTAGTTCTGGTCGCACCAAGTTTATATTTAGTGAAACTTGACTTGAGGTTTTGACTCCGTTTGTTTGTCGGAGCCGATTTGAGATTGACCCACTCGAATTAATTGGCAAAGAATTTTTGACGAGTTTAATTATAAATATATTTTTTATTAAACTCGAATTCTTAATTTATGCCAATTATAATTCGTACATGTGGGTCGATTTCGCAATTAAATGAAATTTCTTTCGAAACAAATCAAGCTGAAGGCTGAAGGCATGTATCACTTGCTAGCTTGATTTTGTATTTATTTATTTTTTAACCTTAGCCCAATTTGATATTTTGCTGAACCCAGCCCAATTGGTCATCAAAGGGAGCCCGGCCTTTGTCCAGTGTCAGACATCAGCCACATGATTTTTTGTTTGTTCTAGCTCTCGTCTCTTTCCTATGACAGCTCTTCGACAGAAAATCGACATGGTACTCTTCGACGGTGGCCGGCCTTTTACCCACCAGTCACCACCTTGGAGCGCCGACCTTGGGCGATTGAAACGGAGGAGAGCGAGGCGAGTCCGGCTTGACGACAGGACACGAACCCGACCTTTCCGACCCCAAGCGCTCGCGACCAGGTGGGTTTTAGGTCTTTTTTTCTTTTGCGAATCTCAACCCCCAATTTGGTGTTCAATCCGCTCCTTAGGTGATTTTTTACCTAAGCATAGGATTCTCAATCGAACCCCTTTCAGTTTGAGTTCCCAAGCTTCAGATCTGCTCTTTTGTGTTTTGTTTTGTATTTTTGACAAAATCCTGATTTTTGAGGGCTTTTGAATTAGGGCAATCACAATTCCAGGCTCGGGAAGTCTAAGAGGGGCTATAAATTCATGATTCCGACCGGGTGAAAGGTTGAGAAGCGAAGCAAGGCTCAGCATAGTCCTGCACACGCCGTGACATCCCCAGGAGTGAATTCTGATCTCGTTTGTTTCCATTGGGTATGTCTCGACCTCTTCTCTAGAGTTTTAAGTCCTTAATTGATTCTTCTTTCAACTGAGAACTTAGTTTTTGCCCTCAAAATTTCAACTGTCTACTTTCTTTTCCTTCTGCAATTAGTAAATTTTGGGGCTTTTTGAAGCAATTGCAATTTGGTAGCAATTAGGGAGAATTTGTGCCTCAATTTAGTTTTATGTCCTTGGGTCCTCTGCATTTTTTTTGTCTGGATTTGAGAATCACCAGGGCAGACTTAATGAATTTGCTAATTAAGACTGTCGGAATTTCAGCAGCACCTCGACCCAATATATTCATTTTACTTGTAGCGGATGGAATTCGGCAATTTATTTGCTTGTGAATTCCGGGCAAAATCCGGCAGCCTTTCGGCGTTGTGAATCGATCCACGCCGGGATCGGGGGTAGCGACGAGAGACTAAACTCTCGAGCCGCTAATGCTTGGATCGAAGGTCGCGACGAGAGACTAAACTCTCGAGCCGCTAGGATCCATTTCATTTCCAGTGTTGCTTATTACTTTTTTTTTGTACCTGCAGATAAAGAAGAAACAACAAAGGTTAGGAGATGGATCTTCTACCTCTTGCAATAGAGGTATCTCTCTCTTTGCACTCTCTCTTTCCACTCCCTCTTGCTCTCTGTATTTTTCTTTCCCTGCTCTCCCTCTCGCTCTCTCTGTGTTTTCTCTCTTTGCACTCCCTTTCTGCACTCTCTCTTTGTTTTGGTGGCTGCAGGTAGGCTTTTGTTTGAAGCAGGAAGAGGAAAGCAAGAGCTAGCAACAACTGCTTGCTTTTACAATTGCCAACCGGATAGGAGGAAGAAGATGTGTATGATGCTTTTGCTTTTGCTGATGTGGGGAAGCAGAGGAAGAAAAAGCAGCCCTTAGGAGCATAGCTTTTTATAGTAGGGTAGAGATAGGAGTAGTTACCTAGATAACTTCCCCCCATCACGAACTGACCCACTACCTTTGTTTAACTTTTCCCTTTTTGTATTTCTTTCATTTTTGTAACTGTCATGGAAGCTTACATCTTGTAACTGCCGATGCACCATTTCTTTCAATTTCCACATGTATTGGGCTGGTTGGATACGGGCTTGGAATTTTTTTTAAAAGCCCAATCTTAGAGCACTATGCTTTGTGCTTAATTGTGTTCATTTTGTGAAAAATGATCACACATTTTTTTGTATGCCAAATCACAAAGGTGGCGGTATTATTTATGCAATAATGAATTTTTTTTTAAATTCATGAAATTTCACCCTCCAACACACATATTTAACACATGGATATACCAAGTCAGATCGTGACCCTACATGATGCTAGCGATACATGATAAGATATGGGTATCTTTACAGAGTGAACAAGAGAATATCACAGACGATATATTATAATCAAGCTATGAATGAACCGTCATAAGAGTACATGGAATGGTACAACAACTATCACATCATAGGACAATCATATTCATGTGATGAAGCAAGCATGATAAGTTACCACTCGACGAGTCATATTAGAATTCATAAGCCCTATAAGATACTACCTACACATATCGAACATGAATACAATCAAGGTACATCAACTAGACTCACCCTAGCATTCAGGTGTCATTTATATGCGAAAACATGATACTAACTCATGAGTCGTACATGCATTCATTCAATTAGCACAACAGTTTGCAAAGAGCCAAATAAGCCACATCGTAATGATCTAGAAGCATGACATGCATATAGCGGAGTATAACATGGGTCTAAAGCAAGATAGCTAGGCATGGATAGAATGATAGACAGTTACAGGTCCATGCTGATAACTCCCTCCCTTGATGAAAATCGGAATAGATGTTCCAAAGGCTTTGACAGGATATTTGTGTCAAAAGCTTTGGAGCATTAACAGTTGATGAAATACAAAACCTATCTTATTATTCGTATATTATTTTATCTTATTATATACTTCTACTATATTATATATATATATATATATATATATATATATATGTATGACTAACCATTTCAGGAAGTATATTCGAAGATTGCATCCTTCCTTATACATATTGAGAAGATCAGTTCAAAATAGATCATGGCTTCGAAGTATCCTTAAATAGAAGATCCAAGATCAAAGCCTGATTCAAAAGGAGTCGTTGGAGATCTGGTGTTGAAGATTCTCACGCTCCATGCTTTATATAAAGGAAAGGAAGGAGAAGACAAAAGAACAAGTGCTACACACGAGCTTCATTCATTCAAGCGATCTGTCTTCCAAGTGTCTCTCTACTAAGCGCTCAAATAGTTTGTTGTTTATTTCAAAGCCTTTGAGAGTCACTGTGAGCTTATAGGACATATTCATTTCAAGTGTTACTCGAGAGTTTATAACTCGGGAAGTTGCACTAGGCTATTGATTTGCGAGAGTTAGAGGATTGTACTAGATTGCTGAGAGAGGTGGGGCTCTTCTAGATTGGTCTAGGACTCCAAGGGAACGTGAGTTGACTAGATTGCAATTGTATAGGAGAGAGGCTTCTCGGTGAGCTATTAGGATCCTAAGCTAAGCAATCAATAAAGCCTTTGAATCCTAGGGTTGTGGAAGAACCCTAGGCGGGGACGTAGGCCAAGTTGTGCTGAACCTCGTAAACAATTACTCGTGTTCTTTACTTATTTGCTTTACCTTATTTCCGCACTTGGTTCGAATTGTTTAACTTTGTGATTCAGGTTTATCTCAAAGGTTTTGGTACAAGCTCCAAAAGTCTTGAGACTTTCTGCGAAAAACGGGCATACTCTATTCAACCCCCCTTCTAGAGTATTTCTTATTACATTGTTTTTACATTATCGAACCTTAAATTGGTATCAGAGCTTTACTCATTGCTTTTGATCTAACAATCTTGTGAGTTTTCAATCATGTCTGGTGAAGCAAGCGGAGGATTTGCACATGGAAGGTCCACAAGCAGACCGCCACTCTTTGTAGGAAACAACTTTGTCCACTGGAGATCTTTGATGAAGATGTTCATCATAGACCAAGATCTAGAGCTTTGGAACATTATAGAGAATGGTCCGAAGATTCCAGAGAAGGAAGGACCAAATGACACCAAAATTGCAAAGAAGGTGTCTGAATACAACCAAGCAGATCTTGAAACCATCTCCAAGAACTACAGGGCTATTAACTTATTTTATTGTGGTCTTAGCACTGATGAGTTTAACCGTATCTCTTCTTGTAGGTCAGCGAAAGAGATTTGGGATAACTTGGTCGTCACCTATGAAGGAACGAGCCAAGTAAAAGACACCAAGATCAGCATCTTCCTTCGAAAGTACGAGCTCTTTAAGATGAAGTCTGATGAGTCAATCAAGGCCATGTTCACACGGTTCACAGAAATTACCAACAACCTTGACTCTCTCGGCAAGAGCTTTACCAATGTGGAGAAAGTAAGAAAGATACTGAGGTGCCTTCCAAAGGAGAAATGGGGTCCAAAAGTAACCGCTATAGAAGAAGCCCAGGACCTCACTACTCTACCCCTTGATGACCTTCTTGGGAAGCTGATCACGCATGAGATGATCCTTAATGAAGACGATGGAGAACTTCCAGCTAGCACCAAGAACTTAGCACTCAAGTCTAAGAAGGATGAGCCCAAGGATGGATCTGATTCCGAAGATGAGGATGATCCTTTTTCTCTCATCACAAGAGGCCTTGCTAGAATTCTCAAAATGAAGAAGCAATTCAACAACAAGGATGGATCAGAGTCTTCAAAATTTCGAGGTAAGTCTCAATACAACAAGTATGAAAAGAAGACTAAACCGTTGTCTTGTTTTGAATGTGGTGAAACAGATCATCTTGTGAAGGACTGCCCTCAAAAGACAAAAAGCCAGCCCAAGAAAGGTGACAAATGGAAGAAGAAAGCCATGGTAGCTACTTGGAGTGATTCCGACTCTGACTCCGACGATGAAAAGGCCAACATTTGTCTCATGGCTTCTGGAGATGAATCCCACGATGAAAAGCTTGAAGCTACTAAAAGAGAACTTATGGAAAGCCCAAAAGAGGTATTATCGGAATTCCTTTCAAATATGATTGCCAATGAAGAGAAGCTTATTGCCCAAACTAACATTCTTATTAAGAGAACTGTGGACCAGGAAAGAACTATTGAGGATCTGTCTATGAGGGTCAAAGGTCTTGAAGCTTCTTATTCAGGTCTTGACATTAAAGTCAAGACGCTTGATTCGGAGAAATCTGAACTCAAGCAAGATCTCTCCTCTCTAAGAAATGTGCATCATAACTTAGAGAACGAGAAGATCTCCCTGAATAATAAGATTCTAGACCAACAGACAGCCCTCATAAGTTTTACCAAATCCAAAGGCACTCTCGATAAGATGTTGGGTGAGCAACAAAGCTCTCTAAACAAAAGTGGTATTGGTTACAATCCAAAGTTTTTAAAGAAGCAACACATTACCACTTTTGTAAAGGCTAAAGGAAGCAGAACCTCTCCTATATGTCACAATTGTGCTAGAAAAGGACATGTAAAAGAGACCTGCCCTTATAGAAGAAAGGATCCATATATTATTCGTAATACATTTCCTGTTCATTTGAGAAAAGAACGGATAACACAAGTTTGGGTTCCAAAAGGCACTATTTTACCAAATATGGTTTACCCCAACAATGGATCCAAATTTGCTTATTGGTCTAGCCACAAAGGTTGATGTTTGTTTTGCAGGAGATCACCAAGGTGAAAGAACACAAATGGATTATTGATAGTGGTTGCTCGAGGCATATGAGTGGGAAGAGTTCTCTCTTTCATGATCTAAAGGAGCAATCCACGGGAACAATCACTCTTGGTGACAAAGGGAAATGCGACATTGTTGGTATTGGTAGTGTTGGAAGTGATTCCAGCCATAGTATTAAAAATGTCTATCTTGTTAATGGTTTAAAGTATAATCTGCTTAGCGTTTCTTAATTATGTGATAGTGGTAACAATGTCAGATTTAACAAGAAAAGATGTATAGTGTGCAGAGATGATACAGGTGAAGTTATTCTGACTGCATATCGTTACAACAACATATACGCTATAAATGTTGATCAAGTGGCACAAGGAAGCTTAACCTGTTTAAAGGCCTTGACGGACGATCCAAAGCTTTGGCACAGGAGACTCGGTCATGTGAGTCCACATACACTACAGAAGCTTGTGTCCAAAGGGCTTGTAAGAGGGCTACCTGAGATGGACTTCAAAGGTATTGACATGTGCAATGCTTGCACACGAGGTAAACAAACACGTAGCTCCTTCAAACCCAAAAAGGTTGTAAGTTCTTCTCGACCCCTTGAACTTTTACATATGGATTTATGTGGTCCTATGCGAGTCAAATCTCCCAATGGTAAAAAGTACATGCTAGTTGTTGTCGATGATTTTTCAAGATATATTTGGGTTGCATTTTTGAAAGAAAAATCAGAGGCCTTATTTGAGTTTTCAAAACTTTGTAAGGAGTTGCAAACTTTAAGAAATGAGTCCATAGTGTCTATTCGGAGTGATCATGGTAGGGAGTTTGATCAACTTCAATTTGATTTGTTTTGTGCTAAATATGGCATCTCCCATAACTTTTCTGCTCCTAGGACACCTCAACAAAACGGGGTTGTGGAACGCAAGAACCGCACCTTAGAGGATATGGCCAGGACTATGCTTTTAGAAAATGCGTTACCTAAAACCTATTGGGCTAAAGCTGTTAACACAGCTAACTACATTTTAAATCGTTGTCTTATTCGTTCCATCTTAAAGAAAACTCGTTATGAACTTTTCAAAGGCCGCAAACCACTTATATCTTATTTTAAACCCTTTGGCTGTACTTGTTTTATTCATAACAATGGAAAAGATAACCTTGGGAAATTTGATGCGCGTAGTGATGAAGGTATATTTCTTGGCTATTCCACGAGTAGCAAAGCTTATAGAATCTTCAATAAAAGAACCCAGGTAGTTGAAGAAAGTATACATGTTATCTTTGATGAATGCAATGATGGTGCTTTGAGTGAAAGTGTTGCAGATATAGATCTTAACATCCATGAAGAGAACGAGGAAGGTGATGATGCTGCTACCAAGAACACAGAGAAGAGGAACATGCAGGAACCGATTCTTAACACTGAAGAATTGGCCCAAGGTGTTGAAGATGCGTCCAAAGCCCTTGGTGTTCAATTCAACAGTGTTGAGATGTCAGAAACTGTTGTAACTGAACCTAACAGGACCACGGAGTCAGATGTACCACAAATCAATCTTGATGGTGTGACGAATCAAGGAGCTGAGACTAGCAAAAGGAAATTCAAATACTCCTCATCACACTCATTAAAGGATATCATTTCTGACCCTACTTCTAGTGTTCAAACTCGTTCTAAACTTAAAGATCTTTGTGCTTTTAACGCGTTTGTTTCTCTTATTGAGCCAAATAAGGTAAATGAGGCACTTCAGGAGCCAGACTGGATTATAGCTATGCAAAGTGAACTTAATGAATTTGAGAGGAACAAAGTCTGGACTTTGAAGCCTAGACCAAAGCATCAATCAGTCATTGGCACACGATGGGTATTTCGAAACAAGTTGGATGAGAATGGTAAGATTGTAAGGAACAAGGCAAGGCTTGTTGCCCAAGGCTACAATCAAGAGGAAGGTATTGACTACGAGGAGACTTTTGCTCCCGTAGCCAGGCTTGAAGCCATTCACATTTTATTAGCATTTGCATATTTTATGAGCATAAAGTTATATCAAATGGATGTCAAGTGTGCTTTTCTTAATGGTTTCTTAGAAGAAGAAGTTTATGTTGCTCAACCCCCAGGTTTTGAAAGCTTAGAAGTCCCCAATCATGTTTACAAACTTGACAAAGCGCTTTATGGTTTGAAACAAGCCCCAAGAGCTTGGTACGAGCGCTTGTCAAAATATATTTTAGAAAATGATTTTAAAAGGGGGTTGATTGACAAGACTCTTTTTATCAAGACCAAAGGAAAGGACATTTTGGTTATTCAAATTTATGTTGATGATATATTATTTGGTGCTACTAACACATCTTTGTGCAAGGAATTTTTTGACATTATGTGCAGCGAATTTGAGATGAGCTTGATGGGTGAACTCAACTTCTTTTTGGGGTTACAAGTTCATCAATCCAAGAAAGGGATCTTCGTTAACCAAAGCAAGTACACTAAGGATCTCTTGAAGAAGTTCAAGATGGATCAATCCAAGGCAGCCAAGACTCCCATGAGCTCAACGTTGTCTCTAGATCAAGACAAGACTGGAACAAGTGTCAATCAAAAGGAGTATCGAGGAATGATTGGATCTTTATTATATCTCACGGCTAGTAGACCTGACATCATGTTTAGTGTTTGCATGTGTGCTAGGTTTCAAGATGATCCCAAAGAATCTCACCTCGTGGCTGTGAAGAGGATCTTTCGATATCTCAATGGCACTAAGGAACTCGGACTATGGTACCCAAAGCAAAAGGATTTCACTTTAATTGGATATTCTGATGCAGATTTTGCAGGCTACAAGGTGGATAGGAAGAGCACATCAGGATGTTGCCAATTCTTAGGAGCATCCTTGATCAGTTGGCACTCAAAGAAGCAAAATTCAGTCGCTCTATCCACTGCAGAAGCCGAATACATTGCAGCTGGAGCTTGTTGCTCCCAAATCCTTTGGATAGCTCAACAAATGCGAGATCTTGGCATCAACCTCAAGGGTATCCCAATTAAGTGTGACAATACAAGTGCCATATCCATCACTAAGAATCCTGTTCAGCATTCAAGGACCAAGCATATTGATGTAAGGCATCATTTCATTAGAGATCATGTTGAAAAAGGTGATGTGTCCATATCGTTTATTTCTACTGATTATCAATGGGCTGACATTTTTACTAAGCCTTTGGCAGAGGACAGGTTCACCTTCATTAGACGAGAGATTGGGATGCTTAACAAGGATGCACTTTCGTAGGGGGAGCTTTCCCTTTACGAAAGATAAACTCCACTCAGTGTCAAGACCTTTGAGAGTTATGACAAGGTCTGCAAACTGAACAGTGGAGTACATATATCGGATCATATATTTTTGGTTAATATCTTTTTAGATATTTAATCAATTGTATTTGTTTTAATCGGATTTCAAAAATTGCCTATTTCTATGATTTCCTTAACCGTTAAGATATTTTTGGAAATATATTTTTTGTTCCCTTGTCCGATTTTAATGGTTATTTGAATTTGAATTTGAAATTGAAAACCTTTCAAATCTTAGCAATGTAATGATTTCTTTCCTTGGAACCCTAAACCCATCCCATCAATCTGTCACCCTCTCTCTCTACTTAAATCAATCATGTACCCGATTACAACCCACACTCAGAGTTTTCCAAACCCTTTCCACTCCTTCATCTTCAACCTCTCAAAGAAACCCTAACCGACTACTTCCATGGCACCCAAAACCAAGAAAGCTGTCACTCCCAAAAGACTTGGCGCCACCCCCAAGGGACGCCAGGCCACTGCTACCTCTCCCACACCCGAACCTGCTACTCAAGCCATCATCCCAGCAGTTGTCCAAAGCACCATTAAGGCGAGCACGGCCACGGCTCCCAAAGGCTCTTAGAAGCGCGCTGCTAAGAAACCCCTGAGTGCTAAACAAAAGGGGAAGAGAAAGATCCTGGCTGAGGAAGAGGACGAGGAAGAAGAGGAAGACGACCTTGATGCCGCCCTGGAGCGAGATGCTGCCAAGGAAGCCGAGGAGGAGGTCTTGAGGCAGAAAAAGGCTGATGAGGAGGCCGAGCTTGCTAAGAAACAGGCCGAGGAAGAAGCTGAACGGATTCGAAAGGAAGCCAAAGCCGAAGAGGTTCCATCCAAGGTGGAGCCTGAGGAAGAAGAAGAAGAAGACGAGGAGCAAGAGGGATCTGGAGAGGACGAGGAACCAGAAGGAGATGACGCGGGGTCCGCTGAGGACTCGGGGTCTGAGGAAGAGGAGGAAGAATCTCCCTCTCCTTCTCCTCCTCCCCCGTCTCCGAAGAAGCGGAAAGCCCCTGCTCCTGTCAAGCCTCCATCCCCCAAGCGCAACAGGAAGGGCACTGTCAAGAGTCTTGCAGCGCCTGTCAAGAGAGCTGCTCCAACAGTTGCGCGCAGAAAGAATGCAGACCCCTCGGCCTATATCCAGGTAAATCAGTCCTTGCCCTCCTCTTGGTTTCAAGATGCTGAGACTGCTGGTAAGTGGGTAGACGAGTTTCGAACTCGTAAGATTAGTTGTTCTGATTTTTTAGATGTTGAGTTCTTTGAAGCTTTGAAGTTACCTTGCATTGAGCTCCTCAAAAAATCCCCAGCCTGGAACCTTCTTAACCTTGAGACTGTTTACTACCCCGAGCTTACCCGACTTTTCTACATTAACCTAAAAGCCAAAAACGACACTGATGGTTGGTCTTTGGAGTCTGTCGTCAAAGGGGTTAGAATCTCTCTCAACTCCAATGATTTTGCAGATTCCTTAGGCTTACCTACACCAGTTCCACCCGCTGAAATAAACCCCTCAAAAGAAAATTGCATCATCCTAGCCCGAGCCAAATATCTCTTACCTGAAGCATCCAACAGCACCTCAAAGCAACTCACCCACTCATCCCTAACCCTTGAGGCAAAAATTACCTTTAACATTATTGTTAGATGCCTCCTACCCCGTCTTAACTCTGGCTCACTCCTTACTAACAATGCCATGGTACTGCTCTACCGCATTCTCAATGGCCTTGATCCTGATCTGGCCAACACTATCCTTGGAACCATGGCTCATGCTAGAAAAGCTCGAAAAGGCTCTCCCCTCCCCTTTGCTACCCTTTTGACCCCTATCTTCAAAGCTTCTGGAATTGATGTCAAAAATGAAGAGCAGTTGCGTCATACCGGTATGTTCGACTCTAAAGGCCTTGAAAAGATTGGCATCACTCGGTCTCCCCAAGGGACCTTGAGTCTTTCCACTCCTTCAAAAGCCTTTCCCACTGCTCTAGCTTTCGATGAACGCATGGACAACCTAGAGTTGGGCTTGGAGGAAGTTCCCCTGGATATTAAGGAGCTGCAGAAGGAGTTGATTACAACGATGAGCGGGATTTCAACGATGCTGGAAGGACTGTGGACGAGGCTCACTGATGATGCTCCGGATGACTGAGCCTAAACCTTATCCCACCATATCCCACCCCTGAAACTTGTTACTTTGCTGGTTTTTGGAAACGTTTTCAAAACATTTGGTAACTTTTGGTGACTGTTTTACCTCCGCCCTTTGTTGAAAGACAAAAAGGGGGAGATGATCGTTAGACTTTGAAAACCTCTGTTTAAAGGTCATGGAGGATCTTGGTTTTTGTTTTATGGTTTTCAGTTGGATAGTTTTTTTTTTGCATGCTTTAAAAATTTTGATCCAACATTTGTCTAACCCTTGCAGGTACTTAGTCTGATTTTGATTTTGATATATCTGTTTGACTAAGTTGCAGGGATGCACATGTTTTGTCTTTCATCAAGGGGGAGTTTGATAACTCCCTCCCTTGATGAAAATCGGAATAGATGTTCCAAAGGCTTTGACAGGATATTTGTGTCAAAAGCCTTGGAGCATTAACAGTTGATGAAATACAAAACCTATCTTATTATTCGTATATTATTTTATCTTATTATATACTTCCACTATATTATATATATATATATATATATATATATATATATATATATATATATATATATATATATATGTATGACTAACCATTTCAGGAAGTATATTCGAAGATTGCATCCTTCCTTATACATGTTGAGAACATCAGTTCAAAATAGATCATGGCTTCGAAGTATCCTTAAATAGAAGATCCAAGATCAAAGCCTGATTCAAAAGGAGTCGTTGGAGATCTGGTGTTGAAGATTCTCACGCTCCATGCTTTATATAAAGGAAAGGAAGGAGAAGACAAAAGAACAAGTGCTACACACGAGCTTCATTCATTCAAGCGATCTGTCTTCCAAGTGTCTCTCTACTAAGCGCTCAAATAGTTTGTTGTTTATTTCAAAGCCTTTGAGAGTCACTGTGAGCTTATAGGACATATTCATTTCAAGTGTTACTCGAGAGTTTATAACTCGGGAAGTTGCACTAGGCTATTGATTTGCGAGAGTTAGAGGATTGTACTAGATAGCTGAGAGAGGTGGGGCTCTTCTAGATTGGTCTAGGACTCCAAGGGAACGTGAGTTGACTAGATTGCAATTGTATAGGAGAGAGGCTTCTCGGTGAGCTATTAGGATCCTAAGCTAAGCAATCAATAAAGCTTTTGAATCCTAGGGTTGTGGAAGAACCCTAGGCAGGGACGTAGGCCAAGTTGTGCTGAACCTCGTAAACAATTACTCGTGTTCTTTACTTATTTGCTTTACCTTATTTCCGCACTTGGTTCGAATTGTTTAACTTTGTGATTCAGGTTTATCTCAAAGGTTTTGGTACAAGCTCCAAAAGTCTTGAGACTTTCTGCGAAAAACGGGCATACTCTATTCAACCCCCCTTCTAGAGTATTTCTTATTACATTGTTTTTACATTATCGAACCTTCACATGCAAATATCGAAACGGCAAATGCATAAAATATTAAGTCATACGTTCAGGGAAATACGAGAGGATACCATTGAGCAGAAGAAATCATCACGGAAATCAGGAAGGTAAGCATGCTATGGTTTAGTGGTCATAAAGGCACAAGGGGTAGAAAGAGTGAGACTAAGATGCTAAAGGTCACACCATCATGATCCTAATCCATGAGAGAGAATATAACTTGTGACATATGCATTCAATCCATCATTTGTACATCATTAGTATGACGATGCGGGGAACCAGTGAAGTCAGGTTGCGCATGCCTAAGGGTGTGACAGAAATACAACGAAGCACGACATGAGACCTAAACAAGGTAGCTAAGCATGGATATATAATGGCATACAACTACAAATCCACATTAAGGATCATCATCATAATACATGCAGGGAATACCACATCATGTCGAGTCATGCATATACGAAACCAAGAGTTATAATGGTGTGTGCTCGTTCGGCGTGTCAGGTCATATGTTCATGAAAGTATGTGAGAAGCATGGAGGTCATCATGGCATGACAGTTGGATAAGCTTGATGGAAACTAGGTGTCATATGAATCAGGTTGAACATCAAGTTGTAACACACACTCATAAAGTAAATAACTCACTCAATCATTATATCATAATAGAATGAGCACACTATCATGAGCCTATTTGCAAAGATGGCACCAATCATGCGGTTTTCTAACATATGACACATTCATTCAAGCATTAGTATAACAATGCATATGTGCAGTAGATCATGCTGGGATGATATAGGCATAAAATGTAACACGAACCTAAGCAATGGCTAAACATAAACATCCCGACATGTAGGTATAACTTCACACTAAAGATCCATACGCAAGTCTAGAGGGTAGTACATATAGAATCATACAATCATGGACGAAGCAACTAAGATAACCCGACAGAGTTCTACAAGGGTGACTTTGACTCAATCCCATGAATCCCCATGACTAATTTCCCGAGGAATATTTCTGTAACTCTCGAGTAGGGTAGAAAAGGGCTCAAATAGTAGCGTACTCCAATACAACCTCAAATATGGTTACCCGTATATCACACCGACAACGTAACAAAAGCTCAATAAAGACGATTAGTGGGGTCAGAAAAAGAAGACCGAAGAAGAAATTAGTCAGGCTTAAGAGGTCAAAGGCGATCCCACGAGGACTGGAATCCCGACTCTATAATGGCAGAAGGTCTCCCCCACTATTCCATTCACAAAGGCATTAAACACATGATTCACAGTCAAGAATATCAACCAGGTCTTCAATTTAAGCATAACAATACTCAGCATAAAACAATCAAGCTATCCTAAGGTCGCTCTTCAAGGGGCAACTGACCGGAGGGGCAAAACCTCACGGTCTCTACCTAGCTCACCACTCCAGCCACTACGGCGCAATCCCTTGGAGTCTTGTAGGCCCATCTATAAAGAACAAGCTATATTTTGCCTACCCGTTCGCAAATACATCTAGTAGAGATGGTCTAGCGCCTTTACTACCCCTTTGTTTCCCTTTGTTGATTACCAGATTTATTGAGTCAAGTTCATATTTAGTTCATTTGAGTTAGCCATATTAAATTCATTTTGCCCTTTCTAAAACATTTTGAAATCCATTTAAAAACCTTGGGCCACTTTCAAAATCACTTCAACCTATCATACTCGGTTTGCAAAACCTTGCTCTAATACCAACTTTGTAATGGCCCGGGATTATGATTCACAGGTTACGTTTCGAGGGATGAAACCCCTCGTTAGGATCTTGCGCCCCAAGTACAGGTTGAAGGTTTGAAATTCTATCATAACATTTTGAAGGGGGATTTCATACCCAAAATTCGATGGGATCGTTGGAATCCCCGGGGAAGTCCCCTATACCTGTCGTAAGTCTAAGCGTGGAAAACCATCAATCATGCAAATAGCAAAATCAAGGTATAATACAAGAGGGTGCCATGGCAGAGCCGGGTCAAAACCAAATCAATAAGCGTATTTATCGAAATATAAGGTTATACCATTTCTTTGCAATCGCCCTAGAGAGTTCCCACGTCAAGAAACCAAGGAATAATCATGCTGCAAAACAAACCTGAAAAAAATGTATGCGGGGCGGTGTCAGATCGAAGCCCTACGCAATATAATCCCAAACAAGCAGACACATACACACGCTAGTCCTAATAAAGATGCTTCTAGATGCTAGTCCTAATAAAGATGCTTCTAGAAGCAGAAACATACACACACTAACATGCTCCTAAGACCAAGTGCATAAAGATAATAAGGCCTTAGCATCGAATACCGAGTGGTATATCCCTCTCCTACCTCCACCCCCTTCCGATAGGGTGGAGACTGGCCAACTCGTGAATGCATTCCATCATAATCGGGCGGCACGCATGCCAAACCCGCTCCACAATAAAGCCCGCAGACATCTCATAATATAAGGAAGTTCATGACTCGATTGACTCAGGACGGGACCCGATGAGACTAGGTCGTCCTATAACCCTAGCAATGACTCTAGTTACTTCACAGATAACGGCCGTTCTGTTTACAAAAGCAATGAGTAAACGAATGCTCAATCATGAGTGCAATCCTAACAGGATACTACATGACATGCTTTATTATGAATGCAAGCACCTAGTATTCACATGGCTACAAGCATGGAGATCTCTTTTTAAAATTCAAGTCCAACGATGATGTATTTTTAAATCTCAATAACTTTAAAAAGGTCATGGTATAATATAATATAATAATCCATTCTCAATTCATTTAATAATATATTATTCGGTAAAAAATATATATTTATAAGTAAGTTTTATATTTAATAAATACTATACATATACAAATCATCAAAATTTGCCCAAACAAAAGGCCAAACTCAAACCGTCTGAACATTTCAGATAAAATGAATAGGCCCAACATCTTAAAATAACAAAACCAAGAAAAGGCCCAACCTTTTGCCAAAATCGGATCCAAGAACCCAACCCAATCCTTTTTTTTTTTTTACCTGAACCGGTTTACACCCATTTTTATTTTAAAAACCCACTTAACCGGACCCAAAAACAAAGCAAAAACTGGAAACCGAACCGAACTCTTCACTTTCTCCCCCAAATTCCCGCGTTCGAAATGAAAGAAAGAGACGAGGGAGCCTTGAGCTCGCCGGCGTCCACTTCGACCCGAATCCGGCAGCCTAGTCACACACACACAGACAGGGAAGAAAAAGAAGGAGGAGGGAGTAAGAGCTCACCAAGGTGCGGTCTCGCCTCGCCGGAATGCTTGGAGCTTCGCGGAGGCAGCGTCCGGAGCGCGTCGAGGCCGGATTCTCGTCGGCATTCGCCTAGGAGAGTTGGGTAAGGTTAAAGGTGGAAGCTTTATTGCGTTTGGAGGCGAAAAGAAGAGGGAGGAGCGAGAAATCGGGTCCGTACCTCCTGAAACCGAAACAGGGGGAGGTGAGGTCGGGCTGTGCTCGGCTCCGGGAAGCGTCTAGGGTCGATGCTGCTACTATCTTGAGGAATAGGATTGAAGGAGGAAGCGGCGGGGTTGCTTGGGATCTCTCGGCAAACAGGGGAGGGACTGGAGGATTGGGATTGGTCTCGGCGTTGCTCAAGGAAGACAGGACGAGGTGCTCGGAGCTGCGCATGGCGGTGGGAGAGCATTGTAGGGGGATTTGGTACAAAATGAAATCAAATGGTATTAGATTAGAGCTTCTGAATTTTCGGATAAGATGGAGAGGAAAAAGACAAGTAAGAGGTGTGGGTTTGGGCGAACGGGATCACTTGTCCCAAAGGGACAGGCCCCTGCTTTCCTTGAAAAAATCCAAATTAAATCCGTTTTTCCAAAAATTAATATTTGAAAATCCGGGCCTTTACACGAGGTGAATTACCCAAGAGAGAAATAAGAGAAACAACGGAAATAAAGTAAATCTCCCCGGCAACGGCGCTAAAATTTGGTGTGCTGCAGAGTGTCGTTACCTTTCTACAACACCAAAAAGAGTAACCCAAACCAACAACTCAACTAGCAGCCTATAATGGAATAGTAAGGGGTCGATCCGAAAGAGAGAATACATTTCCAGTCTATCAAATCGCTATCAGAAAATAAAAATATCAAGAAGTGACAGAATATCAAGACAATTGAACTCAGCAAAAGTAATGATGGTGAATTGGTGATAATTATGAATGATGAGATAGTTTCCCCTACAATTCATCAACAATGTTTATGTCTTTGATCCTTGACTTTATCTATCTTCTCTTGTTTGATTCATCTAATGGTGGACCACTCCAACCCTAAGCAATGCAACAATAGCAATCACACAAACAACCAAAGATAGGGGAACAACTCCCTAACCCTAAAGGGTATAATTGATAAAGTAGAATTGTCAATGTCCTGCACACCCAATCGATGCTTTCAGGGGATCAATCAGTTATGTTGTGCCGCTAATCCAATTAACTTGCAACGGCTAATCATTTTAATCAAACCTTTAGCAGGAAAGCAGATTCCGTCAAGGTGGCCAATCAAGAGGGAATATATGTAATCAATCAATAACAAACAAAGACATTGAATAAATCAAACTCAGAATAGATAGAAATTAAGTCTCACAAATCATATAACCATGTCTTCGAATTGCAGACGAAACAAAATAGTCCTCTCAATATCTCCACATGAGTTCTCTCTCACAAGAGTAAAAAAACTCTCTAAGTCTTCTTAGCCAAAGGTTGGCCAAAATATCATAAATATTAAACCCTTATAAGTTTCCAAAAGACGAAATGGAATTCCCGTGATGACACAGACGGCGGGCGTCGTGCTTTAGACGACGGGCGCCGTTTCATCAGTAGCCACATTCTTCAATTTGTGCATTCTGAATCCGAGCTAACTTCCTCCACGCCTCTTCCTAGCCTTCTTCACATGTTTCCTCAGGTTCCTAGCTCTCCAAACTCATCCTTGGCAAGCCATAAATGCGTCCTTCCAGCGTCGGGACATAAATCTGCAGAAAAGCATAAAAAGAGCGTAGATTCCACATTTGCAAGACTCAACACTACTGACTCGAATTACTCAAATAAATATGAAATAAGCTATCCTAGACTCACTAACAACTACCTATAATGCTTATATATAATATGCATTATCACCCGCCGACATCTTCGATGGCTATGGTGGATCTGCAGGGAAACGACGTAGAGATCAGGGGAACGTCAAATTAGTAAGCCGGAGAACTTCCATTGCTATGGTGGATATGTAGAGATCGGAGTGAAAGAGAAATGAAGAGAGGGACCTTAGATTTCATATCTGAATGAAAGAAAGGACGGGAACGGGGTGGAATAACATAAAATGAGGGTAAATGGCCCAAAGGTTGAAGACCTTTGGGCTAAGTTTCTTCTTAAATAATTCAAAATGAGGTGAATGTAAAAATTTTGTTGTAGGTTCAGAAATCAAATTATATAGGTTAGAGAAAACCCCTTAAAAAATGAAGGATAATCTACAGGAAACCACCCCTTAAATGTGATCTTTTGTACAAATTATCACCCCTTAAAATCGAAATTGTTGAAAACCACCCTTTAGATAGTATCCGTTACCAAATCGCCACCCCACACCATTGTTCATCCAAATGACTTTAAATATGTGAAATGACTACCTTGCCCCTATTCTTTTCATCATTGAAATAAGGGTATATTTTATAAAAATAAAAAGCATGGGATGAAGTAGGCGTGGCCACGGGTTACGGGTCAACCCGTGACCCGCCGGGTCCGGGTTGACGGGTTGGCGGGTGGGGACGGGTAGCGGATTAGGGTTAGGGTCGGGGAATCCGTGACCCGTGACCCGGCGGGTCGACCCGCCGGGTCAACCCGCTTTTTAAAAAAAAAAAATTTGAAAAATTTATTTTTAATAAAATAAATTTATAATATTATGTAAATTATGTAAATTATTCTTAAAATAACTCACAATAATACATAAACTAATATGCAAAATGCAATGTGAGACACATAAACCCCATCCCTACTCCTTTTATAGACTTGGAAGGCTTCCTTCATTCCCCTCATTTCCAATGTGGGACAAAGGCTTTGTCCCACATTGAAAATATGGAGTTAGAATGAGAAGACATGGGGCTATATATATGTATCCCACCTACCACATTTCTTCCACTTCACTTGTTTCCTACATTTCCTACATTGGAAATTAAGTTGGAAATAAAGTTTGAGAAATATATTCTCATATTTTTTTCTCTTACATCACACAATGAAATTATTGTGGATGAAAGAATTAATATGGAGATATAATCTTCCTACATTTTTAACACTTCATATGAAAGTGATAAAATGTGTTGTGAAGATAAAATCTTTACATTTTATTTTTTTATTTATTTTAATAGTCATTTTTTAAAAAAAAAAAGTTTTTTTTTTTAAATAATGTAACCCGCCGGGTCAACGGGTCAACGGGTCGACCCGAACCCGTCAACCCGTGAGATTTACGGGTTAGGGTTCGGGTCGGCCAACCCTGACCCTTGACCCGGCGGGTCGAACCCGTCGACCCGGCGGGTCCGACCCGTGGCCACGCCTAGGATGAAGAGTACAATTAATACATCTTCCTCCACAAATCGACACCATTAGACCAGAACACCGGCGGCAACGGACTTCATTAAGGCTTCGGTAGATTCCCGATGGAGTTGGGAGGCACGAAAAGGCACGCGGTCGGAGGCTACGGACTTCTGGTGGTGCGACGGATCTCCAGGTGGTGCAAGGAGGCGACGAAAACGAGGGCAATGCAAGGTGACAGGCTGCAACGTCTGGCTAGCTTATGTCAGAAATGGAATCCGATAATTTTGCACAGTTTTGAGAGGGGTATTTTACATTAAAACGACGCTTGAGGTATTAGGAGCGTCATAAAGTAGATTATAGGAGCTCGGATTTTGGCCAACAATGGTGGAATAGGATCCTACAGGTGACGAAATCCCCTTTTGTAGGTCAAGTAGATGGAGGCCATAAAAAGCACAATTAAATACACCAACCTCTTTCACTTTATCTGTTCATTGATTTTGTATATTCAATTATAAGAAACGACTTCAAAATCATCCAAAACAACTTCGATTTCAATTTGGGGCAAAAACAAACTTGAACGGAGTTGAGCTTGAATCATTCGATTATATTCCAAATTGAGCACCCTTTTTAGATGAGGAGATTGATCAAAACATAATTAAGGTGTTTTGAAGGTGAAACAACGGAAATTAACCGACTCCCATTAAAGCCACTGCCACCTAATTTGGAGGAAGAAGATAATGAGCTGACTCGGCCGAGTGGACTCACTAAGTAAACTCACTCTTGAGTTTTAATAGAACTTTGACAGAAAAGTGGTGTGGGGTGGTGATTTGGCAACCTATACTATTTAAAGGGTGGTTTTCTACAATTTTGATTTTAAAGGGTAGTTTTGCGCAAAAGGCCACATTTAA
This sequence comes from Persicaria tinctoria, assembly GCA_037127255.1. Taxonomy (NCBI): domain Eukaryota; kingdom Viridiplantae; phylum Streptophyta; class Magnoliopsida; order Caryophyllales; family Polygonaceae; genus Persicaria; species Persicaria tinctoria. The sequence continues at coordinate 35,776,849 of JBANSL010000006.1, read as the reverse complement.
GGGGTGGTTTCTGGCATATTACCCAAAAATGAAACATTAAGGTCCCTCCTTTCTGTCATTAGGAAACATTTGCTTATTCTCGATTTCAGAACTGTAGTAGAGCGGCTCTATTGTCCCCAATTCCTCCCTTTCTTCATGTGTTCTCACACTCTCACAAATCATCGCACCCTTTACCATTTTTTTTGGCTAAATTTTTAAAATTTTAAATTTAATTTTGGGGGTAAGGAGGGACATGTAGGGGGTCGTCCCAAAGGGACAGGTGATTTCAATCCGAACTGGAGGTATATATTAAAAAATAATAAATACAGACCTGTTATAATATTATTATGTGGATTTAAAAGATATACACTTTACATAGATATAGTTTTTACCTTTAGATAGATTTATCTTATACTTAGAGATCGAAGATATTATTTCTATATATTGTATTGGTTGATACACCACAATACACACAATAAAATACAATCACATATCCTCCTCTTTATCCTCAAATTAGGTGTTTAAATTGACTCTAATCTTACAACACGTTATCACCACCATATATTCATAGGGGCATTTTGCAAAATGGCCACGAAATTGGACATAATTTGCAAAATAGCCGCGTTTTGGGACAATTTAGTGAAATAGACGCAAAATCGAGGCCGGATCTATTCGACACCTTCGGAGGCGGTTGCGGAGGTGGTGAGCTCGCCGGATCCGAGATCTCCTCCAGCCAGATCTGGACTCAAATCGTCGGCGTCGAGGAGGAGAGGCCGAACTCGGAGATTGATTACTCTGGCTCGCCGGATCCATGGCGATCGAGGAAGGTCGAGCGAGGGCGGATCTCAGATCTGAGCCGAGGTCGAGCGAGGCGGAGCGAGCAAGCGAGGGAGGGATGCGGTGGTGAGAAAGCGACAGAGCGAGGGAGGGATGCGGTGGTGAGAAATCATCTTTTAAAATATTTTAAAATTAAAAAGATAATATTTAACAAAATACAATTATAAAAAATTATAAAACATGATTTTTTAAAGTAAAATTTCATAAATATATAAAAATAAATGTTAGTAATGTAAATACAATTTTTTTAAAAAAAATTAAAAGTTAAATAAATGTAAAATAAAATAGTGGAGTAGGGAGGGTTGTAGGGAGACTAGTAGAAGATCCGGATTGTATTGTTACTCCCAACTCCGGTGAATATCCTCGGTTCATAATTATTGTTCATTTTTAAGTTTATTCTCTTCAATTAATGAAAATATATTAAAAATACAAAAAACCATTTCAGCCAATGAGAGAAACTACAAAACCAAATCCAGTTTTATTTTAGACTAAAAGATCAACGCCTTGGTATTATCGTAACCCAATTGTGAACCTCACAAATGAGAAAAGGTAAGAATCCATATTAACCAAAATTTTAAAATTAACTTTTTTTTATTTTTTGATTCACTTTGATGGGTGTATTTGGTAGGATGGAAAGAAGTTCAACGAAAGGACAACCTCGATCTACAAATTGGTAGTAACCAGGGGCGGAGCCAGAAAAAATTCGAGGTGGGGCTCAACTACATTTTTGGGATTTTTTTTTGAAGATATATATATAATACAATTTTTGTTATAAGAAATATAGTATAAAACACACTAAATGTATTATTTAAATAGCTATTTTGAGTTTTAAATGCTAAAAGGAGAAAAAAAATCCCTAAAATGAAGCTACAAGGATTCAAACTCAAGACCTTATCATTATATTCCTCAACTCATACCAACTAAGCTAAGCAAACTTATTGATTCAATACTCTTTTAACTATTTTTAACCCTTAAGTTATCAAAAATTACAAAAAAATACATAATTTTTTTTTTTTTACGTTTTTCCCCGACCCAGGGGCGCTCGAGCCACCTCATGCCCCCCTCCCTCCGCCCCTACTGGTAACCAATGTGGTATGAAGCCTCCTTTGAAGGCGAAAGCATATATTAGCGGTCGGGATCAACTGTCCCCATTAGCGATTGGGATCAACTGTCCCAAAGAGGACAACCTCTGTTGTCACCTCCCCTCCTCCAAAATTGAAAAAAACAAATTAATTAAAATGAAAAAAAAAAAAGAAAAAAGAAATAAAGTAGAGGGGAGTTTATGTGAGGAGGACAGGGAGACAATGAGAGGAAGAAGATAGCTGATCTTCACTGATATATTAGTTCTTCGTGATGCAGTACCAAGCTGTTGAGGCTTGATCTTTTTGAGATGAAAGGCAGAAAGTTATATATCATCAATGTCATTTTAGGAGTTTGGAATCGTTCGTGAGAGATTGTATCATAAATCTATATCCACATCTTATTCTTCTACGAGTTTAAGATCAAGCATATCTTTAAAAAGGTCAACCAACTAGTAGACAAGAACTCGACTTTTCACCATGTCCTCCTTAATCCGATGAACCAAGAACTTTGCACTCTTCGAACCTAGGATTGTCCATCAAAGATTGAGATAATTATATTAGACATTCGCGCCCACATCTTTTCTCAAATATGTTTTGACACCTCCTAAATTTTCACCTCATTAAATTAAAAATATAAACATTTTTTCATTTTAAAATTGTCTATTTGTTCCAAAATCTTGAACGAAGAATGCAATACCCCCAAAGAATATAATATTTGATGAAACTTTACCTACTTTGCAAAACTTGATGCCATGTATCCACATTTTGTCAAATGCAAGCTAGATAGATGGAGTTGGGGTGTAAGTTAGAGCATATCCAACTATATTTGTACGAGATTCTCCAAAATATAAGCAACTAAAAGTGGTATTCTTGAAATTGTTTTTCATAATTCTAATTGTTTCCCTTTGATTTAGAGAATCATTTTAATATAGACAACCTTACTCTTCCAAAACTCTCTCTTCTCCCTAGGTTTTCTAGAGAGGGAGAGTTCCAACCACAACATAATCTTTAATTAATACTCCATTTGTCTCAAAATTCATGTCATTTTAGCCTCGTGCACAAATTTTAATAAAAATACTCATTCATCAATCAACATCATCATTCCACTCACTTTTTCATTAATTTTATTACCCACTACATTTTTTAACCAATCAAAACCTTTAAAAAATTCAACAACACACAAATCAATACAAATCATTACTTTCCACTACCTAGAAAACCTAAAACGACATCTATTTTGATACAAAACTAAAGAGCTAAAATGACATCTATTTCGAGACGGAGGGAGTACTAGAGAAGAGAGGGAGAGCTCTACACCGGCTCTGACCATAGTACTTCGGCTCCAGCCGCCTCAACCCGACTTCGGCCACCATCGGATCTTTGTGGTGCCACCACATCTCTGCTCATATCAATTGTAATTCGTGGTCGGTTAACCCTAGTCCCGTTAATCTGATTTTGCTAAAATTGATTTGGGGCTTTCGTCGATTTGAGTCTCTTGTTCCCAAATTTGTAATCGCTTTGTCAGCTTCGTTCACTTCCATCTCGATGTCCTCCGTATTGTGTCGCTTGTTCGGGGTTTGGGGTGACTTGGGTCCCTTTCCTCCTTCCTTTGCTCTCCATCTCATCCAGTGAAATTCCGACTTCGTGTCTCGTCTCCCCGGCGGCCTTTGTTTGCTCCTTCGCCATCTGGGCCTAATTAAGCTCTTCTCCAGCGACCGTCTCCTGTGCAACTAACATTTGGCTTTATGAGTTCTCTGAATGGCTCTCAATGGATCTAATTTTGTTGATGAAGAGAGCTTCTTGATGACAGATTATTAGTTGCACCTTGTATTGATTGTGAGATATAAAAAGAGATCGTTTGATATTATATTTTTATATAATTCTTGGATTGTTACATTGATGTCACCTCGTATTGATTTTATTGATTTCATATTATATTACTTAAATTGATGCATGTTTTTGAGTTTTTTTTTTACAGTAGGCAATAATTGATGCATGTTTTTTAGTTTTTTTTTTTTAAAGTAGGCAAGAATTAGGTGAACCTTACTGAAGTAAGGTGCCACCATGATCATCCAAATGGATGATGTTACAGAGATCCCTAAGATTAGGGAGATTACAGATATTACAATTATCCCTAGATCTAGCTATGAAGTCTGCTGCCTTGTTAGCTTCTCTGTAGCAATGTCTGAATTCGATGCTGTCAAAGCTTGCGCTAAGATTCTTGATCAGCTCCACTTCCCTTAAAATTTCCCATCTTACATGATTATTATCATTAATGGTCTTGATAACTTCCAAGCAATCTCCTTCCACTATGACTCTTCTTATACCTCTGGATATGGCTAAGTTTACACCTGCACAAAAAGCCGCGGCTTCTGTTTGGATAGCAGATGTGGCTACCGTTTCCAACTGAAGAATATCAACCACTGAACCGTAATGGTCCCTAATAATGACCCCCACCTGGCAATCGCCCGTGGGTTTTAGTGAGCCATCTACGTTTACTTTGTAGATAGCCCTAGGTGGTTTAATCCATTTAGAGTTGCGTTTCCTTTTGACACTTTGTGTTGCTTGGGAAGAGGATAGTTTGTTTGCAGTTTGCCAGTCAGCAAGGGCTGATAAGCTTCTAGTTGTTATGTGGTGTGATGTCCCTGGTTGTTTGTTTCTGAAAATCAAATCATTTCTGGACTCCCAGATTTTTTGCCATATAAAACAAAGTTCTTCGAAGTCTTTCGTGTTGTGATTTGTGGTAAGGAGTTCTTTGATGTTGTTACAATGGTTGGGTGTTAGTGGTTTGTTTTTGCCTACCAAGAGCTCATAGGAGGCAATGGTAGCCCTTGTGAAAGGACACAAGAAGAAGAGGTGGTCGCTATCTTCGTTGTTGTTATTGCAGAAGCAACAGTTAGAAGGTACACTATTAAAATACCTATTTAATCTATCCTTAGTAGCAAGGCTGTCAGAAGTTATCTTCCATAGGAGATTTTTAATTTTAGGAGGGAGGCGTAGTTTCCAAATCCACTTGTAGTCGTCGGTGTAGTTGTTGTTACTAGTCATCATTTGTCTCACCGATCTAGTTGTAAAATGTCCATCAGGATTATATTTCCAAACTAGCTTATCTGGAGGATTCCAAAGTGGAACTTTGATTTTAATGATCTTTAGAACAATGTTATTAGGGAAGATCTCATGCAAGAGAGGGATATTCCATTGCTTATTAGTGATGAGCAGTTGGCTTACTTTAAGATCAGGATCGAGGTGCTCTTGAAAGTTTGATAAGTTATGGTCTGGTAACCAAGGGTCTTTCCATACTTTTATAGACTCGCCATTTCCTATTAGCCATAGCAAGCCTTGAGAGAATTTTTCTCGGAGGTGAAGGAGTCTGCCAAATTGCCACGAGGTATTCTGTGGGGATTTTTCCATTAGTCCTTCATGCTGAAGATATTTTTCCTTTATTAGTCTTACCCAAATGTTATTAGGCTCATGATAGATTTTCCATAGAAGTTTCATTTGGAGACTTATGTTCATTTCTTCGGCTAGTTTTAGACCAAGTCCACCTTGCTCTTTTGGTTTACAGATCTTTTCCCAACTAATCAAGGGTGTGTACTTCTCGGAGTGCGGCTTATTCCAAAAGAAATTCTTTTGAATTTGATCAATTTGGTGTAGAACTCCTTTTGGGAGGAGAAAGTTATGCATCAAGTAGTTAGTTTTAGAGCTTAAATTAGCTTGGATTAGAGTTGCACGACCTGCCTGGGTAAGGGAGGAGGCCTTCCATTTGGATAATTGTTTTTTAAGGCTTTGAATTGCCTCATTAAAAATCTCATTTTTAACTCTTCCCCTGACGAGAGGTATACCAAGATATTTCTCTAGAGTTTTAGCTATAGGAATGTTCATATCTCGAGCTAGAGAGTTAGCCAGATTCGAACTAATATTTTCTGACACTTGCAGAGAACTTTTGTTATAGTTTATGGTTAGACCTGAGAGGTTAGAGAAGTTGTTGAGAATATTTTTGATGGTGTGTAGGCTTTTATGAGAGGCTCTGGAGAAAATAATTGTGTCGTCAGCAAACGTAAGAAAGGGGATGGTGGTGCCATTTTTTGTTAATTTGATTCCAATGAGTGTGTCATCATAGTTTGCTTCCTTGATTAATTCTCTGGCTAGATTTTCCATGACTAAGATAAATATTTATGGTGCAAGGGGGTCCCCTTGTCTTATACCTCTACCTGGTTTGAATGGGGTTCCAGGGCAATTGTTCACTAGGACTGAGAAAGTGGTCGTAGTAATACAGTTCATAACCCAAGTGATCCATTGTGGGGCGAAACCAAATTTGATGAGAGTTGCTCGTATGTAATCCCAGTTGATTCTATCGTAGGCCTTTTCCATGTCTAATTTGAGGGCCATCCAGCCTCGTTTCCCTTTTTGTCTGTGGAAGTTATGGAATATTTCATGAGCTATGAGGGTGTTATCTTGGATTGATCTTCCTTCAATAAAAGCACCTTGGAAGGGGTTGATTAGCTTATTTAGGATTGGTTTGAGCCTGTTGGCTATGATCTTTGTTATGATTTTATAGATGGTGTTGCATAAGCTGATAGGCCTATAGTGATTGATATTCAAGGGATTCTCAACCTTAGGTATGAGGGCAATGAAGGTTTGGTTGATTTGTGTTAGCATGCTGCCAGAGTGGAAAAAGGCTTTCACTGCTTTGCAAAGAGAAGTCCCAACTATTTTCCAGTAATTGAGGTAGAATTCTGGAGGGTATCCGTCAGGGCCAGGAGTCTTATCCTCATCCATACTACTAATTGTATCCTTGATTTCTTTGTTAGTCGGAAGAGTTAAAAGGGCGGCATTATCATTGGGTGTGATTTGAGGTTGAATATGCTTAATAAGTTCATTCGAGATAGGGGTTCTATTCTGTGCTATAAACCTATCGGACATTTCTTTGGTAATTTGGTTAGCTATTTCATCATTTTTCATTAGCTGAATCCCATCCTTTGTGATGAAAGTAGCAGTGGAGTTTATGAGGTTTTTGATTTTGGCAATAGTTTGGTAGTACTTAGTATTCCTATCGCCTAGTTGAAGGTGTTTAATCTTAGATCGTTGTTTCCAGAATTTGAGATTATAGTCTAGCAGTGCAGTTTTTTTCCTTTCCAATCTAGCAAGCTTTCTAGCATCATCCGGTGACAGAGTGCCCCAAGGGAGATGAAGCTGAAGTTTTTGGATGTTGTTTTCGACTTCAGAGAGTTGTCTTTGAATGTTATTCTTATTGTATCTTTTACACCAATCCTTGATGTTCTTTTTAAGTAGCTTTTGTTTTTGCATGAAAGAGTATGCAAAGGAGCCTGTCAGTTTGTTATTCCAAACCTTAGAGATTATGGATTCAAAATTGGGATTAGTGGACCAAGCCATCTCAAATCTGAAGGGAGCTCCTTTAGGACAGACCGAGGTACCGATCTGTAACGTAATGGGGCAGTGATCTGAGGATGAAAAGGGATGGTGTTGAACTCTAAGATTTTTAAAGTGAGACAAAAGATCTCGGTGGGCAAGAATTCTATCCAGACGCTCATATGTATTATTGGAAATATTGTTAGCATTTTTCCTCCAGGTGAAAGGTGAGCCTACATATGGGATAGTTTGGAGATTAAGCTCATCCTTAAGCTCTCGAATTCTGCGAAATCTGTGTATGGATGGGGTGCAACCACCAACTTTTTCTGTATCATCTTCTATATCATTTAAATCTCCTATGATTAATATCGGAAGCATATGTTTATTGACGACAGTGATGATCTCAGACCAGAAGGTATCTTTTTCAGAATCTACTGAAGGAGCATAGACAAAAATGATGGCAAGATCTATTTGTTCAATTGTAATTTTGAGCATACAAAATCTTTGGTGTTGTTCAAGGATTATATAACTATCAGGGGTTTTATGTTTTTTAGAGAGGATCCAAATGCCTCCTTTGGCACCAGTTGAGGGGATAGTTAAAGCCTTATGGAAACCAGATTCTTTAAGATGGTAGTCAGTGGGAGGTTCACCTGATTTGGTTTCTGTTAGAGCTAAGATGTCAAGCTTATTGTTGTATCTGATTTGATTAATTTCATGCCAAAGAAGGGGCCGTCTGGAACCCCTAATGTTCCAGTAGCCAACTCTAAACATGAAACCAAATAGCAGCTATGCTACATAGCTTATCAATCAGAATCCAACCTCTATACCAGCTAACGGGTCCAGACATTGATTTTGTGACAAGGAGACCAAATGTGAATTGTGGTTTATTTTTTCTATTGTTTCTGCACACTGAAATGAATTGAAAGAAGCAGAAGTAATTTCTTGTACCTGAGTAAGCACACCTCGTCAGGATGATTGCAGTTTCGGTTTTGTCCCTAGTTTGATCATCGTCTTGTGAATTTTGGTGGCAGCAATTTTGATGGTCAAAGATGTAGCTTGTTGCACAATATTTGAGAAAAATTTTGTGTGAGACTTGTTGGTTTGAAGGTTTGGTTTGGCTTTCCACCACAGAGAAACCAGAGGTTGGCCTCATGGGGATATTAGCCGATAGTTGTTGAGTAAGTTTTGAGGAGATCATACCTTGGGTTTCTTGCTTGTAACTGTGTTCAAGTAGCCAACTTTCTATCTCATACTTCCTGGATGCATGTATATGTTGGCGCCAAGTTCTGTAAGTCGTTGGAGTCCACCATTGACTTTGTAAACTGCACTGGAGTTTACATCTGGGTCTTGTACGTGTTGCAAAAGATTTTGTAGAAAGTTTTGTTTGTAAATGTTTGGGGGTAAGATTTGTGCAGCGTGCCTCCACAAAGTCCCTGTCGGTACCTGTGTGACAATGCTTGAAGTTTGTTGATGGTTGAATGTAGAAGATCATACCTGCCTTGAAACAGGCATCAATCCTGCACATCCCCGGAAGCTTTGGATTCCTGCGAATTTTTTATTGCATCTTTGCCATTGCAAGAGAGGCAATGGGAAGATACATCTTGATGCTAGAACAGATAGTAGACAAGCTAACAGGAATATAGATAGGCTTAAAAGCAAAGAGATAAAGCTCTAAACCAGTACCAACACAGCTCCCAGAGAAATCAGGATTACAGAAAGCAAAAAAGGCTATGTTCTGACATATAATACTAAGAATGGTATCACCGTATCTCACAAAGAAACTGTAATTCTTAAAGTGGTCACCAAAAAGCATTAAATTGTCATGCATGTGTATGAATATAGGTTTTAAATGCCAACAAGAATCATAGCAACCCACACAAACCATAGAAAAGATAGGGCGAATCCTGTAGCAATACAGATGCGGAAACCAACTCACATGGGTCATCCGGTTAGGCAGAAAGAAAAACCTTAAGATTAATTTCACACTAACATCAAACCCAAAGAAGTAGGCAGAGCTAATCCTTTTAATGCTTTTACCATAGGTATTTTTAGCCAGGCTTCTAATCTTGCTAAGCATAACAAAATACATATGATAATGGTAGTCAAGAGGCAGTAGTGTTTCATACAACGGAACCAAATTCAGACAAATATTAAAGGCATAATTGCTTGTGCATAATTCAGTAATTAAAGAGAATAAAGGGTTGTGATTGAACTTATCTGTTCTGAGTATGATTTTGGCCACTGAAATGGCACCCATCTTACCCTCAACTTGCGGGATTAGAGCTGAATTTGGGTCGGTAGACTGGACCCAGTTGACTTTGAGGATTCTAGCCTGAAAGGTGTAGAGTTTGAAACTAAAATCTTTGAGAAAACAGGAGATCAAAATAAAAGTTTTGTGCTGAAATTTTTTGTTTGAAGGGTTGGGTTTGCATGTGTTGTTTCCCCCTATTTGGAGAGGGTTGAGAGTGGCCTGATAAACAGGCTGAGATTCAAGCTTTGTGGGTTGGGTCCCAGCAGGAAGCAGCAGCAGCCATGGCGGACAGCTGTGGCAACCGAACTCCGCAGATTGGACACAAAGAAGGGGATCCAACCAAGCCGGAGAAGGGAGGCACTGATGGAGTTGTTCGGAGTTGGTACTGTCGGTCGATTTGGTAAGGGGATTGCCCAGATTTGTGCCCTCAAGCCTCATCAAGGCCAAAATCGAGCAATCACACCCACCAAACAAGATGCATGTGGCAAATCTGGCTTGTTGATTGACGATTTGGCGGCTACGGACAGATGTTTGTAGAAGTTTGTGAGGAAAGTTTGTAGAAGGAGATTTTGTGTTTGAAAAAATTGGGTTAAATTGAAGGTTGTTTGGGTAATGAAATTTGGGGATGGGAGATTTAGGAGTAGGGCTCAATAAGGAGACCACAGGCAGCGGCAGCGCCGCGCCATGGCCAACCGGCCGAGGAGGACGCCGGCGAAGCAGGAGAAACAAGGGAAGAAGAGAGGCGCGTGTAAAGAAAAAGAGGGGCGCGTTCTTCTCTGATGGGTGTTCCCTCAAGATCCGATGCATGTTTTTTAGTTGATGACATGTTATAATAGGTGTTTATATGTGCAATAAGGTGACAATATTTTGATTCCACATTTTAAGCTCTTATGTCATCAATTATATAAAATTGTCACCATAAACAATTGTGATTAATGAAGCGTAGTAACAAATGTCATCCATGAATAAAAATTTAATGAACATGTCACTACAAGTGATTGCATCAATGAAGTGTAATAAAAAACGTGTCATCAGGGAATGAAAGTATAATCGATGAAAAAAAATTGATATACAATTGATTAAATTAAAAACATGTGGCATCAATCGATTTGATTAAAAAAGTGGCATCAAATAATTACATTATAATAATGACATCAAAACACCATTTTGAAAAGGTTGTATCTCATTAAAGGAAAAAATGTCATCAAAATACTACTGTTAAAAAATATCATCAAAATACTACTTTGAAAAAATATCATCAAAAATATGGCATCACGGTAAAAAAATATCATCAAAAAATTGACATAAAAAAGTGGCATCAATCGTTAACAGTAAAAAAATGGCATCAATGGTCAACATGACATTACAGTAAACAAAAAATGTCATCAAGGTTTAAAAAAAAGTGGCATTAAAAAAGTGTCATCCAATCATATCATTAGAAAAGTGGCATCAAAGTGAAAATAAAATATAATAAAATTTTGGCATCAAAACGGTAAAATATGGCATCACTGAAAAATGGAATCACTAAAAAAAATCCAAATGGGTTGGTCAACATGGACCACTATTTGGATGAGGTCTACCAAAACTAATTAAATTGGTTTGGAGTCTAAGTACCCAATTAAACATTCAAAAAGGTCTATGTACCAAAATCACCCATTTTTTTAGGTCCAATATATAGCTCCTCTATAATACTCATCTCTAAAATAGAGAAACCTTAAGAGAGAGAAAAATTCTCTAAATTTAGAGAAAGATGCCAAAAACTCTATAATTCTCCTCAATACCAACGCAACTTCATTGAAATTCATCAACAATTGGACAAGTTTGTTATATTTATACAAAAATTAAGTTAGGAGTATTTGTTATAATTCAATTAAATTGGATGTTTTGCTAGAATTAACTCAATATTTAATTTATACATGTTACTTTTAAATGTTAACCTTCATATTTCAAATAAACTTATTTACAATTTTGAAAATTTCAACTTAAAAATTCATGTTCATCTAGTTGTTTGAAATTATTTCTCAATCTATATAAAGTTTAAGGATATCTAAAATTGAAATTGTTTTAAATCGAGAATATATATAGTACGTAATAAATACAAAAATTTATAAAACAAAAAAAATTGTTGAAGTTAAAGTATAAATTTTTTAGAGATTTTGATATATTATATAGATTTTTCCAAATTTGTATAATATTTTCCCCAAATTTGTATTATATTTATGAAATATTTGTTAGGGATATATTTATAGAGATCTATCTCTTTAGTCGATGTAAGAATTAAAATTTAATCAATACAATATATATATATATATATATATATATATATATATATATATTCCAAATATTTATCCATTTTCACATAATCAATATAACAATATATACTTATGATAAGTTGTAACCCAATTTTGTTAAATATCGATGTACTTTTAAAAGATTTTATCCAATTTTAATTTAATTTGTATTAGATAATATTACAAAATCCAAAATTAATCATCGTCTCTCTATATATAAAATATTGCACAAATTTTTTATTTTGAAAATTGATTATTACTTTTTTTAAATAATATTATGGAAATATCATTAATAAAATTATTACTAAATCTTTATTTATTTCTCTTGAAAAAAACATTATTAATGGTAAATATGCCAAAAAAAAAACTCAAATTGTTATATGGAAACAAGTAGTCCTTCTGACGTGGTTGTTGTAATTTGATAGATTAAATTTATTTTTATTAAATTAAACCCGGTAATTATAAATATTTATATACGTCTTTTTAGTGTTAAGCTTATATTAGAGCAACCCCAACAACTCTCGTAAAAAGAGAAAGTTGAAGGTTTTAGAGAAAATAGGGTTTTTTTTTAGAGAAAATTAGTGTCGAAGGCACAAATTTTCGCTCTAATTACCGGAGTATCCTAGTTTTTGTAAATATGGAGTACTAGAATGTCCACTTTTCTAATTTCGGATCTTTATTTTACGATATTACCCTTGTTGTGAAAATCCCTAATCTTTCCCCAATTTGTGAAAGAGAGAGACAGCTCCCTGAAGTTGATGAAGGAGGAAGACGATACAGAGATCTCGCCACCGTTGCCTCATCGTCGTCGCCGCCTTCTTCCGTTGATTCTCCCTCTCTCGAATCGTTCAGGCCACCGCAGCCATCATCGGCGGGATACAGTGGAGGAGGAGGTACCTACCTCGAACTGAAGCGAGGACGAGCGGCCTACCTGGTTAGAGCAAAATCAGTCGCCGACCTCCTCATCTCCGCCAAGGTTTGATTTCACCGATCACTGCCTTTTCTGTCTCCAATTCGTCCTTCTATCTACAATTCTTTGCTTGCGATTTCCGATTTCGATTCATATACCTGCTTCCTATTTTTGCCCCAATTTTTCGATTAATCGGGGTTTCATGTGTCTCAATGCGGAACACTCCCGGTTTCGTCTGAATTAGGGAGTTCGCTGGCACCGTTGGATGACATCTGAAAACTAGTTCGAGCAGCTGGTCGTCGACGGGCTGCTCCCAAGGTCCCGGTTCGGACAGTGCATTGGGATGAGCAAGAAAGAGTTCGCCGGAGAGATGTACGACGCGCTGGCGCGGAGGAGAGGGATAGTGACGGGGATGATAAGCAAGGAGCAGCTCAGAGAGTTCTGGGAACAGCTCTCTGATCAGAGTTTTGATGCCCGGATTCAGACTTTCTTTGATATGTAAGTCCTTTAGATATGTTTGTTCAACAAAAGTTTCTTCGTTTATGATGCTTTATGCCTTGAATTGTGGTCAGATTTTGTTCGGAGAACAAGTTTGTTTGATTTGTACTCCTCGTCCTTCAATAGGGGAGAGTTAACTGTGGCCAGATTTAGTCATGTGTTTAGTTTGCATCTTCTTTCATTTGTAAACCTTGGAAGTGGTCTATGAAATTGGGAACAAACTGATCAAAAAATCTGTCTTAATTTTCAGTGATTTTAATGCACTCATGAATATATTAATTCGTAGATTTTATTGTGAAATCACACAATTTTGCTATGAAATTGCACATCTACGTATTGTGAAATCAATATCAATGCTGACATCTGTGAAATCAATATCATGCTGACATGTTCTCTTTTTGTGCTCGAATCTGCATATTTAGGTCTGAATTTAGGGATTTTCTCGAATCTGAAGTCGATGGACTTGCAATTTGCTCAAATATGAATTTAGGGATCTGAATATAGGCCTTTGCTCGAATCTGAAGTCTGCATATTTAGACCTGAATTTGGTTTTTAATTGAAAAGATGTAAAAGAAGCCGTTGACATCTTCAATGCTGACATATTTAGACCTGAATTTGGTTTTTAATTGATTTCATTGCTTACATTATCAGTGTATATGGTATTGCTTGGTTTTTTTGATTTGGGATGATCATAACATTCATCATGGCGTTGCACATCATCGCAATTGAGATATTACCGCTATGAGTATTTAGGAGCAGTTCTTTGGAATTGGCTGATGCATGACTGAGTGGTTTCTTTTGTTCAGAGTGTTCCGAGTAAAGGGGACCTGGCACAAAGAGCTGGACAACCTGATTGTGGGGTATGTGTTTCTTTTTAACTGAATTTGAAGTTCTTGTTCTTCGTATAGAGTTTAGGCCTGTGAGTGTTTTCTAGAATGTGAACCTTGCTATCCAAAATCAGCATATGTAAGGTGCGGCAAGTTCTTGTTTCTTAGCTTGTTATAACAAGTTTTATCGCTTGATCCTAGAAGTTGAATAGCATTGTTGAATGTCATACGGATAAACTTGCTATCCAAAATCAGCATATGTAAGGTGCGGCAAGTGTCACCTTCCCTGTTCCATTTTCTCATCTTCTTTAGTATTGATTAATGTTATTTCTTGTAACCAGAAGTTTAGCAAGGAGGCAACAATGAAGCTTTACTTATTTTATGATTATCCCTTATCCGAAAGCCAAGAACCATCTTCCTAGTAGGGCCAGGGGAATATCATTTGATAATTTTTCATCTTCTTTAGCATTGATATGAATGTCTGATGCTTTCCCGATGCATTTTTTCAACCTTGGGGGGGGGGGGGGGGGGAATCCTATGTTGTGTTGTGTTGTGTTGTGACTTGTATGTTCTACACTTCCTTTCTGAATTGGTTGTCTCAAAAGGACAGTGGGACAGTGTTACTAATGCACTGTGAAACTTGATATTGAGGAATGCTGAGTATATAAAAGACAAGAATGTTTAGCTGTCATTTGCCAACCAATAACATAATCCACTAAATCTTACGGCATACATGAATAAAAACATTTTTTAACTGGTCTTATATATTGTATTCCAGAGCATGTGCTAACCTATTGTCCATAATCAATTATTCTCTTAAGATAGGGGTCTTCTTACTTGGGTCTTCTTACTTGCAAGTTGCAATCGCTACTATGTTCCTTTTATTACTGCACCTGTTTTACCCATTGCATTCAAGGTAGACCTTTCAAGATGGTTTCTGAACTATTAGTCAATTACCAAGCCTGTGTATTTTGCTAAATTTAAGTTGGATTTTAGATAGAACCGTGGTTAAGAGATTTCGTGTCTATCTTTTTTTTTAGTAGATTATTGGATGAATCTAATTGGTAGAATTTGCAGTTTTATTTGAAGACAGGAACTTGCAAATATTGATCGTCATGTAAATTTCATCATCCCAATGAAAGGGGAACTGCTGGACAGGCGCCACTGAACGCTTTAGGCCTACCTATTCGTCAGGTACTTACGTATGTGTTTAACAATGGCATGTATTTTCTCTCATATGTTACTTTTAATCAGTGCTTGACTTGATTGCTTTATTTCCAGAAGATGTCAGCACACCATTAGTTCAGCCAAAATTGAATTCTGCGAAGGATAAAATGACAAAAGCTGAAAGCCGTGCACTTCAAGAAGCTCAGACAGTGGTTAAGAAAGAAGGAACAGCTGAAAGAGAAGTATATAAGCAGAGTATTCCTTCTTGGTGAAAATCGGTGGGAAGAGAGCCCTCCAGGATCGGAAATGATTCCCAAGATTCTACAAGCAATTGCCTTGTCTGTCGTGGAGAGGGTCGCATAATGTGCACAGGTTTGTTCCTAAGAAACACACCATATAAATGATTTATTAAGCATATGCTTAGTCATTTTCCTGATGAGAACACAAACATCTCCTGTTGCGGAATGTGATGGAAGTGGAGAGCCTAATATAGAGCCACAGGTAACAGGATCTTCTTTGATCAATCAGTCAAAACATTATACTCATCCATTGAATCTCATGTTTGTTTCTTCTTGCGACGGAGTTCCTAGAGTGGGTGGACGAAGCATTAAAATGCCCTTACTGTGAAGGTCTAGGCCACATCATTTGTAAACTTCCGGTTTACTTCATCATTATTAATCTTGGGATTGATATCATCCAAACCATGACGTTAAAGGCTTAAACTATCGTCGATGTTATTCACGAGGGTTTACGTTCATTGTGTGTGTTGAGTTATCAGGTTGCATATGCTAGTGCGGTAAATCACAGTGTACCATACCATGTGGTAGGAGACTAGAAGATCTTCGATCGTGTAACGTGTTCGAGTATTAGGACTTGACAAGTCTATAAAGACACTTGTTTCTTCCTTTCAGCTTCAAACTTATATTGGTGTATATTCATATATGTAAGAAAGGTAGCTTTTTTTCCGAATTTTATGAAGATTCCTATGTCTTTTTTTAAATATAGAAAGCAAATCATACTAATGCAAGATAGGAATATTTAATTTTTTTTTTTATCAAAGAATCTTTAAATTCTTCATCTACATATGTATGTTAAACTTATTTCGGATTTTATATCTAGAGGGTAAATTAGAAAATATTTTTCCTAGATACCCCAATTTAACCATTTTAAATTAGATTATGGAATTCACTCATTTATTTTTATGATTTTATTTCCCAATAATATTTTCTTTATCACATGTGACATGACCCTGTGACTCGCAGTAAACAACCGTACGAGTCCAGGGCCATCAATTTGATTAATTTTCACTTTTCAGCTTTTCATCCATGGATGATTTGAATGTATCATCAATTCAAGCCGATTGACAATGTTAATTTATACAGTACTCCATAATATCATCATCTTTACTTGAGCAGTACACACAGTTTCTTGGAGTATCTCTAGATAAGGTAGTAGATGTTCTGGTTGATGTTTCTAAAGGACAGAAGACTATGGAGGTGTGACAATTAGCTATTTGCTTTTATTTCAAATCTTTAGCTACTCCTCTTCAACATTTTATATGGTGATTTCCTTTTTATTTCCCTTTGGTACTTCATAAGATGGCATTTCATAGTTAGCCTCTAATTGCATGATAGCCAGCAGCGAGTATGATATCTCAGACTTATCTTGCATCAATTTTAGCATTTTCGCAAAGATTAACCTTGTCTTTTTTTGGTGCAGGTTTTTGGTTCAGAAATAGTAGATTGGGTGAATGTAGCTGTGTTTTCCAATGCATTAAGCTTGAGTCGTAATAATCATGGGTTGTCAGGAGAAGCGAGTCAGCCTGCTTGGCATATGGTAAATTCAGTTTTCAGTACTTCAATTACACAAAAGGTTACAGTATCAGGACTCCTCAACTGCACTCCAGGGGCTGATTTTCCAACATTGGTGCAACTAATCACGGAATCATTAGCTTGGCATATTCTTGTTCTTCAGTCCTGCGCTCATTCATCTCTACCATCTGGAAAAAAGAAAAAGAAAAGTGGGTCTGCAGATCAATCAAACTCCTTACTGTCAAATGCATTCCGGGATACAGCCCAGTCTTTACGTGGAACTGTAGAAGTGGTTACAAAGTGGCTAAGCGAACGGATTGAAAGAACTGAAGAGCAACAAATGGACACCTTGCTCTCCTCCGTAATGTCCGGGGAGCCTGAAGGTAGGGGTGTGCATATCCGGGTACCCGACACGAACCGGATAATCGTGTCGGGTACCCGAAACCGTTTAGTCCAAAATGTCCGAACCGTACACGAACCATCTTAACCCGGGTACCCGACACGGTTAAGACATTCGGTTTCATGTCGGATACCCAGGTACCCGACACGAACCAATTTCTTTTTTTTTTTTTTTTTGTTTCCTTCTCCCTGTTCGTGTGCTGCTGCCTCTGTTGGAGGGTTGATGCACTTTCAGATCGGGCAACCAAAGGTCAATGTGAATAGATACAATAATAATGGTACTTACAAATATCGTGAGTGTATATTAGAATCCTAGAAAACAAGTAAAGAGAAGGGCAACGATTTCACTTTCAGATCGGGACAATTCGCCACATCTGAATCCGAAGACGACACCTTTTGCTCGGATTTGTTGTCATGGCTCCTCCGGTGTTGGATCACGAAAACCTCTTTCTTTGTAAACCCTAATTTCTTATTGGGTTCCCTCGAACGAACAATTATTTCACTTTCAGATCTGATTTCAGATTGAAATTTGAGAGAGAGTTAGGGTTAGGGTACTGAGACAGAGAGGAAGGGCAAAACTAGATTTCAGATCTGAATTGGAATGTCGAGACCCTCGAACGAACGACAATTTCACTTTCAGATCTGATTTCAGATTGAGATTTGAGAGAGTTAGGGTTAGGATCGATCGATACTCACTGGGTTCTTCACTTCTTTGGTCGATTGGGAACTGTCGGCGTGAAAGACTGAAACTAACCCTTGAATAGCGTACAGCATGAGAGAGAGAGAAAAAAAAAAAAAGGGAGCGTAAGGATTCGAACTTGGGTAATCAGCCGGACATTTTGCTTCCCTTCAACCAACTTAGCTAGCGGAATATATTGATCCATGAAGGCTTCAATCTATAGTAATATTATCCTACCTTACTTTAAAAAATTTTAAAAAAATAATTTAAACGGTTCGTGTCGGGTACCCGAAAAGGCGATTTGCCCGACCCGAACACGAACCGTTTAGAGCCGTGTTTTTTTGGTTCGTGTCATTATCGTGTCGTGTTTTTTCGGTTTCGGGTTTTTTCGTATCGTGTTGTCGTGTTTTCGTGTCGTGTTTTCGGTTTCGGGTTTTTCTGCACACCCCTACCTGAAGGCCCTGGCCAGGCATTCCAGATTCTGAAAAATGTCGCCTCTACTGTCAATGTATCTGAACTGGGTGACTGAATTGGACTGGCATTGAAGTCTTGTTGGTCGTTTGCTTGGCAGATTTCATGCTCTTCCAGAATTTGATGAAGGGAAGCGAAGTTGTAGAAGACGTCTGGCAGGTCATAATAGGAGGAGGAGGAAGACACAACCTGAGCTTGTTGTTGGTGTACAACCTGTAAACGACGAGCAAGCAAGCAATGTTATCTTAGTCAGTCTGCTAAAGATGATTTCTGATATGCGCAGTGAGTTTCTACTTTCTTCTTTAACCATATTAGTTGAGCCTCTTATTTTGTATTTGTCGTTACTCGTGCTAAATTTTAGGAAAGCAGTTAAGAATTAGGTTTGGTCTGATTGTGTTTTCCGTTTCTTTCAGTTGGATATTAATAATGCCAAATATGCATGTCGCCAATTTAGCATCACGTAATGAAGTTTAAATGTTAATTGGTAATATATAATGTTAGAAATGTATATACGTTATAAATAAGTAAAAAAAATGTTAGAAATGGCTGTTTTGTTTCTTATTGTTGCAAACATCTAGGAGTAGTTGATGTAGTGGTAAAGCTTGTAAATGCTGACATCTTCAATGTTGACATCTTCAATGTTGACATCTTCAATGCTGACATCTTTTGAAAACTTTAGAAATTCATTAAAATCTCCTGGAAATAAAATATTCTGGAAACTAAACACATTCGAAACATTAGGAATTCATTAAAATCGTAAGTCAGTATTGTATCTTGCAGTAGCTAATGGTTTTGTTTTGTTAATTTCTTGTTCAATTAGAACATGTCAGCACAAAAATTAGGACATGTCAGCGCAGAATTAATTGTGTGTTGACATGCTTCTTTTATATTTCTAATTGTGTGTTGACATCTTTCTTTTTTATTTTTAATTGTGTGCTGACTTGTTTCTTTTTTATTTCTAATTGTGTGTTGACATCTTTCTTTTTTATTTCTAATTGTGTGTTGACATAGTATCTTTTTGTGCAATTCAAATTGATGTATATGCTCATTTTTTGGGTTGGTTTTGACTGAATTGAAATCCGGTTAGATCTTTGTGTTTTTCCAGTTTTGCACATGAATGAATTGATCTGTTTTGTCATGCTTGTATGTATAGGTTCTTTGTTATTTGTCAATGAAAAATTTGTCGAGATGTTGTTCGAATTGCTTTGACATCAATTTTGCTCCTATTTGCATCTGTTCGATTGTGCTAACACGTGCCGACATGTTCGATTGTGCTGACATGTGCTCTTTTTATGTTGACATGTTCTCTTTTTGTGCTCGAATCTGCATATTTAGATCTGAATTAAATGGAAAATGTGTAATGAATGTCATATATGATTTTAAAATTAAGAGTGAATAACAATCTTGCTGGCGGATGTCAGCAGTTTCAATTTGCATAACAGAATGTTATATTTGCATAACAGATTGTTATATGTGCATATCATAAAGTTATATTTGCATAACAGTAACTTATATTTGCACAACATAAACTTCTTATTTTTTACTTTTTTTTTAATTAACTTCCTCTTTTTTCTTTTTTCTTTTTTTGGTTATGTGAGAACATGTGCTGACATGATCTTTTTTTATGCAATTCAAGTTGATATGTATGTTTTTTTCTATATTTCTAATTGTGTGCTAAAATGGCCTCTTTTTGTGCAAATGTGTATACAAATGTGCTAAAATGGCCTCTTTTTTTTTTAATGTTATAGGATAGATTACAAGTATTCGATTTCTATCTCTGGTCTAGTAATAATTGATCTTCAAAAGCCTCTTAGCTCAATGGTAGAGCGATGTGCTTATGCGCAAATACGTGGGTTCGAATCCCGCATAGGCTAAAGTTTATAATAATTCTAGTAATTTGCAAAATTTTATAATAAATGTTCAATAATAAGATATATTAGTGCAATTTTTAAATATAAATCCATGTGCGTATCATTTCCATAAGGTTGTTTAAGCAAATATAATATAAATATTATATTTGCACAACATAAAGTTATATTTGCATATCATAATTATATATTTGCATATCATCAGTTTATAATTGCATATCATACTTTTACATTTGCACACCATCAATTTATATTTGCATATTATAATCATACATTTGGACAACATCAATTTGTATTTTCCCAACTTATTTTTATATTTGCATATCATGAACCTATATTTGCATATCATCAATTTATATTTGCATATCATCAGCTTATATTTGCATATCATCAATTTATATTTGCATATTTTAATCTTATATTTGCATATTATCAATTTATAATTGCATATCATACTTTTACATTTACATACTTTTACATTTGCTTTTATATGATTAGTTCATTCTCTTATATGATTTGTCACATTATTTGCTTCAAATTAAGCCAAATGTCAGCAGTGTGAAAGATTGTTATATTAATTCAATTCATCACAAGAGACGCACATTGTTTAGGAGCATAACTATTCATGGTTATCAATTTTACTCAACAATTGTTGTCTTCGTATTTTTTTTTTAAAAAAGACAAAAATTAATATAATCCTAATGTCAAACCTTCGGCTATGCCATCAGTTTTGATGTGCAATACACACTTGCTCGTCTGCTGCATTGCAAGTGTGGGGGTCTTACACTGTGTACCTTTTGACCCTTGACTTGGAACCCAGGCTTTCAAAATTAGATTTTGGTTATGCATAATCATTACAAGCTAGTAACACAATATCTCACTGCATTTTAGCATTAGAAGTCATTCAACCAACACATTAGACCGAGCTCAACTATCACTTGTCAACAACACCAGATTTTTGCATAAGTGTTAATTAGTAGTAGCACAACTATTCTTTCTTTTAGACTTATCACTACTAATTTATTTTTAGTTTCAATATAAAGAGTGGTAACTTCATAAATTTCAATCTAAATTTGTGCCGAAGGCACAAATTTTACTTCATTATATCAAACGTCAGTAGTGTAACAGATTTTTACAGTAATTCAATTCGTTTTGACATCAAAATCAGATTTTGATTGTGCATAATCATTACAAGCTAGTAACATAACATCTCACTACATGTTAGCATTAGAAGTCATTCAACCAACACATTAGACCGAGCTCAACTATCACTTGTCAACAACACCAGATTTTTGCATAAGTATTAATTAGTAGTAGCACAACTATTCTTTCTTTTAGACTTATCACTACTAATTTATTTTTAGTTTCAATACAAAGAGTATTAACTTCATAAATTTCAATCTAAATTTGTGCCGAAGGCACTAATTTTACTTCATTACATCAAATGTCATCACTATAACAGATTTTTATATTAATTCAATTCATTCTAAAATCAAAAATCAGATTTTGGTTGTGCATAATCATTACAAGCTAGTAACACAATATCTCACTGTATTTTAGCATTAGAAGTCATTCAACCAACACATTAGACCGAGCTCAACTATCACTTGTCAACAACACCAGATTTTTGCATAAGTATTAATTAGTAGTAGCACAACTATTCTTTCTTTTAGACTTATCACTACTAATTTATTTTTAGTTTCAATACAAAGAGTTGTAACTTCCCAAATTTCAATCTAAATTTGTGCCGAAGGCAGAAATTTTACTTCATTATATAAAACGTCAGCAGTGTAACAGATTTTTAAAGTAATTCAATTCATTCTGAAATCAAAATCAGATTTTGGTTGTACATAATCATTACAAGCTACTAACACAACATCTCACTGCATTTTACATTAGAAGTCAATCAACCAACACCTTATATTGAGCTCAACTATTACTTGTCAGCAACATCCGAGGTTTGCATATGTACTACATAATAGTAGCACAACTGGTATTTCTTTTATACTGATCACTATTAATTTCTTTTTAGTTTCAATACAAAGAGTAGTAACTTCATAAATTTCAATCTAAATTTGTGCCGAAGGCACAAATTTTACTTTATTATATCAAACGTCAGTAGTGTAATAGATTTTTACAGTAATTCAATTCATTCTGACATCAAAATTAGATTTTGGTTGTGCATAATCATTACAAGATACTAACACAACATCTCACTGCATTTTACATTAGAAGTCATTCAACCAACACCTTAGATTGAACTCAACTAATACTTGTCAGCAGAATCCGAAGTTTGCATAGGTACTACATAATAGTAGCACAGTTGTTCTTTTTTTTATACTGATCAGTATTAATGGCAGCAGCGTCAACATCTCCGATGTCGGCGTCAGCCGACATCTCTGATGTTAGCGTCAGCAGCGTCAAAATCTCCGATATCAGCGTCAGCCGACATTAACGTAAACGCTAATACGGAAAATGTTGGTAGTGTTCGCAATGTTAGTGGTGACAGTGTCAGCAGTGCCAGCAATGTCAACAATGTCAGTGTCAACGGTGTCAGAAATGTTGGTTTTAGCAACATCGGGTTTGACATTAATGCAATTTTAAAGCCTCTTATGTCAATAAATGGTAGAGCGATGTGCTTATGTGAAAATAAGATATATTAATGCAATTTTAAAATACATATGGATTTGGATATTCTTCTCATAAGGTTTTTTAAGCTTGCATAACATAGTATTATATTTGCATATGATAATATTCTATTTGCATAACATCGGGTTATAGTTGCATATCTGAAAGTGCTGATATGAATTTTTTTTTTAAAAAAAAAACAGAAAAAACAGAAAAAAAAACTGAAATACTTGGTCAACGTTGACCGGTCAATGGTCCAGCGAGGGGGGGGCAAAGGGGGGCAAGGGGGATGGACACTTTTGTAATATATTCAAACATGTGGATACTCCTCTAATTTAGCAAATTTTTATGGATAATTTTGTAAAGGCCCCTTTTTTTTAAGGTCTAATTGCTCCTCTATACTCATCTCTAAAATAGAAAGAGCTTAGAAGAGAGAAACACTTTCTATAAATTTTGAGATAGATGACAAAAGCTTTATAATTCTCCTCAATATCAAATGCAAATTCATTTGAATTCATCAACAATTGGACAAGTTTGTTATATTTGTACAAAAAATTAGGAGTTTTTGTTATAATTAAATTAAATTGGATATTAAAATTAACTCATTATTTAATTTATACACATTAGTTTAAAGTTATAATAAAACTCATGTTATACATAAATGTCAAACTTACACTAGTTTATATTTTAAGTTATATTAAGCTTAAATGTTAACCTTCATATTTCAATTAAACTTATTTACTTTTTTCAAAAATTTTAACTTAAAAATTCATGTTCGTCTAGTTATATGAAATTATTTTACAATTTACATAAAGTTTAAAGATAGCTAAAATTGAAATTGTTTTAGATCGATAATATATATAGTATGTAATAAATGTAAAAATTTGTAAAATAACAAAACTGTTGAAATTGAAGTATAAATTTTTTCGAAATTTTGATATTTGTTACTTTATTTTTAAATTTTTTTTTGAAGGTGGTACTCAACTTCCGCATTTAAAAAACCACGACTGGTTAACCAATGGACCACCTACCAAGTTTTTTGAGACCCAAGAGCCACTCTCTAATGCCAAGTTTTTTGAGATAACGTTTATTTAGGCTTTAAAATAATTAAACTACTAATAAAAAACACTGTAATATACACATGTCGGTTATATTTGTAAAATACATGAAATTAAAATTATACGAAATTATACACATGGTGGTTATCCTATTCGTTAGCGTGACCACTCGAATATTTTAATTTTGAGACCTAAAACATTTATAATTTCGCCCACTGCCGAACCAACTAGCTGAAGATTTGTTTCATCCAACTCCTACCCTATTGCATTTAGTGTCTCTGTTGGGTCTTCCACAAGGTAAGCCCACTTTGTATATAAATACATATTAAGTTTGGCAGATGAAGCACATTCAAACTCATCCCTTCCCCTCCCCAAAAGGAAACCTAAACTATTGTTTTGTGGGGTTTCCAACTTCCTAAATCCCAAAAAGATTTACTTCTCCAACTTAGAAAGAAAGACAAACTTCTGCTATTTGGAGATACCAAAGAGAGATGGGTGCACCTCTATGTGACTGGCCATGGCAAAACATGGGTGCTCTTAAGGTACATATTACATATAACCATCTCAAACTTTGTTGAATTAAACCAAATTTGATGGCTTCTTGCATCTTGGCATCATGTGTGTTGCTTTTTCTTGATATTGGTTTGTTTTTTTGTTTGTTTTTGTGTTTTGTTAGTACTTGCTATATGGACCATTTGTTGGACAAGTGATGAGAATGTGGGCAAATGGAGAAGACATTAAAAGCAGCTTCTGCTTCCAAATCCTCCTCCTTTGTGCCCTCAGAGGCTTCCTTCATCATGTTTGGACTACCTACTGCAACATGTATTTCCTTACCGACAAACGCCGCATTGTGCAGCAAGGCTTGGATTTCAACCAAATTGATCAAGAATGGGACTGGTAATTCATTATCTAACTAAACAACTTAACATACTGTATTAAACAACAAAATTGCATCTTCTTAATCTTTGTTTGTCATTCTGTTTCTTAACTGCAGGGACAATTTTCTGATCCTACAAGCTTTTGTGGGAAGCTTGGCTTACTACATGATCCCATCTTTAAGGAGTCTCCCTATGTGGGACACAAAGGGGATTATCACAGCTTTGGTGCTACATATTGTGTTCTCTGAGCCTCTTTATTACTTTCTTCACAAAAAGCTTCATGGGGAATTTCTCTTCTCGAGATATCATTCTCTTCATCATTCTTCTCCGGTACCCACACCTTTTACAGGTTAGCTCATCTCTACCAAAAGATCGAGCTATATATATATATAGAGAGAGAGAGAGTGTGTGTGTTTGATTTAGTATGTTAATGGTTTGAAATTGGGGTGTGGTGGCAGCTGAACACGCGACGTATTTGGAGCACCTGCTGATGATCCCCATCATAGGAGTGCCGGTTTTAGGGACTAGTCTGTTTGGGCATGGGTCTGTTAGTTTGATGTATGGTTACATCCTTGGATTTGATTTCTTGAGATGCTTGGGGCAGTGCAATGCCGAAATCCTCCCTTACCAGATTTTCGAAGCATTTCCGCCTCTTAGATACCTTCTTTACACCCCAACGTAAGTAGTTCATTAATATCCATTCTTATCTATAGAGATTGTAATTGGCATGAATGAATTATGATATTTGTTGGGATGGTGTGTGCAGTTACCACAGCCTACATCACACGGAAAAGGACTCCAACTTTTGCCTCTTCATGCCTCTGTTTGATGCACTTGGCAACACCCTCAACAACAAGTCATGGGATCTCCACAAGGAGTTGAGCTTGAAGGCGACATCTAGTAATCACTTTCTCTAATCCGCTTTGGTTTTCTCTTATTGCCATCCTTTACTCATCGTCTTTCTCAAATGTCTGATGCTAATCCGATCACGAAATCCTTCATCATCACAGAAAATTACGCAAAGGTGCCAGATTTTGTCTTCCTTGGCCATATAGTAGACTTCTCTGCAGCAGGACATGCCCAGTTCATGTTCCGATCATTTGCTTCGATGGCTTTCCAAATGAGGCTCTTCCTCGTGCCTCTCATGCCTATCTCGTTTGTGGTAATGTTAGGACTATGGGCGTGGGCAACCAGCTTCACAATATCTTTCTACAACCTCCGAAATAAGCTGCACGCAACATGGACTGTTCCTAGATACGGTTTCCAGGTCTACTACCCTTCTTCCTCCTTACAATTTAACCATATCCAATTTCAATATATGAATTGAACACTTACTTGTATTACTTAGTCTTATTCTTTGAATTGGCTCTTCGTTTTCTTCTGCAGTACTTCTTGCCATTCGCAGCCCGGGGAATCAATAAGCAGATAGAGCTCGCGATTCTTAAAGCCGATAGAATAGGGGTTAAGGTCATCAGCCTTGCAGCCCTTAACAAGGTACTTGTGAAATATAGACATAACTTGATACAAGGGACTGTAAAAGCAGACTGAAGCTAATTGTTGTTGTGCACAGAATGAAGCTCTAAATGGGGGCGGGGTGCTCTTCGTCAACAAGCATCCTAACTTGCGAGTACGCGTTGTTCATGGCAACACCTTAACAGCAGCTGTCATAATTCATGAGATCCCTGAAGATGTTAAAGAGGTTTTCCTTACCGGCTCCACCTCTAAACTCGGAAGAGCCATCGCCCTTTACCTTTGTAGGCGAAACATCAGGGTCTTGGTTAGTAAACTTGTAATCCAATATCACTAAGATCGATCTAGCTTCCGAATTCCAGGTAATTTGACACCCGTTTTCTTGCTTGTGTAGATGTTGACTCTATCGAATGAGAGGTTTCAAATGATCCAAAAGGAAGCTCCTGAGGAGTGCCAGAAATACCTTGTCCAAGTCACTAAGTATAAAGCAGCCAAGCATTGCAAGGTGAGATGTTGATGAGTACATCTAGCTAAAGGTTATGAATTATGAGTTTCGTGCAACGAAAGAGTAAGATTCTAATGTTACATATTGCGAATTGCAGACATGGATAGTCGGAAAATGGATCACTGCAAGGGAACAGAAAATGGCTCCCCCAGGCACCCACTTCCACCAGTTTGTGGTTCCGCCAATCTTGAACTTCCGAAGCGACTGCACATACGGTGATCTTGCAGCCATGAAGTTGCCTGAAGACGTTAAAGGCTTGTCGGTTTGCGAGGTAACGATTGCCTTATATTCGAGGCGTCTTAAGAACATATATGTCTCATTTCTTACTGATTTTGTTCTTCTTCTTCTTGTGTTGTGATGGTTTGATGAAACAGTACACGATGGAGAGGGGTGTGGTGCACGCGTGCCACGCGGGAGGAGCAGTGCATTTTCTCGAGGGATGGACTCACCACGAGGTGGGAGCAATCGACGTCGACAACATTGATGTCGTGTGGGAGGCTGCTCTTAAGCATGGCTTCAAACCGGTGTGGAGTTAATCAACCTAGATAGTCTAAACAGATGTTGTATAAGGGCTTTGCAAAAAAGTTATAAAAAAAAAAAAAGATAATTGGTGCTCCTATATATATTTTTTATTAGGTAAAAATTTGAACTCAGAGAAGTCTAGTGGTACTATAATTGTAATATAATTGTTAGAAGAAGAAGCCAAAATTTGATTGTGTTATTTTTTTTTAATTTTTTTTTTTGAGAATTATATTAATGCATATCATCCAAAAGTACAATCAACCCTTCCGGTAACGAGTCTCTCGCTCTCTTAATAACAACACTAGCCGGTCTAACATTTGCCAAATAATGAGCCAATGAACCGCGCCGTCACAATTTAACTTGACGAACCCTTGGTCCGGCCTGCACCATACGAGGGTCTTAATGAGCTTGTGGTTGGTACTTGGTAATGGTAAGGGGTTACAGTATATAGCTCACCCATTGGAAATTAAGTTTTGTTTTGATACAACAACGTGCTTTGTGTGCCTAAAATTTTCAAAAATACTATTTCCGTTTCTAAGTTCATTGTTGAAAATAATGTTTTTGTTGAACTTATCAACTTCGTTTCGTGTTAAGGATCTTCGGGCCAAACCCTGCTTAAAGGTATACTTCAAGATGGTGTGTACTCCTAACTAGATTCTGTTGGGATTGCCCATGACTCGTCAATCCAAAGCTACAATCCGACGCCCAGAAGCTCCATTCAGAGCAAGGTAGAAGACAAGCCCAGACGACGTCGTTTTGTTTGTTACATAGAATAAAACGAGCACGTGCATATCATGTGACTCCGGTTTAGTATAAAGGTTAGAACCGGTTGCTGTAACAGACGATCAAGAAATCAAAACAACTTTTCCCTCCAAACTCTCTCTTCTTCCTCTCATCCGCCATGGGCGAATTTCATTGAGAACTTTCGATTCCAACATGGTATCAGAGCAAACGATCTGATTTCAGTCGTTTTGCTTCGTTTTCCGCTTTCAATTTCTCGTATTATTGTCATCAATTCCGCAATTTGAAGATCGGTGATGGAGGAGCCTGGGAACATCGTGAATCCGGGAAATGGAGTCCCGCAAGCTGATCCTCAAGATCCGCTCTATCTCCACCCATCAGACACTCCAGGTATGGTCCTGGTCTCTAGAACGTTTGATGGAAGTGGATTTGGTACTTGGAAACGTTCTATTTTGATTGCCTTGTCGGCGAAAAACAAAATAGGATTTGTGGATGGATCTGTAGAGAAACCAGATATAGATTCTCCTGATTATCGCATGTGGAAACGCTGTAATGATATGGTCGTGTCATGGATCATAAATGGTTTAGATAAAACCATAGCTGAGAGCGTGATTTACAGCGATGAGGCTTTTGAGATGTGGACAGACATCTGCGATCGTTTTGAGCAACCGAATCTTGCTCAAACTTTTGATGTTCGTAAGGATCTGTACACAATCAGTCAAGGAAGTGATTCATTTCCAGTTTATTTCACAAAGATTAAGCGATTGTGGGATGAGTTGAAGGCACTGCAAGGGATTCCGAGATGTACCTGCAATGCTGCTCAGGTTACACGCAAGATTGAGGAGGAACAGAAATTGACTGCTCTATTGATGGGGCTACATGAGTCTTTTGACAATGTCAGAGGGAATATCTTGATGATGAATCCAACTCCTAGTGTCTCACAGGCATATTCCATGATTTATCATGAGGAAAAGCAACGTTTGGTTAGAGGAAAGGGCCATCCCAACTCTGAGTCCTCGGCCATGAACAGTCAGAGCCAGAAGCAGAAATCCGAAGGGACAATTCCTACAAAGAGGCCAGCCTATGTTTGTACACATTGCAAGAAAACTGGCCACAAGGTGGAATTCTGTTACAAGCTCATTGGTTATCCAACTGATGGCAAGGCTCCGAGTGGTAAAGGCAAGAAATTTGCAGCTCAAGCTGGCAGTGAGGAGGTTGAGAAGCCCTCACCTATCCCTGGCTTTACTTTTGAGCAGTGTACTCAGCTCATGGATTTCTTGAAGGGGCATCATGCTGGTACTGGAGGGCAATCTGCAGGCCCTGATTTGGCTGGCTGCTCTATGGCAGGTATTGACTATACCTTGCACAACTATGATAAATATGTTGCTTTGAGTGCACATTTTCATCCTAAATTTGGTGATTTTTCTTGGATTATTGACACTGGTGCAACCGATCATATGTCCTTTGTTAAAGATTCTTTTCTTACCATGTCACCTTTGCCTCAGCCTCTCAAAATTACTCTCCCAAATGCTTCCTTTATCACTGTAAATTTCTCTGGTACAGTGAAGGTTTTGCCTGATCTCATTCTTCAGAATGTTTTCTTTGTTCCTGATTTCAAGTTTAACTTGTTATCAATCAGCAAATTGACTAGACAACTTGATTGTGGTGCTTATTTTTCCCAAAATTCTTGCCTGCTGCAGGCCCCTTCTCTGAAGAGGCCACTGGTAATTGGTGAGCATCAAGGAGGATTATACATCCTGCACTCCAAGCCACCATCAGACTTGGCTTCTGCTATCAATACTTCACATTGTAAATCTTTCTCCTGTGTTTCTGATCCTCTTGTTTTGTGGCATTTGAGACTTGGTCACTTGCCTTTTCACAAGTTTAATCTTTTGCATCTTGACAATGTGAAGTCTGTTTCTAAACACAGTGTACCTTGTGATGTTTGTCATAAATCTAGGCAACATAAACTGCCTTTTCCCCACAGTAAAATTTCCACTGTCAATGCTTTTGATTTGGTTCATATTGACTTATGGGGTCCCTATCATACATCTACATATAATGGCTACAAGTATTTCATGACTATTGTTGATGACTACACAAGATGCACTTGGACCCATTTACTGAACTCCAAAAGCTCTGCCTTTTCTGTCATACAATCTTTTGTACACATGGCCCAAACACAATTTTCCTGCACTCCTAAGATCCTCAGATCTGATAATGCATTTGAATTGGGATCAAGCAATGCTGCTATTGAGTTTCTGGCTAAGCATGGCATTTTACACCAAACTAGTTGTCCTTATACTCCTCAGCAAAATGGGGTAGTGGAGCGTAAACACAAGCATTTACTTGAAACATCCAGAGCCCTTCTTTTCCAATCCAAATTACCAATTGGCTATTGGGGTGAGTGTGTTCTGCTTGCAACCTACCTCATTAACAGATTTCCTTCAAAGGTTCTTAAGAATCTGACACCCTATGAGATGTTATTTCATACTCCCCCTTCTTACACCCACATCAAACCTTTTGGCTGCTTATGTTATGCCTCCACTCTCACAAAAGGAAGGGATAAATTTCAACCTCGTGCCCAAGCTTGTGTTTTTCTTGGATTTCCCTTTGGTATGAAGGCCTACAAGCTCCTACACATTCATTCCAAAAAGGTTTTTTGCTCCAGAGATGTTGTTTTTTATGAGACTGTGTTTCCTTTTGCCAATTCTCATACACCTGTTCCCCCTTTCACACCTGCATTTTCTCCTCCTGAACCCACCTTTCCCATTCCCATCAATGATGTTGCATCAGATTCTGAGGATCACTCCCCACCACCCTCTACACCTGCCATTCCCCCAGTTATCAACCCCCCTTTACCTGTTCCTAGACGCTCTTCAAGAGTGCATAACCCCCCTGCTTACCTTGATGACTTTGTTTGCAGTGCATCTGTTTCAGATTCCATTTGTGCTCACACAATTACATCCACCTGTTTCAATCCATCCATCATTTGTGCCAGTTCAATTTCCTTGTTAAGTCACCAATTTTTAGCAAATTTATCTTGCACTCAAGAGCCTGCAAGTTATGCAGAAGCTGCTAAAGATCAACCTTGGGTTGATGCTATGCATAAGGAGTTTGAAGCCCTGGAGCTTAATAGAACCTGGGATTTGGTTCCTCTCCCACCTGGTAAGAAGCCTATAGGCTGTAAGTGGGTGTACAAGTTAAAGCTTCGATCAGATGGTACCATAGATAGACATAAGGCTCGTTTGGTGATCAAGGGCTGCACACAGAAGGCTGGTATAGACTTCACTGAGACCTTCTCACCTGTGGTTAAAATGACCACTGTCCGAGCCTTAGTCACATTTGCTTTGAAAAACTCTTGGAAAGTTTTTCAATTGGATGTCAACAATGCGTTTTTACATGGGGATTTACATGAGGATGTTTACATGAGACTCCCTCTTGGTTTGAATGTGTCAAATCCATCTTTGGTTTGCAAACTCAACAAATCTTTATATGGATTGAAGCAGGCCTCCAGACAGTGGTATGCAAAATTGTCTGACTGCTTGAGATCTCAGGGTTACACACATTCTCAAAATGACCATTCTTTGTTCTACAAAAAGAATGGGTCATCTGTGGTTTTCTTGGCCATTTATATCGATGACATCCTTCTAACTGGCAATGATATGCCTGCTATGCTTGCTCTAAAGGCCTTCCTGGATGACCAGTTTCGCATCAAAGACCTTGGTGAGCTGCATTATTTCCTTGGGATTGAGTTTATTACAGTTGACAGTGGTTTGGTTCTCAGCCAGAAGAAGTTTCTTTCAGAGATGCTCACTGAGTATGATACTTCAGACGCTTCCCCTACTGTGGCCCCCTTGGAAGTCAATCTGAAGTTACATTCATCCACCAGTCCTTTGCTAACTGATGCTATTGAGTATAGGAAGTTGGTTGGCAAGTTGAACTTCCTGACAAATACCAGGCCAGACATTGCATTTTCAGTTCAATTTTTGAGCCAATTTATGCATTCTCCTCGCACAGATCATTGGAAGGCTGCAATTCACACTTTGAGATATCTGAAGGGTCGCCCCGATTTGGGAATTTTATTGAACAATTCCCCCGATCTCTCCTTACTTGGCTACAGCGATAGTGACTGGGCCGCTTGTACACTCACCAGAAGATCTGTCAGTGGTTTCTTTATCCTCTTTGGTGGTTGTCCCATTTCCTGGAAAGCTAAGAAACAATCGATTGTTTCGCTATCATCTGCTGAAGCTGAATATCGCTCTTTGCGCCGCCTTACTGCAGAGCTTGCTTGGTTGTCTCGGCTCTTGTCTGAATTGGGCGTTTCCAATATCCTCCCAATTCCGGTCAAGTGTGACAGTCAAGCCGCAATTCACATAGCTCGGAACCCCGTCTTCCATGAGAGAACCAAACACGTAGACCTTGACTGCCATTTTGTCCGTCACAAGCTCAGTGAAGGCCTTATCAGCTTGTCATACACCCCTACCAATCTACAGCTTGCTGATATATTCACCAAAGCTTTGTCTGGTCCTCGCCATGTTGAGCTCCTTGGCAAGTTAAAGCTGATTTCACCACCTTCAACTTGAGGGGGGGTGTTGGGATTGCCCATGACTCGTCAATCCAAAGCTACAATCCGACGCCCAGAAGCTCCATTCAGAGCAAGGTAGAAGACAAGCCCAGACGACGTCGTTTTGTTTGTTACATAGAATAAAACGAGCACGTGCATATCATGTGACTCCGGTTTAGTATAAAGGTTAGAACCGGTTGCTGTAACAGACGATCAAGAAATCAAAACAACTTTTCCCTCCAAACTCTCTCTTCTTCCTCTCATCCGCCATGGGCGAATTTCATTGAGAACTTTCGATTCCAACAGATTCGTCATCCCCAACTGTTTTTTTCGGCCCGCCTATCTCTTGGTTCATTGTGGCATTTGCCTGGTAATTTAACAAATTTCGCCATTGTTTAGAGCATAACTTGTGATTTCCAAACCGAAGCTCTTATTAAAACTAATAGCTTTGCAAGAAGGGGTTTCAAGAATCCATTTCGAGAGCACATAGACTTAGTTTTGGAATCATGATCTTTGTTAAAACTAATAACTTTGTACGAGACCGGGGGCTTCGAGAATCAGATAAACATTCAAAACCGAGGCAGAGAATACTACCTTGGTTCAGGAGCTTTATGCGATTTTTGTTGTTCTTGTTGGTTCTTCTCCGAGAAGAAGAAGAAACCTCAAAACTGTGTAAAGAGCTGACCACTATGATACATTTTCCTAAATAGTTTTTTGTTCTAAACAACTATTTAACTTATTTTACATTGATTAAATGCATACTCATTCCATTGTGAAGAGAAATTTAATAGAGTAGTTCAATATTTTTTTTTTAAATGAGCCATTTGTAGGAAACCTTCTATTTTAATGATGGGTCTAATGCAAGCAATGAGACCACATGTATTCAATTTCATCAATTGAACTAATCACACCTGGGTTCATAATCAATTTGATAAAAATTATGAATATGTTAAATTTATATAAAATTTTACCCTGCAACACGCCGAGTGCAAATGTTAAATACACACATATGCACAGATCTAATATTTATTTGATTCTATAATTATGACAATTGTCTCTTAATCATTACATTAATCCTTGTGTTTGGTTGCAGGACAACGGAAGAAAGCGAGGACCATTTGTGGTTTGAATGTCCGGGTATTCAAGAGGTGCAGAACCTTGTATTTGGTTGGATAGGCATCGCTTGTATGCATGCTACCATTGGTGATTCGCTCGAATGGTTTGCAAAGGAGTCATTGAAAACCCAAAAATATTAATAGCAGCTTTTCCAAGCTAAATTATTAGTGTTTGAAGCTACCATCTATTTTAGAAACAAATTAGTCTTTTGTGGTGATCAATTTCACCCCAAAACTTGTGCGATAAATATACTAAACAGTTGTCGTGTCCGCCTTTCTGCTAAGTGGAAGTGCAACTCACTAGTAAAAAGGTTGGAGCAAAAGTTTGGTTGGGAAATGTAGATTTTCTTGGTAGATTTGGTAGAAGTGGTAGAGTATGCCATGGGATATTGGATGGTTGGGATAGTCTTTTGAGGTTTTGGTGGGCATAGAGGGATCCTTTTGTTATATGATTCCTTATTTTTACATAAGACCCTTACTTTAGTCTTATAATTTTTTATACCTTGGTTAATCACGGTATTTGTATATTTACCCTTTCAAAAATATTTTCTTTAAGGCAAAATTGCATAAAACCACCCCTTAAATAAGCCGTTTTGCACAAAACCATCCCTTAAAATACAAATTGTAGAAAACCACCCTTTAAACCTAGTCTGATAGCAAATCACCACCCATCCATGTACTCCGTTAAGTGTTCTGTTAAATTGTATTGAATTACAGTTTTAACCCTCACATTATATAAAGATTGCAAAAATAATTGAATAAAGAGAAAAAAAATTGAGGTAAACTGAATAAAGAGAAATTATAAAAGGGGATATTTTGATATCCAAATACTCTACGAAGGCCATCTCAATCAGTGTTTAATTTCTTCACTTTGAGATCTATCGTGTAGTATTTTAATGGGGTCAGATTGTTATTCTCTCTGAAGGTCAGTCAACCTCGTTTCGTTTGCGGTCACCATCCTCCTTGTCGCCGGTGAGAGTACTCATATATCACTGCTTATATTGATGCTCATTAATGGTAACCACAAATCAAACCTGAAATCTTCAAAATCAAACCCTAACTTGAGCATGGAATCCCCAAATCACACCTAATCGAGGATGAAATCCCTGGAATTAGAGCCACACGACTCTGAATTAGCACCGCGTCGCTCTGCTCAAAGCCCTAATTTTGAGTACCCCGTCTTCTTTGAACAGACCCGTGAAAGCTTGAGATCTAAGGGATTCTCCATCAGAGCGTCGTTCTTGATTTGTAGATGGAGAGCTTGGAGGTGTGGTGCTGAACGGTGGAGAGCATCGTGGTTCATGGGATTCAACTGGGTATTGGCCATGCCGAATAATTTAAGAGGTTAGAGTGGCGATTCCCCTTGTGGCTACGGTGAAGAAGTTGTGATGATACCAGATCAAACCATATCATGTTGTTGCCTTTTCTTTGGCCATTTCTAAAAATGGATTATACCTTTCATTAGCTAGTTGAGAAGATGTGTTGAATGGCAGTCAACAAGAAAATTTGTTCCTATAGGAAGGGTAGTTTGGTAATTGTATTCCTCGTTTTCCTTAATCTAACCAAAGTTAATGGGTGGGGCCGTGGGGGTGGTCTTTTGTAAACCGATGGTATTTAAAGGGTGGTTTTGCACAATTTTCCTTTTAGCGGGTCGTTTTGTGCAAAGTACTCTATTTAACGGGTGGTTTACTACAATTTATCCTTTCTTTAAGGGTATTGTTATATACACCGCAAATCCAACTTAAAAAATGCACGTCGTTGCCTTCTGACTAATTAGCATTTAAAAAAAATTAATTAACCACTTTTAACCATACACGTCGAAAATGACGTTCATGATTTGGATTATATATCGCGAACCCGTTCTTTAACGATGACACTTTTTTTTATATAAATATGGGCCAACTACCCAAAATATTCAGATGGCCCCCAAGTAGGAAGCATAAATTGTTCATGGAAATAGGCCCATTTTTATAAACCAGCCTATACAAAAAACACGGATCAAAGATCCATTTAAATTTACGGGTCCATTTAAATTAGGGAAAATGGCATAAAACCACCCTTTAAATATGGCTCTTTGCAGAAAACCACCTCTTAAAATTGAAATTGTAGAAAACCACCCCTTAAACCCATTTTGTCTATAAATCACCAGCCACAACATTTTTTCCGTTGGCTCATCGTTCAAAAACAGTGAAAAGTCATTTTTACCCCTTTCTTTTAATGTTATTTTAATGAAAGAAAAATATATGAATTGAAATAAATTAAAAAATCTATTTATCCATCACATTTAATGAGAGAAAAAGGTATGTTATTCTTTTAAAATATCATTAAAAGGATGGATAAATAGATTTTATTAATTTATTTCAATTCATACATTTTTCTCTCATGAAAATAACATTAAAAGTGAGGGGTAAAAATGACTTTTCACCGTTTTTTATGGCAAGCTAACGGGAAAAATGATTGTGGGTGGTGATTTACAAACAAAATAGGTTTAAGGGGTGGTTTTCTGCAAAGACCCATATTTAAGGGGTGGTTTTCTACCATTTTCCCTTTAAATTATGAGTGAGGCTAAAGGCAAGATATTGGAATGGCTATTGACAAGATAATTTCACCTAAATTATAACAAGTCCTTTTCATTTTTTCCGAACACATTGCAAAAATGCTCAAAACTCTCTTTTCCCGAATCGAAACCTAAATCTGTCGAAAGAATTGTTTTGATAAAAAAAAAAAGCCTAAAATCGATGAAATTAATCAAAATATCAATTGATCGACACACGAATTGGTATATCGCTCACACATGATTATCGAATGGCGATTTTTAGTCTTCGTTCGAAAAAAACGTCGAAGGAAGGAGCTCGGCATGCAGGAACGAGGTAAATGAAGGAGCTCGACACATTTAGACGAGGTGAGTAAGTAACCTTGGTGCATAAAAACAAGGGTATGACGGATACTCGTCTAGTTTTTGCGAGCTATATATATAAGGACCCATTTTGAAGATCTTGTCTAAAGCCTCATTGACTTAAGCCGAGCTAGATAAATAACCTCGGCTTCTGTTGTTGAGGTTAAGGAGGGAGCTCGACTTCTGTTGTTGAGGTTAAGAAGGAAGATCGGCTTCGGTTGTTGAGGTTAAGAAGGAAGCCGAGCTAGATAAATAACCTTGGTGCATAAAAACAAGGGTATGACGGATACTCGTCTAGTTTTTGCGAGCTATATAAGGACCCATTTTGAAGATCTTGTCTAAAGCCTCATTGACTTAAGCCGAGCTAGATAAATAACCTCGGCTTCTGTTGTTGAGTTTAAGGAGGGAGCTCGGCTTCTGTTGTTGAGGTTAAGAAGGAAGCTCGGCTTCGGTTGTTAAGGTTAATGAGGGAGCTCGGCTTCATTGACACGAAATGCATAAATTCATTAAATTGTGTAGAGGTATGTGTGATGGATCTTGTTATAATGCAAACTCATATGCTTCCAAGAATGAGACAGACTAAATAACTAAATTAGTTTAGAAAATTTTGTTTTCCCCACTTCTGGTTGTAACTCTCAATGACTAAATCAATATCATAACTTTATCTAAAGAGCAAATTAGTTGTTCTTAAGGTGACATGAAACAGATTAATGCATATTTTAATGTTTTATCTTCCAGTAATTGTTCCAAGAAAAGAAAATGTTGTTTTCCCCGAGAATATATATATATAGGGTAGGGTTCAAGTGAGAATAGTATATACCGGTGAGAAGAAAAGAAGCAATCTCATTGGTCTAAACAGATCTGAATTTTAAAACAAAAAAAACCTACTCACGCGCCTCTGATTTTGCTTTCCACCTCTTCGATTTTAATGCCTTCCTCTTGAAATCCTTGCGCGGCTCCTCTGGAACTCCTCCTCCTTCTTCGATTCACCACCGCCAACCCTCTGGAACTCCGCCGAAAGCCTCACCGTCGTCCTAGCCGTCCGCCTTCGCTGGCCACTGTCGCGACGATCTCGCCGTTCGACTCGTTGTCGTCCTCATAGTCGCATCTATCAGGCGGCCACCATTCAATGGTTGCGCAGACGAATAGGAGGAAGCCAACGGCGGACTGGACCCGGAGCATGGCGGAGGGGACACCGAGCTCATCGGCGACGTCGGAGATCTCGCAAGGATCCAATTTGATTCCATGGGGGAGACCATGGCCACCGTTGGAAACCTAGGCAATTCGACGAGGAGGAAGAAACCATGGCCACCGTTGCAACACGATGGGATGTTGCACCTTGAATAGAGATCCCGGCCGGTTTGCTGTACTTGAATTGGGATGTACTTGAATTGAGATCCCGGCCGGTTTGCTGCACCTTGAATTTGACGATTTGTTGTACTTGAATTGGGATGAACAATAATGGGTTATTATTTTATTAATATTTGATCCTCATTGTTCATGTGCACTGGTAAATTTTTTTGTTAGTAAATCTCAATGCAAAAGTGTGTTAAAGAATTATCAAATTTTAATACACCACAAGTGGTTCAACATTTTTACACTAAGTGGTTCAGAGTGTTAAACCAAGTTGTTCAGAGGTTTATATCAAGTTGTTCAGAGGTTGGTTCGGTAACTAAATAGAGGTTGGTTCAGTGAATAAATAAAGGTTGGTTCAGTGAGTAAATAGAGGTTGGTTCAGTGAGTAAATAGGTTGGTTCAGTGACTTAATAGAGGTTGGTTCAGTGACTAAATAGGTTGGTTCAGTGACTTAATAGAGGTTGGTTCAGTGACTAAATAGAGGCTGATTCAGTGACTAAATAGAGGTTGGTTCAGTGACTAAATAGAGGTTGGTTCAGTGACTAAATAGAGGTTGATTCAGTGACTAAATAGAGGTTGGTTCAGTGACTAAATAGAGGGTGGTTCAGTGAGTAAATAGGTTGGTTCAGTGACTAAATAGAGGTGGATTCAGTAAGTAAATAGGTTGGTTTAGTGACTAAATAGAGGCTGATTCAATAAGTAAATAGGTTGGTTCAGTGACTTAATAGAGGTTGGTTCAACGACTAAATAGATATTGGTTCGGTGACTATAATAAAGGTTGGTTTAGTGACTTAATAGAGGTTGGTTCAGTGAGTAAATAGATGTTGGTTCGGTGACTAAATAGAGGTTGGTTCGGTGACTAAATAGGGGTTGGTTCAGTGAGTAAATAGATGTTGGTTCGGTTACTAAATAGTTCATAAACCATTTTATTTTAAAAATGGTTCATGAAGCATTTTATTTCAAAACTTGATAAACCATTTCTTTATAACTTGATGAACCACTTCTTGATAACATCTTTATAGCTTGATGAACCACTTCTTGATAAATATATATTGATAACATCTCTCTTAATGTGTAATTTATAAATCTATATGAAATATGTTAATTATTATAAGAATATAAATTCTAGTGGTTCGTCAAATAGAGAGTAGTGGTTCATCAAATAAAGAGTAGTGGTTCACCAAAATAAAGAGTAGTGGTTCATGAACCATTTTATTTTAAAAACAAACAAACAAATAAGTAATAATTAAAAGAAAATAAAGGATTATTCGTTCATGAAATAAAGAGTATTGGTTCATGAAATAAAGAGTAGTGGTTTATCAAATAAATATTATTGGTTCATGAAATAAATAGTATTGGTTCATAAACCATTTTATTTTAAAAACGAATAAATAAATAATTGAAAAATAAACATTAAAAGAAAATAAAAGTAGAATGAAAATTTTATAATGATTAAATAGTAGTGGTTCATGAAATAAATTGTAGTGGCTCATAAAATAATGACTTTAATATATTTATTATTCTTGTAAAAAGATAAAATTAGTAATTATTTATTGAAAAAAAAAATTAGGGTGAAATGTATTTTAACATGTCTATTAAGGTGTAATTATATAAATTCCATGACAATATTTTAATTACAATTTGGAAAAAAATATAAATTAAAGGTGTTAATTGAATTTTATAATAAGTAAAACAGTTAAAAAAAAGAGTTAAAAAAAATGAATACGTATTAGTATCAATAAATGTTTCTTGGTACCATGGTATCAATTAGCGCACGTTTTTTTTTGCGAAAATTTATATTATTTTAATCTATATGGACCAATCAAATGACTTCTTTCCTTCTCACTTTTAGTGACCTTTGCACCCGAACCCAACCCTATATATATATATATATATTAGAGTTTCAACTTTAAAAGGGTATAATATATAATATTGAAAATTTGTGTGGTTTTGTAAGAATACAATACAAACCTATGCTTCTAAATTAACATAACCAAGAAGTTGTAATTGCTGCTCATCGGATTCAAATGAACCTCCATCTCATCATCCCCGACACTGTGTGCATTGCTCTCTTTGCTACCGTCAGGAGACACAAAGTTACAAATTCAACCTAGCTCCGCCGCTCTCGCCGAGTTTACCCATAGACAGCCTGACCGGGTCACACCGAGTGCATTGGAATCCGATCGAACTAATTGAATCGACAAGGTTTGCGTTTTCCCCTCCATTGGTCGATCCCGTCCAATTGAATCGACATGGTTCGCGTTTTCATCTCACGCCTCTTGATCGAACTAATCTGGAATCCGATCGAAGAAATGCGTCAACCGCCAAGGATTGACGGATGGATTGAGATTTTTTTTTTTGTTTTGTTTAGAAACAAACCCAAGAAACTCAAAACGCTCATTGCAGTGAAATTGAAACCGCAGACTAGAAAAGGAAAGATTGAAATTACGTGATCAGAGAAATGAATGAGCATAAATGTGTTGTCAGGGGACAAAATTGAACCCAAAAAAGGAATCGGAGCCGAATCAAAATTGGAGATTGGCGTGTCTCCTGATTGGGAAAAATTAGCCTAATTTCCTCTATAGGAATTTGAATCCGAATAGTAATCTTCGGTGAGGGAATGAAACAAAGTAGACCTCTCCAGGCCGTCCAATCAATTTTGGAGTGCCGTGTCATAATTTTATAAATTATAATTTTTATATGTATTTTTTTTTAAAAAAAATTATATCTTAAGGATGAGTATGTTAAAAAAAATTTAGATTATTTTTTGTTGATATTTAAGGAAAATTATAGAAAGCTCTTTAAAATAAGAATTTTTAAGAAAATCACCAATTTTATACAAAATGTTTTAATCCGTAGTACAAATTACATACGCAAACTATATTTATCAATCTTTTTCTCTATATAATTTATAGTTATACAATATTAAAAATAATTTATATACTGCACGTTTAAATTTGTGTCATTTGTGAATCTTTTTTTCTTGAATGTCCATGTTAATAAAACTTCTTGAAACATGTTATGTCATTCAAAAACTTCTTGAAACATGTTATGAATCTTTTTTTCTCTATATAATTTATAGTTACACAAAACCCTAGTGTTTATATATATATATATATATATATATATATATATATATATATATATATATATATATATATATATATATATAGAGTATGGATCACACAAATTCAGACCGTTGATTAGGTTAAGATAGATGGTGGAGATTAATCTAATTTTTTCCTATTTTTTTTAATTTAAAAAAGGTGGGCCCCGTAAAAGTGGACAACCACGTTCATTTAGGGCGTGAGTTGCAACCACGCTCTGCCTTCATCTATGTCAAGTTTGGCGGACGATTTCAATGGCGGAGGGCAACGTCCGACCACCATAGGTGAGGGTGACCACAGTAGTTGAAGGAGGAGGCGATTTCGGGCGAGGTTTCCGGGCGAAGAGGAGAGCATTGAAGGGGCTAGGGCGGCGATTGGGAGGGCGGCGACTCGATTGGGAGGGCGGCGGTTCGATTGGGAGGAGTCACGGGGTCGGGGCGGCGATTTACAATCTTCTTCGACTGGATTGTCGTTCCGCCGTTGCCCGATGTCCCTGCCAATCTTCTTCGACTGGATTTACAATCTTCTTCGATTGGGAGGAGTGAAGTTGCCTTCCATGTCATCGACGGTGCTCCCTTCGGTGTCCTGGCGTCCGTTGAACTCATGAAATGGGAAACAAGATATTTGAAGATTATTTGGTGGGAGATAGGATTATTCGGTGGGATATGGAAGATTATTCGGTGGGATATACTACAATATAGGATTATTTGGTTTGATATGGAATATTATTCGGTGGAATATACTACAATATACGATTATTCAGTGGGATATGGAATATTATTTGGGGATATTGAATAATTATTCATAGAAAGAAATTTGAAGATTATTCGGTGGGATATACTACAATATAGGATTATTCGGTGGGATATGGAATATTATTCGGTGATATTGAATAATTATTCATAGAAATCAGAAGTATTTTTTTTTATGAATTTGTGGTTTCTAAAATATGAAACATTATTCGTCGAAAGAAATTGTTGATAATCCCATGCCTTTCGCTCAACAGTAAAAAAAACAATGAAAATTTGAAAATTGTAGATCAACTCTCATCCATTCGGTTTTTTTTTTTGAATTTGCACTGTTTTTTGAATTCGGTTTTTATTTTTTACGGTGCTTATCCCTCAATTAGTATATATAGAAATTTTATTCGTTCGTTTTATAATTTTGGCAATTCTACCGAATAATGTTTCACATGCTATCAAATAATGTTACGTTATCTTTTTCCATTCAGTTTATATCAAAATTTACCAATTCCACTGAATAATGTGTCACGTACTATCGAATAACGTTTTTCCCATAAATTTCAGATAAAACAAACCCAAAATATCGAACAACGTTTTATTCGGTGGACTAGTATAGTAAAAATATATATTTCACCGAATAAAGACATACCACAATAATCAAGCTACTAGTGAATACTAACCATTCCACCGAATAATATTTTATAATTGGGTGGACTAGTGCGGTAAAAATATATATTTTACGAGGTACACAGAAGCGATGAATAATTGCATAACCGTTGTGAATAAATAATTCAATAGAATCGATCAATTTAACGCGCACATTGAACGATAATTGAGAGATTATTCGGTGGAATTCTTATTTTTACGAGGTGCACAGAATCGACGAATAATTACACAACCGTTGTGATTCAGTAAAATTTTAGAACTATTCGGTTGAATCGATCGATTTAACGCGTAAACTGAACGATAATTGATGGATTATTCAGTGAAATTCTTATTTTTACAAGTTACATAAAAAAACCAAATCAAAAAAATATTATTCTCATAAATTTATTGGTTATGTAAATGAACAAAATAAAATAAAATAAAATAAACGGAAATTTCGCGAGGTAGCCTCGTGGTATTGCAATTTTCGCCGGGTGTACATAAGTTTGACATATTTCACGTGGTACCCCTGTGTTTTGTGTTGACTTTTATCTCGCGCCCTTATGGGTTAAAATTAACGGGAGTGGTTTGAGCTCCGTTAGATGCCAATTAAAAAGAAAAGAAAAGAAAGAAACAAACCCAGAAAAAAGAAAGAGACAGAGACGCAACGCACAAACGGTGAAAGAGACCGAACTGTGAAGGAGAACGAAGGCAGCCAGGCAGGAGTTCGAAGTGGCCGCCGGCAAGAACGAAGGCAGCCAGGGAAGCAGATAGAGGGCGGCGGCGCTGACTGAGGCGGCGGTGAGAC
The DNA here is from genome assembly GCA_037127255.1 of Persicaria tinctoria. Classification (NCBI taxonomy): domain Eukaryota; kingdom Viridiplantae; phylum Streptophyta; class Magnoliopsida; order Caryophyllales; family Polygonaceae; genus Persicaria; species Persicaria tinctoria. The sequence continues at coordinate 35,733,370 of JBANSL010000006.1, read as the reverse complement.
AGGCGAGTCACTTGAATCTAGGGTTTGGGGATTTAGGGGTTATGGGTGATGAAATCATTGATATTTGGGGATTTAGGGGTTAGTAATTGGTGCGTTTTGGCTAAGCTGCTTTTAGTTTGGCTAATCCAAACCTCTCCATGTCCTCAGAGAATAGCATGCCATTAGGTGAAAGGATGCGTGTCAGCGACAAGAGGAACCGCGCCTGATAAGAGAATTTTTGTTTTAGGTTAAGGAGAGTTGAAATGGAAGAAACCATTTCCAATTTCTAATCTTAGTTCTGTTGAGTTAGGGGTTAGTAATTGGTGATCTTTGCAAAAAATGAGGCTTGTGGTTTGAATGCCTTTCTTCAATGCCTTTGTTTGATGCTTTAGATACATACACATAATAGGTCAGCTTTCTTCAATGCCTTTGTTTGATGCTTTAGATACATACACATAATAGGTCAGCTTTGTTTGATGCTTTAGATAAATACACATAATAGGTCAGCTTTGCAAAAAATGAGGCTTGTGGTTTGAATGCTCACTGTATAACATAGGTGAGTTTTGTGAATGCTCACTGCATTATTTCTCTAGAATTGATGTGAATTGGATGTGTTGAATAGATGCTTTTGTTTGATGCTTTAGATGGGCATTTGCATTATTATATTCAGTGAGCATTGTTGATTTGTCTCAATAAATTGAAGTGTCGCAAAATCGCTACAGGATGAGTGCACAATCATCCACAGATTCTGAGCATATAATTTTTATTGATTCTTTTAGGCTATGTGAAGTATGTAATATTGAAACTTGTTGTCATACATTCTGAGCATTTTTTTTCTTTTATTTGTTGATTTGTTGTAGTTTCATATTTGAATATGATGCTATTTAATTTTGGGGCATCGAAAAGATTACTTTCATGAAAATATTAAATGGATTTTGATTTAGCAAGATAGACATGGAATTTAAAAGTGCTCAGTTTGTGGTTAACAAGGACATCAAGCAGAAACTATGCATAACTTAAAAGTGCCCAATTTTCAATTGTGCTTATTTTGCCCTTTGTACCTTTCTCATACCTAATGAATTAATCCTTTACCTTTTACTCTATAGAAAACTAGGCTGCAAGTAGCCTACCACTTTGCTTCAAATAATTTTAGATTGATGACACCTAAACTTTTGTTGATATTAGCCTATTAGCTCAAATGGTAGAGCAATGTGTTGTACACATCGATGTGGGTTCGAATCCCACATAGGCTACAAATATTGATCTCATTTATACAAACTAAATATGTTCAAAATAATGTATTCAAGACACTAATTCCAACTTTGACATGTACTTCGTTAGATTACTTAAATGGTTCATGCATTCAGTAAGCCTACGTGGGATTCGAACCCACATCTTTATGCATAAGCACTTTGCTCTTCCATTTGAGCTAATAGGCTATAAAACTTTTGATGATCAGAGATAATCAATTTGAAAGAATAACATAATTTTCAGGTCCGATTTATGAGAGACAATTGCTAAATATTTCCCCTATATGAATATTACAATGAACCCTACAAGCAACTAATATAGCAGCACTAGGTTCACAAGGCTTGTGCTTAGTGATTTTAGAGCCTACCCAAAACCAAGAGGGTGGAACTGCCTACTCAAAACCAAAACCAAGCTATTTGCTCCTATACGGCTACAACAAGTAAGGATAGTAGCAAAGTAAACTCGTTTGATTCAGTACTTGCTCTCATTTATACAAACAAATCTACAACCTCATAGAGTAACCAATTTTGACACTTAAAGGGCCCTTGTAAATTAAAAACAATCATCAAAGTCAGATGTGATTCATAACCAACTGATTCAGACCAACAAAGTAAAACTTATCATCTAGGTTGTAAGTAGCAATAATTCCCTCGTCCATTTTGATCGAAAAGAGCACAATCTGGATGATTTATAGAACAAAGAAATTAGCTTTTAACTCTATATAATCAACAAATGAAGCACAATCAATGAAACAACAACAAAAGAATTCGGAGGAATGGAAGTGGTAGAGGGATATGAAGTAACAATCTCAAAATGTGCTCTACTCAGAACCCTAATTACACACTCAAACTCGAAACCCCCAAACTCAATTATTGCTTTCTACAATTACATTGGGCTACATTGAGCAATTACGTTTCTATGTAAACCCTAATTTTCAGTAAAGGGGGGAATTTTCAAGCACTAACCTGATGTCACCGTCGTCTCCATCTCCGGTCGGCGACCTAGACACAGGGTCACCATTGCCTTCGCTCTCAGTTGCGGGTACAGCTTCTCCTCCCTCAATCCTCTCCATTTCCACAAGTCACGGCTTAGACACGGTGCCACCGTGCTCAGACACCGAACTCCAGGTCAGTCCTTCTCCCTATCGCCGGACTCCACTCGAATTCGAGCCTTCGTAGGTCGCTTCTCAGTTCACCAGTGAAATTGCTTCTTCGTTCCGACCGAATTCGTCCCTTCCTCTTTCTTTTTTTCTTTTCTTTTTTTAATTTCAAATGTAACGGAGGAAGAAAACCTCTGTCAAAATTAACCCTCCGAGGGCGCGACGTGAATTAGCCTCAAATGTCAGGGTTACCACGCGAAATATGTCAAACTTCTGTACACCCGGCGAAAATTGCAATACTACGAGGGTACCTCGCGAAATTTCCGTAAAATAAATGAACACTAATTTGAGAAATAAAAGTGCATAAGAGAGAGGAGGGACCGCCTCTGCCTCCGATCGCCCACCATCGCGAGTAGGACACCGCCGCCGCCGCCACACACCGCCGCACCACCACCAAAAGAACTGCCAGATCCAAGGAGAGAGGAGGCACAAATCAATGCCGAAACACTAACTTCACTCAGTCTGGCCGGAATCGACCACCCAGTTCGATTCGACTGGTTGCGCGGCCGATTGGACTTCCCTCCTCTTCAGTTCGGGTCGCCGCCAGTTTCCAGGCGCAGAATCGATCTCCCAGCCGGTGAGGTGCACAACTTGCAACAATCGCCGTTGGAATCGCCGCTGCTACTTTGCTACAATCGCCGCCGGAATCGCCGCGTATAGGAGCTTCGTCCCCGTCGGTGCTACAGGGATGGGGTGAGGACGAACCACTTTGAAATGGAGCACTTTAATGGAGATGGATGGAGATTTTTGAAGGTTCAACAACGGCCACTTTGAAAAGGTTGTGAGGAAGAAACGATAGTGTTAGGTTTTAATTTGCCTCTTTGTCACACGCGCCTACTCTCCACAATTTGGGTTGAAGACTGAGTTTTTTTTTTTAAAAAAAAATTACCCGGACACGTGGCGAAATTTAGGCCCTCCAATTCACTAAGATCAATGGCTAATATTTGTGTACAAGGTACACCCTAAGGGATGTGAACACCAGAACCACACCCTATATATATATATATATATATATATATATATATATATATATATATATATATATATATATATATAGTATGGATCAAATGTTAACAAGGCTTATTGTGTTTTGTGTTAACAAATCTGGATCCTTGATTGAGGAAAGATGGATGGCCCAGATTATTCCAAAATATTGACTTAATTATAAATTAAAATAAAAATAAAAACAATCACCCCATCTGAGGAGCGCGTGTATTAAGAGCCTGGATCTCTCTCTCCTTCATTTTCTACAGGTCGTCGTTTTGAGAACCCTAACGCCGCTCCCTCCCGCCTTCGCTGCAATTGACAGTCTCGATTAATTGCTCCCCCGCCTTGCCTCCCTTGCCTTGCCTCGCCTCGCCTCGCCTCCCTCTCCAGCCAAGCAGAGGTTCGCCTCCCGCTACAAAGGTGCGCACATCTGGTTTTGGGGTCAGGTATGGTTCGTACCCGTCTCCAAATTTATCATCTGTGTTCATCATCGCTAGGTTGCATCACGATTCCTCTATCGCTTTCTATCGACGAGGCAAACAAAGGAGAAGACAAAAGGTGAGTCCTCTAGGTCGGATTGATAGCGATGATGAAGATGACGGGGTGTTTGGGGTTGATTGATAGCGATGATGAAGATGACGTGGGGTTCGCTGAGAAATTTGGAAGAGATAAGCAAGAGATTGCAAAGTAAGGATCACTGTTTGCAGCATTATTAGATTAGATAGCATTTTTTGTTTTCTCAGCTTGAATTAGTATTTAGTTAGTACTGTCATATTGAATTTGATAATGGAGGATCACTCTCTGCTTGAAAGTTGTTTGATAACAGAGGATGCCCCAATTTTGTCGGTTTATTTAACATTCGTTTGGAAGGAATTTCTTGAATTGTTGATGAAATTCAAACTCGTATAAAATTGTTCATGAATATATTGCTAATTTGCAATAAGACTACATTGATTATTGATTATTCACGCATTTATTGAATATTCGGCAAATTTAGGGTTATTATTCGTTGGTAATTAGGTTTGTTGAAATTCAAACTCCGTCTAAAATTTTGTATGAATTTATCGACTATTCGGCAAGTTCAGAATCATTGTTTGTTTATAATAAGGAATTATTCATCAGATGTAGGTTTCTTGAAATTCAAACTCTATTTAAAATTAGCAATGAATTTACCTAATATTCGGCGAATTCAGAGTCATTATTCATTGATAATTTGTAATTATTCGGTAATTTGTTCATGCATTTATCAATTATTCGGCAAATTCAGAATCACTATTCGTTGATAATTAGAAATTATTCATATGTATAGTATGAATTTATCGACTATTCGCCAAGTTCAGAGTAACTATTCGTGTAAAGGCCCAGATTTTTAAATCCTAATTCTCGGAAAAAGAAATGAAATATGAATTTAAATCGGGTTAGCTAAAATCTCTTAAAATGAATTCCGGCATATAATTATTTTAAATGGGCTTTCATTCAGATTTATTTTCGCTTTCGCTTGCTAAAATTTGAAAGTATAATATAATTTTATTATTTGATTCAGTTCGAGAATTCGATTTCAATTTGAAGTTTTAAGCTTTATATCTTTTGAGTCGGGTTAAAGTCGAGTGAGCGGGTTTCATGATTTATTTTATTATATTCTATTTCTTTTTCGGGTATTTTCCTTGGGATCATATTCCTTATGTCTTCCACCTCAAATGTCTCGGTCTTTTATCCCTATTTCAATTTTAAAGTTATTATAATTGTGGTATGATTTAGATAAGAATAAATTTGGTGTTATAGGGGATCATTCTTCCATTTATATTTCCTTTTTCCTTTTCTTTACTCTCTCTCTCCCTCTCTCGTTGCCAGCTGCTGCTGTACTGGAACCTTGTCCTCTTCCTCATAAGAACACGCTGCCCATTTGGTCCCCCCTTTAACCGAAATGTCACTCCTTCAATCTCTCCATATATGCTTCCAAATCAACCCTACAATCCTCATCCACAAGCCCTCCCAGCCTCTTCGTCTCTCTTTGAAAACAAAAAGAAGCCCCCTTTTTCAGATCTGGCTTTATTAAGCCACCACCGCCTGTCCATCGAGCCAAATCTCCTCCATCTGTACTCCTTTCATCAGCTCACCCCACAGCAGCTCCCTCCTTTCTTCTTCGTGTCCGAGCACCGCAATGGCCTTCCAATGCCTCCTCCATCGCTCACAACACCACCATCTCCTTATTCTCTGCTTAACCCCGAGCAACACCTTCGCTTTGTCGTTCAGCCCCAGGAGTCGCAACCGCCACCGGAATAGAGAGCATCGTCCCCTGTTTCGTCGTCGAAGAGTCGGCTCTATCTCCTTCCGTTCCGAGCAATCCAACATCAGCATCTCCAAGTTCCGCCCCTCTCCGGCGTCTGTAGCAGAAGCAGCAGCATCTGGAAGTCGTCGGAACCTCGAACCGAGCCCCCAGGAGCTGCCTCCATACCCCGCCTCCTCTGTCCGTCTCCATGAGGTCAAAAATGAGTTTCTCTCGATTCTGATCGATTACCCCTTATAGGCCTTCCTTTCTAATCTTTTCCTTCTTCTCAGGCTAAGATCTGCGCGTTCCGACCTCCAGCGAGCCCCAAGAGTTCCTTTCCGGCGAAGATTCGAATCTCGGTGAGCTCTTTCTTTCCCCTTTTTTGTTTCCGTGTCGTTTTGGCTGGGTTTGCGTTGCTTAGTCTCTGGGAGAGGTCGTTAGAGTGGATCAGGCGAGGATCGCCGGCGAGGCCCTGTCCTCCATTCTTTCCCTCCGTTTCCGTTTATGATGAGCAGCGTCTCTGTTCGTTTACTGGGGAAGGGATGGGTTCTTTTCTTTTCTTTTATGAACCGGTCGGCCCAGATTATTTCCCCGGTTCACTTACACAGTTCTTGGGTTGGGCCTCCTTCCAGATCCGGTTTTTCTTTCCCTTCGGGTTGGATCCTTCTTTTCGGGTTTGGACTCTGTTCTTTGGGCTGTGGGTATTGTTTGTAACGGCCCGGGATTATGATTCCCGAGTTACGTTTCGAGGGATTAAACCCCTCGTTAGGACCTTGCGCCCCGAGTACAGGTTGAAGGTTTCAAAACTTACTTTAATGTTTTCAAAGGGGGATTTCATACCCAAAATCGAAGGGATCGTTGGAATCCCCGAGGAAGTCCCCTGTACCTGTCGTAAGTCTAAGTGTGGAAATCAGAAAGCATGCGACTAGCGAAAACAAGTGTAATACAAGAGTGTGCCACGGCAGAGCCGGGTCAAAACGGAGTCTAAAGTGTAAATCCAAAAATATAATCAGAGTCTGGTGAAGTCTATACCCTAGCGCTCACTCTCTGCCGACAAAATGACCCGCGCAATAAGCAAACAGCACCGATAGGATGAACATAAATAATACCTAAAAAAATTGATATGGGGCGGGATCAGATCGATGCCCACTTAACTCTGCATCCCAACCATAAGCACACATATACGCTATACCTAATAAAGATGATTCTAGATGCATGGCGGAATATTAACACACTAACATGCTCCTAAAATCAAGTACATAATAATAATAAGGCCTTACCACAGAATACCAAGTGGTATATCCCTCTCCTACCTCCACCCCTTCCGATAGGTGGAGACTGGCCAGCTCGTGAATGCATTCATTCATAATAGGGCGGCACGCATGCCTAACCCGCTCCACAATAAAGCCCGCAGGCATCTCATAATATAAGGAAGTGCATGACTCGATTGACTCAGGGTACCCGATGAGGCTGGGCTACCCTATGACCCTAGCAATGACTCTAGTTACTTCACAGATAACGGCCGTTCTGTTTACATACGCATAAAAAAATGCGATGCTCAACGTAGATGCAACCTAGCATGGTACTACATGGCATGCTGATCATGAATGCAACACCTAGTATATCATGCACCTAAGGCAGGGAATAGCTCTATTCAATCTGAGTAAGCTCCTAAGAGACTTACCTGGCTTTGCAGAACAGCAGAATAAAGGGTCCAGCACACATAAATCATAGTCACAATTATCACCTAAATACATGTCAGAACACATATATAAGTCTACGTCTAATCATTCAAGCACTAAAAGCATACATCACTCAACAAGAATAACAACCATATCGTAATCGTCACTCCATCAGGTTCAACCATTCATCTCATTGCCACATTCCGTAAGTCCACATCATTCTCTTAGTTCCATTCATCCACATTCATATGTCTCGAGATCATCACATTCATCATTTTCATAATCGTATATCAACATATCACATAACTCGAGTTCATCATATTCGTCATATCTCATTAGGCATAAGTCAACGATACATAACTTTAACGTCTCATCATGATATTAGTCACTCAATCATGCTATTAGTCCACACAATTCACGGTATTAGGCAATCAATCACATCAACATGCTTATTAGTCATCGAACACATAATTCCCCGAGTTGGTCCCGAAAACTATTTCGAAAACCAAGTTAACTAGTTAGAAATTCCGACCCTGAAAAATGTTCGTCAAATTTCTTTTTCGATTTAAATCCGACAATACCTCTTTAATTCTCCAAATCTCATGATATTATATCTATAATCTTAAATAAGGTTTTATATTTTAAATCTCACATAATATTAGATAATATTTCAAATGTCATTTCCTTTTAAACATTTTCATAAACTATTTCTATATCCCTTAAAACCCCAACCATTTTTATTTTATTAAAACCAACCCTTATTTTTAATGACCAAAACCCGACTTTATTTATGGACTAAAAATCCGACCCCTTTTTATAAAACACAACTTAGATTTCCATTTTTATAAAAACAATAGGCCCAATCTCCTTTGTTTTAAAAGAATCAGATCCAGCCCAAAAGAAAATAAGCCCATTGGCATTTCCCCCTTTCATTTCAATTCTGAAATGCAGAACTTAAAAAAAGAATGGGGCCCAACGATTGATGTGGAATGAGGGGCCCGCCTGGTGGTCTTCTTCCACCTAGCAGCTCAAAAAACAGAACGGAGAGCAGGCGGCCGCTCATCTGCGTTCGAAAACCGAAGGAGAAGGATGGGAGACTGCTCGCCGGAGATAACCCTTCCCGACCACCTAATCCCGACACCGACACCCACACACAAAATCGACAAGAACGGAGAAGGAAGAGGTGCTCACCGAGGGGGTCGATTCGCCGGAAAATCTCGTCGAGGGCCCGATTCGGCTTCGCCGGAGGCGGGGTTGCGTTCATCTCGTCCTGGGTTGGAGGTAGGAGGTTATAAAGATGAGCCTTTTCATGATTTCTGAGCGGAAGGAGGAGGAGGAAGCCTTACCAAAGGTGTTGGGTGGAAAACAGGGGAGGTAGAGGAGCAAGGAGAGCTCGGCTGTTCGGCGTCGGTGCTCCGGTGGCCCCGGCTGCTGCTGCTGGTGCTCGGATACGGTGGTGTGGTGCTTCTGCTTCTGGCTGCCGGAGAAGGAGGGTAAAAGGGCGAGCTAAGGGCTGCTGCTGTGGCTCGTGGAAAGCAGGGCTCGGAGCTCCCCTTTGCTGCTTCAATGGTGTCGACGACGAATATGTGGAGGTGCTGCGGTGTGGTGGCGCTGGGGCTGGCGAGGCTGAGAAAAAGGGAGCAACTTTGGAGCTTGAAAGCTCACGACAACAGCACAAGGGAGGGAGTTGATAGGGGAGGTTTAGTGTTTGGGTTTGTGTTTGGGCAAGAGAGATGGAAGAGAACAGAGGTTGTGGTGGTGTCCTTTGAGAGGAGAGGGAGCTGGGTTTTTGGGAAGTCAAAGAGGAGGGGTGTCTAGTGAGTAGTCTGATTGAATCATAGTGCAGGCGAGCCTCTTTCAGCAGATTTGGTCTCAGGCGTGGGATTTGTTGGGTTTGACTGATCAAAGGAGTAAGGAGGTGTGGGTGAAGAAGAGGTGAGGGGTTTGGGTGTTTGCCCACATTTGGAAAAGAAATAAAGGGCTGAATTTTCTTGGATAAGAACAGACGAAGAGGACAATGTAGTGGTCCCAATTCATAATTCAAAATATCCGTAAAATAAATCCTAAAATCCGCTCTCTCGGTCAATTATTTTTTTTATTATTTTTTTATTATTTTTTTTTTTAAAAAAAAAAACTCGAATAGGATATCACAATCCGAATGAAATTTTTGAATCTGAGGTGAAAGACGGAATCGATCTTTAAAGTTAAAATTGGGCCGGAATTCTGTTTAAGAGTTCAAAAATTCGAGTTAGCGAGTTTTCCGTTTACTGGGGAAGGGACGGGTTCTTTTCTTTTCTTTTATGAACCGGCCGGCCCAGATTATTTCCCCGGTTCACTTACACAGTTCTTGGGTTGGGCCTCCTTCCAGATCCGGTTTTTCTTTCCCTTCGGGTTGGATCCTTCTTTTCGGGTTTGGACTCTGTTCTTTGGGCTGTGGGTATTGTTGTTGTTTTATTGTTAAGATATTTTATTATATATGATGACTTATGTTAAATATTAGATTAATATGATTATTATATATTATTCTGGGTATTTAATATCTAATATTTTCTGTAAATAAATTATAAGTGTTATAAATTGTTTGGAATATGTTATTCTGTGTTGTTTTAAAAGTGTGGTTTTAGAAATTGTGAAGGGATTTGTTGGTTCTGATTTATAAATGAACATTATTAAAAATGGATTTATTTTGAAAATGTTTATCAATTACTTGAAATATTAAAGTCAAGGTTTGAAATAAAATGTCGGGATTATTTCTATAGTATAATTTTAAGGTGTTGGTTTTGAGGTTTAAATATTTAATGTCGGGATTCTTTGTCTTGGTTTGATGATGTTGGTTTTGATAAGGAAGTTTGGAAATATGGTTGGTACGATTTTATTAATGGGTTTGATTGGAAGTAAATGATTTTGGTTGATGATTGATCGTATCGAAAAGGTTTTGGAAAATTATTTTACTATCGGTTGGTTTTGAGCATGTTGAGAACATGGAGTTCGTGTGTATGATTGATGGACCGGTAGCTTATGGAAATGGCTTGATGATAGGTGTGTATTGCTTTTGGATCGCTTTGGACTTGCATTTGGGCCCTTGCTTGCGTTATTTTGTTGTTCTGCATCTTCAGGTAAGTTCCCTAGGGGGCTTACTCAGGTTGGACATTCATGCCTGTTGTTGCATTTTATGTTAGGTGTTGCATATGCATAAAAGCATGCCATGTAGTATCATGTTTAGGTTGCACTAATTGATTGAGCATCTGTTTACTTTATGGGTTTGAAACAGAACGGCCGTTATCTGTGATAGCCCTAGAGTCTTTGCTAGGGTCATAGGGTAGCCCAGCCTCATCGGGTACCCTGAGTCAATCGAGTCATGAACTTCCTTATATTATGAGATGCCTGCGGGCTTTATTGTGGAACGGGTTAGGCATGCGTGCCGTCCGATTATGATGGAATGCATTCACGAGCTGGCCAGTCTCCGCCCTATCGGAAGGGGGTGGAGGTAGGAGAGGGATATGCCACTTGGCATTGTCTTGGGCCCTTTACATTATTTTTACACATTATTATAAACTAGGAGCATGCTAGTGTGTTTGACTTTCGTACTGCATTAGAGCATCTTTATTAGGTATAGCACATACTATGTGGCCTCAGCGAGGACTGCCGGTCCCGCATGAGTGGCTCGATCTGACTCCTTTCCCCGTTCTTTTTTTAAGGTATTTATGCAGATCCTGAGTGCTCGATGTCTATATGACGGGGTTTCCTCTTGGCGAATCGAAGAACCTAGCTTATATTCTAACTTGGTAAAATGGTAATCACTCGCTTATGATTTGATTCTGACCAGGCTTTGTCGTGGCATTTGTATCCTAGTTTTGCTTCCGCTTTACTTTCGGTTGAATTGGATTTTGCGACATAGTTTTAGGACAGGTAAAGGGTACCCAATGGCCCTTCGAGGTTTTTATGGGTTTGAAATCCCTCCTTCTACTAATCTTAAAATGAGTTGAAACCTCGACCCGTACCTGGATTGCAAGATCCGAACAAGGGTTTTCATCCCTTGAAACGTAACCCAGAAATCATAATTCTGGGCCGTTACAATTCGTTTATAATAAGGAATTATTCATTTGTAGGTGGGTAATTAGATGTGGTTTTCTTGAAATTCAAACTCAATTTAAAATTGGCAATGAATTTATCGAATATTCGCCGAATTCAGGGTCATTATTCATTGATAATCTGGAATTATTCGGTAATTTGTTCGTTGTTATTCATTGAACACATAGTGCAAGCAAAAAACGTTACATAAGAAAAACCAACACACGTTACATAAAAAAAAACCAACACACGCGCTTTGCTTTAGCAAGTTGCCTAAAAAAGTGGTGGGGCCTACTATTTGTTTTTTAAATAATAAGAAAAAATCTCAATTAATCTCATCCATCCATTTATAATCAATCAATGACCTATATTTGTTAACACAAAACACAATAAGGGGTGTATACACTTGACCTGACCTATATATATATAGGGGGGTGGCTCATGTGAGAACACTCCTTAAGATAGGAACCTAGGAACAAATCTAGACCATTAAATTCAACGGAATCAACGGTTGAGATTAATAAGGATTTTCATTTGAAAAAAAAATAAAAAATTCAGTGGATCCCACAATTATAACCACACGCGCACTACACCGGGTAAATCAACCACTTTTTAGTCACTGTACAATACAAGTACGAAACTTTTTCTTTTTTAGTTTTTTTTTTTTCCTTTTTTTAATTGGTTTTTTTGTTTATATTTGTTACTAATATTATTGTGTTAAAACTTAATAATATATTATTCGGTTAAATTAGAAATATTATTCGACTAAATTAGAGAGATTATTCGATTAAATTATAGATTTATTCGTATGTAAGATGACAATTGTTTACACATTTATTAGAGAGATTATTCAATTAAATTATAGATATTATTCGGTTAAATTAGAGAGATTATTCAATTAAATTATAGATATTATTCGGTTTAATTAGAAATATTATTCGTATGTAAAGGGACGATTATTCGAGTACATTTTAGATATTATTCGATTAAATTAGAGAGATTAATAGTAAGTATGAGGACGATTTTTAATGAGTTAATTAGTTTGGGGGTTAAAAGAATTATCAATATAATTATATTATTCATATAATTTAATGGTATTATTCGTATATCTAAAAGAAATTATTCGTATGAATTGAAGTGATTATTCACATAATTAAATTATGTTGGGTATAAGAGATTATTCATATATATATATATAATCTATTATTCGCATATAGAAGTCCAATATTTTAGAATTACCTATGTAGTTAAAAATAATAGAAAATTATAATAATAATAATAATAATAAATTTAGAATTATTATTCGATAAATCAAGAATCATTATTTGCATATATATAATTATTATTTGTATAGTATAATAATTATCATGTACATAATTAAAAAATTACACAAAAAAATAAAATAAAATTGGAGCACAAGCAAAATGCCTTCCGTGTTGCCCGTGTACATGAATTTGAGGCCCACATTTTTTACGTAACACCCACGCGCCTATCTTCATTTACTAAGGCTGTGGGCCCCGCATTTTAAAAAAAAATCTAAAAATCCTAATTAATCTACACCCTCGATTTAGTTTGCTTTAATGGTCTAGATGTGTTCCTATGTTCCTACCCTAAGGGGTGTTCTAACACGAACCGTGAAAACACGAAACGAAAAGGATACGACACGTTTATAACACGAACCGTGAAAACACGAGAATAACCGTGTCGTGTTCGGATCGGGGTATTTTTCTTATCGGATACCCGACACGACATGTTTATAGTTTTTTAAAATTTAACGTAAAAAAGATGGTACAAGTATTATTAGTTTCCTTCCGTGAAACTAGAGAGAATTAGCTCAGATGGTTAAGGGTTCCTTTTCACATGAAGAGATCCGGCGTTCGACTCCCAAACTGCCCTCCTTTTTTGCGCTTCATTCCCTATTACTCCGTATTTATTTATTTATTCTTCTTCCCAGTTCCCACAAACAGAACCCTAAACTAAAACAGTCTGTCGCCCATTAGTTTCACACATTCGATGGTTGTTCTCCCTCAAACTCAGATCTATGACTCTCTATCAAACATTCAACTTCAAATCTGGTCGACGGCGAACCTTCTCCATCTCCGACCAATCTCTCACCTTTGTTGTTGCTCCTCCCTAACCAGTGTTCTCATTTTTATTTCCATGGTCGTTGTCGCTTCTCCGCCTGAATCGTCGTTGCCCATTCACATCTGAAGGACTTGACTCCGACTCTATCTCAACCTCAGATCTAACGACCCTCTCTCTATCAAACGATTTGATCTGACGAATCAATGACTTTTTCTCTCTCAACTTCAGATCTTCTCGTTCGCCCTCTCCTGAGTCTCCTCGTGTTCGGTCTCTCTTGAGTCTCTTTTTGCCTTTTGGTTCTTGTATTTGAAGAAATTGAAGATGAAGCACCTGTAAACTCAGGGCCAGACCTGAGATTTGTAATGCCTGAGGCGATATTTTAAAGAGTGAGGCTATAGACAAGAGGGTGAAATGACTATTGACAAGATCAACTTCACTTAATTGTTTTGAGAAGTCCTTTTTAATTTTTAACCCTAGACTCCAAATTGGAAAACAAAATCTCGATGAACCTAAAAACCCTCAATCTCCATTGTTAAACGATTGGAATTGAGACTTGATTGAGGAATACTAAAATCAAATCTTGAAATTGAAAGCTTCAATCATCCAATAATCCAATACAAGATGCATCGCTTCGGCCCGGATTGCTGCTGGAGAGGGCGACGGGGTTGGACGGCGGTGGAGGGAGTTGGGGTCGAGGAGCCTCTGCCTCTGGAGGCTACGCCACCTGCCGGCGAGAGTGCCGAGGGGATGGTGGAAGTGGAGGGGGAGGACGCGCCCGGTCTGCCGGAGGGGGGCGACGGGGCGATGACGGAGGGATTGAGATTGGGATTGGGTGGTAAGATTGGTTCATTTGTGGGTATTGGCTCGTTCCATTTCAACTGCGACCTACGACAACCCCAACAGATTCAGCTTGTGGGAATGGTGTTGATGGATTTGAATGATTAGGATGATGCACCCTTATTTTGTAGTCTCATATTTCAACCGCCATTAGAGAACGACATGAAGGAGGGCGACGACGGGGTCGGGGAGGAGGAGATGTTTTCTCTAGAGGCGGCGATGTGCTGGAGGGGGACAATGAGTCGGGGCAGCGGCGAAGGGAGTGGTTGGGCCGTGATGGAGGCGACTGCTGGTTGCCATGGAGATTTAGCAGACGGTGATTTCATTCCCCAAATCATTCTAACCCAAAAGGACTAATGAGTAATTTAGTTAAAAAGATCTTGTCAATAGCCATTTTCTTATCTTGCGTACAACCCCTATGTATTTTAAAATAGGGTCCTCTACTATTTTCAATAACAATAAAGCGAAAATCGAAACCCAAATTCACAAATTTATTTCTCAAAATCACAACCATAACGCAATTCCAAATCATATACCACAAATTTATTTTTCAAAACCACAAAATCTAATCATAATTTCTCAAATTTTATTATCAAAATCACCAAGCTTAATGGAAATTTCTCTCAAATTGATTCTCAAATCCACAACATCTAATCTAAAGTGGTTTTAATCTCAACCGATTCAACTTAAAAACATTTAAATTAAAAGTAGAGGAACAAAAACTAACCTTGAAGAATGAAAGTTGAAGGTCTAGATTCTAGAAGAAGAAGACGTGGGCGGCGGCTGCTGCTTGCGGGGTGGGGGGTTCACCGACTGTCGAGGGGTTGCAGGGTATGGTGCGCCGGTGCGGCGGGTCACTAGCTATTCGAATGTATTTGTTGTGCAACATGTGTTCTGGTGTGTCTGGCTCTGTCTTAAAAAAAAGGTAAACCAATTCAACTTAAAAACATTTAAATTAAAAGTAGAGGAACAAAAACTAACCTTGAAGAATGAAAGTTGAAGGTCTAGATTCTAGAAGAAGAAGACGTTGGCGGCGGCTGCTGCCTGCGGGGCGGGGGGTTCACCGACTGCCGAGGGGTTGCAGGGTATGGTGCGCCGGTGCGGCGGGTCACTAGCTATTCGAATGTATTTGTTGTGCAACATGTGTTCTGGTGTGTCTGGCTCTGTCTTAAAAAAAAGGTAAACCAATTCAACTTAAAAACATTTAAATTAAAAGTAGAGGAACAAAAACTAACCTTGAAGAATGAAAGTTGAAGGTCTAGATTCTAGAAGAAGAAGACGTTGGCGGCGGCTGCTGCCTGCGGGGCGGGGGGTTCACCGACTGCCGAGGGGTTGCAGGGTATGGTGCGCCGGTGCGGCGGGTCACTAGCTATTCGAATGTATTTGTTGTGCAACATGTGTTCTGGTGTGTCTGGCTCTGTCTTAAAAAAAAAGGTAAACCAATTCGACTTAAAAACATTTAAATTAAAAGTAGAGGAACAAAAACTAACCTTGAAGAATGAAGGTTGAAGGTCTATATTCTCGAAGAAGAAGACTTTGGCGGCGGCTGCTGCCTGCGGGGCGGGGGGTTCACCAACTGCCGAGGGGTTGCAGGGTATGGTGCGCCCGTGCGGCGGGTCACTGACAATTCGAATGTATTTGTTGTGCAACATGTGTCCTGGTGTGTCTGGCTCTGTCTTAAAAAAAGGTAAGGTTTTGATGTTAAAAAAAAAACAAATACAAAAATGTAAGAGAGAGGACTCGAACCTCAGTTCTCTAAAATCTTTATTAAATAGCTTCCGTCCCTAACCACTGGGCCAAGTTAGTCTTTTGTTTCATAATTCACATTCCTTCTACTTATTATAAAAATAAGTACTATGTGCCCTTTAAGCTGATTGGGCGCAAGGACCTGTTAGGCCTCGCCTCAGATCTGACACTGAGTAAACTCAAAGTGTAATCAGATCTCTAGTTGCAATTTCTATGGTTTTGTTTTATTTCAATTTAATTTTGGTGATCGTATATGTGTAATTGCAATTTGCAAGTTGCAAGTACAAGCCGTGTGTGGCCTTGTTTGAATATTTTGTGGGATTTCTTAATTGATTCAAAGTTCAAATATGGTTGAGGTAGATTGATTTCCTGGATACATACTTTGTGTCTCTGTGTGTGATTTTTTTTCCCAGTGCGATTGTTTTTATCGTACTCTAAATGGTTCGTGTCGTTTTATATGGGTATCAGACACGAAACTGTTTCGTGTTTTCGTGTCGGATACCCGATGCTTATCGTATTGTGTTTGGATTGGCCTTTTCAGTGTTATCGGTTTTGTATATCCGACATACCGTGTCGAATACCCGGTTATGCACAACCCTATCTGTGAGTAAGGCTGGAAATGGGGGACGGATATCCAATTCACCCGCTCCACCCGCAATTTTTTTGTGGGTGAAAACCCGTAAAAAGTGGGTGACGGATGATGCGGGTGACGGGTGAAGTGGGTGGCGGGGAGGGTATGAATGATGATTTTTCACCCAATACCCGCCCCATAACCCGCTCTATTAACCTGTAAAGACCGGGAAATTTTATAATATGATTTTCAGAGATTGGTTTTAATGTTTAGATATTTAACGATGGGATTTGGCTAAGTACAGTTTTAAAAGAATTATTTGATTTTTCTGAGTTGACTTAAATTGGGATTTAAGAGTTTGGAAAATATGGTTGGTACGATTTTATCAATGGAGTTGATTTGAAGTAAATGATTTTGGTTGATGTTGATCGTATTGGAAAGGTTTTGAAGAATGGTTTTACTATCGGTTGGTTTTGAGTGTGTTGAGGACTTGGGTTTCGTGTGTTGGTCCGGTAGCTTATGGAAATGGCTTGATGATAGGTGTATATTGCTCTTGGATTGCTTTGGACTTGTATTTGGGCCCTTGCTTGTGTTATCTTGCTGTTCTGCATCTTCAGGTAAGTTCCCTAGGGGGCTTACTCAGGTTGGACATTCATGCATGTTGTTGCATTTTATGTTAGGTGTTGCATATGCATAAAAGCATGCCATGTAGTATCCTGTTTAGGTTGCACTGATTGAATGAGCATCTGCTTACTTTATGTGTTTGAAACAGAACGGCCGTTATCTGTGATAGTCCTAGAGTCTTTACTAGGGTCATAGGGTAGCCCAGCCTCATCGGGTACCCTGAGTCAATCGAGTCTATATGAGCATGATATGATAGCCCAACACCATCGGGCAAACAATGAGATGATATGATATGATGATGTTGTGGTTTGTGCACCACCACGAGGAAATTGCTATGCTATAGCACCGAACTGGCCAGTCTGTGCACTAACGGGAAGGGGTGCAGAGGTAGGAGAGGGATATGCCACTTGGCATTGTCTTGGGCCCTTTACAGTATTTTTACACATTATTATGACTAGAAGCATGCCATTGTGTTTGACTTTCGTACTGCATTAGAGCATCTTTATTAGGTATAGCACATACTATGTGGCCTCAGCGAGGACTGCCGGTCCCGCATGAGTGGCTCGATCTGACTCCTTTCCCCGTTCTTCT
Organism: Persicaria tinctoria; assembly: GCA_037127255.1. Lineage (NCBI taxonomy): Eukaryota > Viridiplantae > Streptophyta > Magnoliopsida > Caryophyllales > Polygonaceae > Persicaria > Persicaria tinctoria. Next base: position 35,715,518 of record JBANSL010000006.1, on the reverse strand, counting down.
TTTAAAGGTATTTTATGCAGATTTGAGTGTTCGATGTCTATATGACGGGGTTCCCTTTTTGCAAATAGAAAAACCTGGCTAATCCTATAACTCGTTATAAATGGTAATCACTCACTCATGATTTGGTTTGACTCGGCTCTGTCGTGGCACTTGTATCTTTACCTTGCTTCCGCTTTACTTCCGTTTGAAATGGATTCCACGACATAGTCTTAGGAGTTAGGACAGGTTAAGGGCACCCAATGGCCCTTCGAGGTTTTTAGGGTTTGAAATCCCTCTTTCTACTAATCTTAAATGAGTTTGAAACCTCGACCCGTACCTGGATTGCAAGATCCAAACCAGGGGTTTCATCCCTTGGAACGTAACTCGGAAATCATAATTATGGGCCGTTACATAACCCGCACCAATAATCACCCAATAAGAATCCAATAGCCCAATTAAACATATCATTTTACTTTTCCATCACTTAAAAACCCTAAATTTCTCTGCTTTGATATCACTTCCTCACATTAATTTTATATTGTGTTTTTATATTTGTGTTTATAATGTTAGAAAATGTCGTAGTTAATTTAAAAATTAAATTACGTAGTTAATCCAAAAATGTTTCTATGTTGTGATCTTATTGAGAATAGTCTCATTGTTTTTTATTTTATAAGTTTTATATTTTCCACGTATTGTTAAAGTAGAAACCAAAATATTTTCTATTTTATTAGTTATGTATACTTCACGTATTTTTAAATCCGAACTTGATATGTTAGTATGTTTTTTTATAAGGAAAAAATTCGTATAATGTTTTAAAATAAAAATAATTAGTCTACTTATTGGATATCCAATAATCACCCACACCACCCGCTCACCCGCACGGGTTGGATGCGGGTGAAGGATTTGCGGGTGATGGAGCGGGGCGGGTGAAGATTTATACCCGTGGGGCGGGTGATGGAATGACGATTTTCACCCATAACCCGCCCCATTTTCACCCCTATCTGTGAGGGGTTGGTGAAAGAGGGATCTTTTCATCAAAATTAAAACAAAATAGAGGACGGCAGGGGAGGAGGGCGACAATGGGGAAAGTAGATCCGGTGAGCCCGTTACGAGGGGAGATTTGGAGAGGACGATGGCGGTGAGGTAGCACATTTGGAGAGGCCTATGTGGGGGATAGGACAACGTTGATAGAGAGAGAAACCTTCTTCAGAGCTCTCGATCGGTGGAGGAGCAGCGACGGGCGTCGAAGGTGGTGGAGGAGCTCTCAATCACCATCGCTTTTACCAACCCCTGACAGATCGGTTAAGATGTATTCTTAGTTTCTTACAAAACCCCACACAATTTTTCAATATTATACATTATAGCCCTTTAAAATTTGAAACTCTCATTTTCCAACCAAAATCAAACTTTTAGGGGCGAGACAAAAAGCACCAAATTAAACGTCAGAGTTACCAAACGAAAAAGTTAAAACTGTTATTTACCCTCCGAATTACGCTATACCTCAGAGTTACTTTGCGAAAAATCCTATTTGTTTTAAATCACAATATTTTCAAATAACTAACTTCAGATACTTTATAAACAAGCCTTCTAGATTTTGATTCTTAGCATGATTTTTTAGAAAAATATACACGGTTATATTTTCACTTTGCATTAGCTTCTCATCAGTAATTCCACGCGTGCGTGTGTATACATATACTGCTTAAGTTAATTAAAATTTATCATTTTAAAAATTACACAAAGAAAACAAACAAAAATACATTTATATTTATAATTATTACTCTACTTTTTTACTTTCTAAAAAACTACAACTAAGTATTCAGGGTCAGCCTTGACTATAGGCTCAATAGGTACACGCTTCCCAAATTTTGTAAAAGGCATGTATATGAATATAAATAGATATGTCGGGCTCAGATTTCATAAAAGGCCCATAGAATTTTTTTTTAATTTATTAGAAAGGCCCGTAGAAGTTAATTACTTTTTTTTTCATCTTCTTTTTGGTTTCGGTGTGTGTTTCATATTTTGACTAGTGCTTGCCATTATCAATTAGATTACAATGGTGAGGTATCAATCATCAACGTTTAATTGGTTGAAAAATATAGAAGAATGTGATCGACCATCTAATTTCTAATCTATTTAAATAAATTTTTATGGATTTGTTTTTAATTGGGAATAAATAATTTTATTTTCGATGTTTACTTAATTATTTGATCAAAATTTATATAAGTCAATTGTTTGTTCTTGTGAATTTTGGGTATTCGTTGAAAAAGATTTGGTTGCAAAATTGGATTGTAAAAACTTGATTAAAACTTTTGCATCAAAAAATGTAAAGTTTACTTTTTAGACTTGATCTTTATTTGAATGATTATAAAGTACGGTGTATTTTGTCTTGCTGAATTTATTAATGTTAGTATATACTCCCTCCGTTCAACAAAACTTGTCGTTTACTATTCACGCACGCTTTTTTAGAATGATAAAAACTATATAAAATATTCATTTTTAAAAAAAACATTTTTAACAAGTTTGTACTTATTAATAATAACTACGAAATTGTTAAAAAAAATTATTTAAAAAGTCAATATTTTATATAGTTTTTAGCTCCTAAAAAAGCGTGCATGAATAGTAAAACGTCAAGTTTTGTTGAACGGAGGGAGTATATATATAGGGAAGCTTTAAAATGTAAAAACTCCTTAACATGTAAAATCCGCTTAACGTGTAAAATTTATTTTTTTAATCAATGTACAGGTGCGCTCTCTCTCCCGACCTTCTCTCCCGGCCAGCAGCCAGCATCGCCTTCTTCCCCGGACTCCCACACCCACCTCGAGCCGCCGCCGGCCACGAGCCCCTAGCCGCACTCGAGCCCACCTCTGTGCGCACCTCCAGAGCCCGGGACCCGCCTGGTTCGAGCCCTGCAGCCGCACCCAGCAAGCCCTGAACCTCCTCCCTCAGGCGCACCCGCCTGGTTCGACATCTTCACCTATGGAAGCCCGTCGAGCCACTTTTGACCCACCAGCCACACCACCCTCGAACCTCCTCCCTCAGGCGCACCCCCCGAGCCCGGAACCCCCTTGGTCCGTGCCCAGCCGAGCCCACACCGAGCCATCTTCCCAACAGCGCTAATCGATCCTTTTGGCTCGGAATACCTTCGAAATCCCGATTTTTCTCCTTGTTTCCACTCGAATTTGGTATGATTTCTAACTCTAAACTTCTTTATGACAATTATTTGGATTGTTTGAATGATTTAGGTTGAGATTGAAAACCTAGGGTTTGATTTAGGAGCGGAATTTGGGGCTTTTTGATAAAAGCCAAATTGATTGAAATTGATGATATGGTTGTGTTGTTGGGTTGATTTTGAGCTAATTTCATGTTCATATCATTGTCAAATTGTTTATGGATCATGAGCTAATGGAATTTTAGAATTTTAGGTTGCAATATGTTTTAAAATTTGGGGTTTTTTGCCAAAAGCCAAATTGATTGAAATTGATGATATGGTTGTGTTGTTGTGTTGATTTTGAGATAATTTCATGTTCATATCATTGTCAAATTGTTTATAGATCATGAGCTAATTGAATTTTATAATTTTAAATTGCGATATGTTTTAGAATTTGGGGCTTTTTGCCAAAAGCAAAATTGAGTTAAATTGATGATATTGTTGTGTTGTTGGGTTGATTTGGAGCTAATTTCATGTTTATAGCATTGTCAAATTGTTTGTGAATCATGAGCTAATTGAATTTTATAATTTTATTGCAATATGCTTTAGGTCGATTAAGTTCTTCTATTTTAGCATAAAAATCATCATTTAGCCTATTAGCTCAATTGGTAGAGCAATGTGCGTTTGCACAAAAGATGTGGGTCCAAATCCCACATAGGTTACATAATAGACAAGAGCGCAACAATCGCAAATTGTTAATCATGCACATTATAATCTAAGTTATGCACTTTTTAACCTTAATTATACACATTTTAATCTTATTTATGCACTTTAATTTTAAAAGCTTATACGTTAAAAAATCGATTTCAAACTTACATTTATCAACCTAAATTATCCGAGAGGTGAAACCAAACTCTCAAAAGTAAAAAAAAAAACAAAATTAAAACATCGATTTCAAAAGCACATCTTTTGACTTATTAATGCGCTTTATGATCTTACATTTGCACAATTGTATTTTTCATCTGCACAATTGTATCTTACTTTTGCACAATTGTAGTTTAAATTTGCACAATTGTATCATACTTTAAATTTGCACAATTAAAGTTGCACAAATGCACTTTACAGTTGCACAAATGCACTTCACAGTTGCACAAATGCACTCCACAGTTGCACAAATGCACTCCACAGTTGCACAAATGCACTCCACAGTTGCACAAATGCACTTCACAGTTGCACAAAAGGTATCGAAAACGGGAAAAAGTGCATTTACCCATAAAAATAGACATTTTTACCAATTTACCCATAAATTAAACATATTTCAATTAAAAAAATTTATAATTGAAATATGCGCATTTACCTATTTACCCCATAATGAATTATTTGTCTGCACAAAATAAACTTATATTTGCACAATAAGATGTTATATGTGCACAAAAGCAAGTTATACTTGTACAGCAGAAAGTGCTATCCCGAAAAAAAAAATTCTGGGCAAAAAAAAAATAATTTTTTTTTTAAAAAATAAAAAAAACCGGGTCCGAGAAGGGGGGGGGGGGGCAGGGGGGGCACACGCATGGGCGGGGGGCAGACATCCTACTCACGGAATTAGGCTCATTAGTAATTAAATTAGGCCCATTAGTAATTAAATTAGGCCCAATAGTAATTAAATTAGGCCTATTAGCAAATTTTACACAATAAACATATTTTATACTTTAAGGACTTTTTACATTTGAAGTAAACCCTATATATATATATATAACATTAATAAATTTTTATTTGAATGATTATAAAGTACGGTGTATTTTGTCTTGCTGAATTTATTAATGTTATATATATATATATATATATATATATATATATATATATATATATATATATATATATGGATTGCTTCAAGTGTAAAAAATCCTTAAAGTGTAAAATTTGCTTAAGGTGTAAAATTCTCTAATGGGCCTAATTTAATTAGTAGAATGTCGGCCCCCCTTGCCCCCCTTCTCGGGCTAGATTTTTTTTTTCTCTTTTGTCCCAGAATTTATTTTTTCATGTTAACACTTTCTGCTGTATAAGTATAACTTGCTTTTGTACACATATAACATCTTATTGTGCAAATATGACTTTATTTTGTACATACATAATAATTCATTATGGGGTAAATAGGTAAATGTGCCTATTTCAATTATAAAAATTTATAATTGAAATATGTTTAATTTATGGGTAAATTGGTAAATATGTCTAATTTTATGGGTAAATGCACTTTTCCCGTTTTCGACACCTTTTGTTGTGCAAATATAAAGTGTAGAAATAAAATGATAAAGTGGAAGAATAAAATCACGATGTGTATGAGTAATAATATGAAGTGCACAATTAAGGTTATTGTTAATGTGTTTTGAATCATTTTTCATCGGCGTCGCATCGGGGAGTCCGGGGGGCGGACTTATCGTCTATTTGTTTGAGGGGATTAAGAGGGCTGAGATGCCCAACTCCTGTTCGCATGAGGGTGTTGCTTGTTATTTTATCTTCGTTTTTGCTACTTACATCCATTTCCCTCGCTTCCAATGTGTCATATGTGTCATTAAAAGCCTATTAGCTCAAAATGGGAGAGAAATGTGCCTACGCACAAAGATGCGGGTTCAAACCCCGTATAGGCTATCTATGTGGTATCTCTTATTATGTTTCTCTTCGTGAATAGTATAAGATGCAAAAATAAAATTATAATGTGCAGTTGTGCAACTGTGAAGTGCATTTGTGCAACTGTGAAGTGCATTTGTGCAGTTGTGAAGTGCATTTGTGCAGCTGTGAAGTGCATTTGTGCAACTTTAAAGTGCATTTGTGCAACTTTAAAGTGCAAATATAAGAACATAAAGTGTGAAAACAAAATTGTAATGTGCACATTTAGAATACAAGTGTGCAAAAGTAGGATACAAGTGTGCAAATTTAAACTACAATTGTGCAAAAGTAAGATACAATTGTGCAGATTTAGAATACAATTGTGCAAATGCAAGATCATAATGTGCATTAATAATACAAAAGATGTGCTTTTGAAATTGATGTTTTAATTTTGTTTTTTTTTTACTTTTGAGAGTTTGGGTTCACCTCTCGGATAATTTAGGGTGATAGATGTGAGTTTGAAATCGCTTTTTTTACGTATAAGCTTTTAAAATTAAAGTGCATAAATAAGATTAAAATGTGCATAATTAAGGTTAAAAAGTGCATAACTAAGATTATAATGTGCATGATTAACAATTTGCGATTATTACGCTCTTGTCTATTATGTAACCTATGTGGGATTTGAACACACATCTTTGTGCAAACACACATTGCTCTACCAATTGAGCTAATAGGCTAAATTATGATTTTTATGCTAAAATAGAAGAACCTAATCGACCTAAAGCATATCGCAATAAAATTCTAAAATTCAATTAGCTCATGATTCACAAACAATTTGACAATGCTATAAACATGAAATTAGCTCCAAATCAACCCAACATCACAACCATATAATCAATTTCAATCAATTTGGATGTTGGCAAAAAAAAACCCCAAATTCTAAAATATATCGCAATAAAATTCTAAAATCCAATTAGATCATGATCCATAAACAATTTTACAATGTTATGAACATGAAATTAGCTCCAAATCAACCCAACAACACAACCATATCATCAATTTAAGGCAATTTGGCTTTTGGAAAGAAATCTCATATTCTAAAGCATATCGCAATATAAAATTCTAAAATTCAATTAGCTCATGATCCATAAACAATTTGACAATGATATGAACATGAAATTAGCTCAAAATCAACCCAACAACACAACCATATCATCAATTTCAATCAATTTGGCTTTTGGAAAAAAGCCCCAAATTCCGCTCCTAAATCGAATCATAGGTTTTCAATCTCAATCTAAATCATTCAAACAATCTAAATAATTGTAATAAACAAGTTTAGGGTTAGAAATCATACCAAATTCGAGTTGATACAAAGAGAAAATTGGGTTTTCGAAGGTATATCAAGCCAAAAATGTCGAACAGGTATGTCGGGAGATCGAGATGGGCTCGGTGTGAGCTATGCTGGGCACGAACCAAGGGGGTTCCGGTCTCGGGGGGTGCGCCCGAGGGAGGGAGTTCGAGCTGGTGGGGGCCGGTGACCGGAGGTGGCTCGTGGGTGGCGTGGGAGGCCAACAAGCGAAGCTGCCGGTGGCTCGACCGTGCATCGATGAGGTGGGCGCGTCGGGGCAGCAGGTGGCTCGAACAAGGCCACATCTGGGCTTGGGGGTGCGCACAGGGGTGGGCTCGAGTGCGGCTAGGGGTTGGTGGGCGGAGGTGGCTCGAGGTGGATATGGGAGGCCGAGAGAGAAGGCCGGCTTGTGGTCTCTATTAATATAGGTTTGTTGGTTAGACAATTAATTATTTTTGTATAATTAATAAATTAATATTTATTATAAATCAAATTATTTTTAAATAAGTAATTAACCAATTCTTTTCTTTTGCTAAATCTTAACGGATTGATTTTCTTTTTAAATTACTTTTTTAAATAAAAACATATTATCTTTTGTAGTTTTGATTCATGGATAATATATAAATACTGGAGTAATGATTAGATCCATTTAATAAATTACTTTGTTATAATTTAATTATATATTTAATTTAATTATATATTTACTTCAATCAATTATTCTCATTTCATTGATAACAATGAAGGTTATGTGTGTGTATGTGTGTGTGGGAGTAGGGGTGGGGGTGGGGTTGGTAGAATCTATAGTCAGGTAATAAATTACTTTATTACATTTATGAATAAAAATAATTAGTTTTTTTATTGAATTAATGCAATTGTAGTCTATAGTAAAGGAACATCGTTAGTTGAACGGGTATTAATATGAAAAGAAAGGACCACAATACTGGAAGCTGGAGCTCAGCTATAAACCACATCAACACTTCTGGGAGCATAAACATAAGACTGGAACCAGGTAACCAACGTCATATTACTTTTCAATTACACTTAAAGGAGCATAATAATATCTTAAGTTGTATTACTAAATATCAAAGCTACAGTTTTAATAGAATGTGTAAATATGGTACTCTAGAGCTAAGTAGCATAGCTTTGACAACCTTTCATGATTAATCTCGGATACTGGAATATCAGGGGCCCTAGAAAGCCTCTCCTCTGGCATGAAATAAATCATTTAAGACACAACAACAAGCTTGATCTCTTAGCTCTAACTGAAACCAAATCAACTCAACCTCCTACTGACAACCAACTTCACTTAGCTGGGTTCCAAAGATGCATCTTTATCACCTCTGTGGGGGCTAAAGGTGGTCTCTGGATTCTCCTAAATCACACTTAATCAATGCAAAATACCACCATCCTGGAACAAGACACTAGATACTGCATGATCAAAGCTTCCATTGATTCCCTAGACTTTGCCATTATATTTGTCTATGCACCCTCGATTGAACATGAAAAGACTAGTTTTTGGAACAGCATTATTGAAATCACCAATAAACATTCTCTACCCATTCTTATAATGGGTGATCTCAACGACATTGAGAATGACAATGAGAAAGTAGGAGGGAACACCCCATCTCTTAGTAGATTTCGCAGACTTAGACATCTCAAAGAGGATCTTAATTTACACACTATCCCCTTTATGGGATCACCCTTCACTTGTAGAAAACACAAGGAGACTAGAGACAACACCTATGAGCGGCTTGACAGAGTCCTTGCTCATCATCAAATAATAACAAAACTTACAACCTATCTTCTTCTTCTAGGGTTGGGGTGAGCCCAACAATAGCCATGTATGAAAGCTTGAATCTATGATGTTTTTATGAGTTTATCATCATCTATCTTATGCTTAAATCCTTTGCGAAAGTTGAGGACAATTCCATGTTTATGATTATGAAGCGAAAGTGGATTTAATTATGAATTTGTTTAGTAATTAGAGATCTTTGATGAAAGTAAAAGAGATCTAATTAAGAAAAGGTAGAACGAATAAGTTTTATGCGAAAGCCTCTAATTCTATTTGTGAGTATGTGAAAGCTATCTTTTGATGATAAAAACATGATATTTGTTCTATGATTCTTGTGTGGTTTATGCATGGTTGTTGTTGTGGTTATCCCTCTACCTTGGAAGTTCTTTTTATATTGTTTACATCCATAAAATCCCTTGCTTTTTGTTCTATTTCGCTGCTGGAAAATAAACACCCACTCGACATTCATCACTTCTCTCGACCATCCCCTTGATATCGACCTCTCTAGTCGATATCGACCGCCTTTGCTACTGATTTTTGTGTGTTGTTAGATCACAGGAACTACTCTAGAAAGTGATGTCCTCTCTCCAGTGGAACGATCCCGACTTCCGCTATCTACATAGTGGGAATTGAGGTATTTTATTTGTGGTTGATTTCCCATCGTACAACACACGCCAACAGAATGAAATATATGGAAATTGGATATGGAAACTCAACATCCCCCCTAGGATTAAGAACCTAGTGTGGAAAATATCACAAGATGGAATTGCCACAAAAGAAAGACTACATCACTTTTATAACAGAGTGCCCTCCCAATGCTGTCTTTGCAATGATCAAAATGAGGACAGCGATCACCTGTTTCAGCACTGCTCCTACACCAAGAGAATCATAGCGGCTTATGAACAAAAAATTGGAAAGTCGTTAAATATATATGATGACCGAATCTCCCAATTAAAAGATGCTCTCCAGACTAAACCCTCAAATCAGAACTTTGAAGACCTTTGCTTTGTATGTCAAACAATCTGGGAAAGTAGAAATGATAAAATCTTCAGAAATAAACATACAGATTCTATCTCTCAAATGGTAACCAAAACTTATATGCAGGTAAGGGATTGGCTGGCTGCCAATCCAACTAAAGACACAAAACATGAGAGAAAGAGAGTGTGGATTAAATGGAAAAAACCACCTAGGGCCACCTACAAAATTAATGTAGATGGCTCAACTGCGCCTACTGGCTTCTGTCAGGTAGGTGGGATTCTCAGGGATTGTGATGGAAATATGAAGGATACTTTTCAGCAGCAGGTGGGTAGCGGCTCTGCTATCCAAACCGAAGCAGCTGCATTTTGTGCAGGTACAAAAATGGCATGGCAAAAAGGCTTACGTAGAGTTATAATTGAAGGTGACTGCTTAGAAGTAATCAAAGCAATCAATGGTACTCAGAGACCGAGATGGGAGATCTACTGGCAAATCGAGCTACTAAAGAAGATGATAAAGGAATTTGAATGGATAGAGTTTAAACATTGTTTTCGTGGAGCCAATGGAGCAGCAGACTTCATAGCTAGATCTAGAGACATTTGTAATATGGATGATCTCCCTTTGAATAGGGAATTCTGTAACATCATCCGAAAGGATGATCAGGGTTGTGTTCTGTTTTAAGGACCGCCCCCTTTTCGCCTAATAAAAAAAAAACGGGTATTAACATGAAATTTATTTAAAATTTGAAAGGAATTTAGATAAAGTGATATAAGAATCCTCGATAATTGTATTTGAACTTATATAAATGTTTTATAGATGTAGAAAATTATTATATAAAAAATATCCGCACAACTGTGTGGGCACTAATCTAGTTATTACAATGACAATTTCGTAAAGTAGATAGCAAATACCTAAAATAACAAATTTTTGTTAACAAGATTTACTTTCTAAAACGACAAATTTTAATTAACGGATGAAATATTAAAGAAAAACTACTCTTGCGTTAAATATTACAAGTTTTTTAATGACAAAAAAGGTAATGGAATTAATTAATTGGGTAATTTGCCATGTTTGTAATTAATGAACTGTGTAACCGGTAATTGAAATGTCACCCTCATTTCGATGAATATTTAAAGTCTTGTAAACAAAAAAGTACTACCAATTAGGAAATGAGAGTTTCCCTCTCCAGAAACTCTCATTTTTTAGAACGGTCCGGCTAAATACACTCCAAATCATGCACGTCCTTAAGGACGTGTATGATTAAAAGGGGTTAATTTTTTTTTAAAAAATATTATTTAGACACAAGGCTTGCACGTCCTTAAGGACGTGCAATTTTAACCTTGTGATTTGTGGTGTATCTAGCAACACCCTTTTTGAGAATTTAAAATTTTGAGAATTCAGATTTTGAGTTCCTTCCTCCATCTCAATCCGAATTTGGGCAAAACATTGTAAAGACCGGAAAATTTTATAATATTAAAACTATTAAAATAGTTATTTATAATTATTTCGACTTCTAAAATTCAGAAGGTTTGGAAATTCCGTCCTCGAACTATTGGCTTATTCTAAATCTTTCGAAGCAAGTTCCGACATTTTTTTATTTAAGGATCTAAAATATGTTTTATTCCGTTTTCATATACCTAGAATTGGAAGAAAAAAAATATGTTCGGATTTCATTATTTAATTCGAATTTAGAAATATAATTTGGATTTTATTTCTTACTCGGTTTCGAGGGTCTGGTTTAAATTTTAATTTAGTCGGGACTGGATCGAACGAGCGGGTTTCGGGGTCATATCTTTCGGGTACTTTGAAAGTCAAATTTGGGACCCATTTGTTCCCCTCTTTCTTCCCTCGGACTTCAAGGATGCAGATTGCACATCCCTTTTGTCCTCTTCCCTCCTCTTTATTTGAACCCACGCCAACCAGACATGCATCATACTTTTTTTTTTTGGTTTCTTGTTCAAGCAGCTCAACACAACACATACACCTCTCACAATCCCATTCCCCTCTCTCCCATTTTGCTCCCTACAAAACCCAGAAAATAAACAAACAAAAAACCCTCCCATTGGAGCCCTGTTCGGATCTGAAATCGCCTTCAACCCATCACCAAATTACCTCCTTTCTCCCTCCATTTCGTTCCGACTTCAAGTCACCAGGCACCACCTCCCTCCTCCTTGCCATCGTCGGCGTCGTCAGCCACCGTCGTTGTCGGAGAAGCCACCTCGGAGCGCCGCCCAGCCTCGCTCTCCCCTGTTTCGAACCGAGCCACACTTCGTTCTCCGTTCGAAGACCTTTCGAACCAAGCATCACTAGCAACAGCATCTCCCTTCCACTCCTTCCGGGAGCAGCCGAGCAGCCTGGAGCCCCCGTTGAAGCCGCACCGCCGAGTCTCCTTCTCGCCTGTTTTCTTCGGTTTTGATCGGTGAGTCATCCGACTCCGTTTTCCGACGCAATAGCTGCGTAAAGAGCATCATTTAACCTCCCTTCATCCACCCCAGGTCCGTCGGAGTCCCTTCCACCATCGCCGACGCCGAATCGAACCCCGACAAACGTTTCCGGCGAGCACTTCGGATTCTCGGTAATCTCTCTTTTCTCCTTCCTCCTTGCTCGCGCTTTGCTATGTTTGCTTGGGTTTTGGTCGGGATTTGATGCCGGTCAGATTGAGGGTGATCGGGTGAGGCAGCCGCCGGCGAGGCCCCGTCCTTCTTTCCTCCGTTTCCTTTCCGTCAGTGTTAGCAGAACCTTGTTCTGATTTGGGAAGAGGGCAGATCCGTTCTTTCTTTTATTTGGGCCACCGGGTTGGGCCGGATCCGATTCAATAAACGGGTTATATCATTTTGTGATGGGTCTTCAGTTGGGAGAGGGATTCATATCCGGTTTTCATGTCCTATCGGATCCGGGTTGCTTTTGGATTCAGGTTTCGGGTTTGGGCCTTTCCATTCCGGGCTATAAGTTGGGCTGGGTTTTGTTTATAAATGGCTGTTGTTAATTGTTGTGTTATTTTTTTTTATATATAAATATGATAATGTGTGTTAGTTGTTATATCCTTATATTATCCGGTTATTTCTTTGGGAAATATTGTATTTCTAGAATTTTATATATTATAAAAGTATTTGGAAAGTGACATTATTTGGAATATTTATTTAGTGATGTTTAATTAGTGATTTTGGGAGATTTGAAATGAAACATGGGGTTTGATTTATAAATATGGTTCTGAAAATAGAATTATTTTGTGACTAAATGTCGGACTTTATTCGATAATGATTTCGAAATAAGAAACATGCCGGAATTATTTTAATTGTATAAATTTACAAGTTGATTAAAGATTTAATGCTTATAAATGGATTTTGGCCAATTATGATTTGAGAAAATGTTTGAATATGAGTTGACTTAACTTGATATTTACGAGTTTGGAAAACTTTGGGAAATGAATTTGGAAATATAGTTGGTACGATTTTATCAATGAGTTTGATTGGAAATAAATGATTTTGGTTGATGTTGATCGTATCGGAAAGGTTTTGGAAATGGTTTTACTATCGGTTGGTTTTAAGCATGTTGAGAACGTGGAGTCCGTGTGTATGAATGATGGATCGGTAGGTTATGAAAATGACTTGATGATAGGTGTGTACTGCTTTTGGATTGCTTTGGACTTGCATTTGGGCCCTTGCTTGCGTTATTTTGCTGTTCTGCATCTTCAGGTAAGTTCCCTAGGGAGCTTACTCAGGTTGGACATTCATGCCTGTTGTTGCATTTTATGTTAGGTGTTGCATATGCATAAAAGCATGACATGTAGTATCCTGTTTAGGTTGCACTAATTGAATGAGTATCTGCTTACTTATTTCGTTTGAAACAGAACGGACGTTATCTATGATAGTCCTAGAGTCTTTGCTAGGGTCATAGGGTAGCCCATCCTCATCGGGTACCCTGAGTCAATCGAGTCATGAACTTCCTTATATTATGAGATGCCTGCGGGCTTTATTGTGGAGCGGGTTAGGCATGCGTGCCGCCCGATTATGATGGAATGCATTCACGAGCTGGCCAGTCTTCGCCCTATCGGAAGGGGATGGAGGTAGGAGAGGCATATGCCATTTGGCATTGTCTTGGGCCCTTTACAGTATTTTTGCACATTATTATGAACTAGGAGAATGCTAGTGTGTTTGACTTTCGTACTGCATTAGAGCATCTTTATTAGGTATAACACATACTATGTGGCCTCAGCTAGGACTGCCGGTTCCGCATGAGTGGCTCGATCTGACTCCTTTCCCCGTTCTTTTTTTAAGGTATTTTCTCCAGATTTTGATTGCTCGATGTCTATATGACGGGGTTCCCTTTTGGCGAATCGAAGAATCTGGCTAATATCCTAATTTAGTAAAATGGTAATTACACACTCATGATTTGGTTTTGACCGGTTCTGTCGTGACACTTGTATCTTTACTTTGCTTTCGCCTTACTTTCGTTTGAAATGGATTCCGCGACATAGTCTTAGGACATGTTAAGGGTACCCAACGACCCTTCGATGTTTTAGGGTTTGAAATCCCTCTTTCTACTAATCTTAAAATGAGTTTGAAACCTCGACCCGTACTTGGATTGCAAGATCCGAACAAGGGGTTTCATCCCTTGAAACGTAACCCAGAAATCATAATTCTGGGCCGTTACAAAGATGGTATCAGAGCCGAGGTTGTGCAATTCGGGTACGCAAGGGTCGAGTGTTTGTTTTGGAAAACCGCCCATGGATTTCAAAGGATTTGAAAGGATTTTAAGAAGGGCAAAATGAACTTAATATACCTAACCCAAATCGGATAATTTAACGAACTTGGCTTGTTACAAAAGAGGAAAACCGACCAAACGGGGAACGAGAGGGTACTAAAGGCGTTAGACCACTCCATTGGGTGTAGTCGGGAATGGTTAGGCAAAATACTAGCTTGCTCTTTACAGATTGGCTTGGAAGTTTCCAAGGAGATGATTATGAGTGTCATTAACTGATTCTATGCTGAGTGCTTGCTATGCTAGAGATCTGATTTGGATGCCCTAACAATGAAATGTGTACTGACTTGTCTGTGCAAACGGGATAGTGGAAGTACCTTTATTTCTATATGGTCAAGCCCAGCTTGTGTGGAACGGCCTCTTCCACTATGTTAAACCCTTTTCGGTTCTACCAAATCTTTCTCCTGGCTGTCAGTGTCTTTTACGGGGAATCGGGTTGGTAAACACATTGTGTCGGAAACTCATGTATGTACATGAAGGTGGTTTGAGTGAGTATTGGAAGGTAGTTCTTGATGTCATTTTGAGTCAAGAGTAACGTAAGATGTTTCTGAGGCTGTCTTTCTCAATCCTTATGATGATCGACCGGTGTCTTCTTGCCATAAAGAGTCATGTCGGAGTCCCACGGGAAAGAGAGGTGATGAGTCGGTTGGGAAGGTCAATGGTTGCCCTTAGGTATCTCTGTCCGGTTGTAATGGTAACTCTCTCTGAATTGAATGACATGATTTTGTAATCTCACGCATGTACCTTGTAAATGATCATTAGTAAGAAGTTGCTCGTGTTATGCCTTGCTTTATGTCATAATTTTATTGTGTAAGCTCATGTTGTGGTTAGTTACATTGCTCAAGTATCGTGTTATGTCTTGCCCTCTATCATGAATGTATGTTGTTATATCATGTTTACTTGGCTTATTGATCGTATGAATGATTGGAAGCATGGACCACATAATATGAATCTACATGATCGTTATTTCCTCATGGATTAGGTTCATGATAGTGTGATCAACTCCTCTTTGTATGAATGCTTGTAGATTATCGCCTAAGCATGTTGGATGACGACATGCCGATGCTTATTATCCTTTTTGTGACAAGAATCCATATCATGCCCATCTATTTTGATTTTTCAGATTAGCTATTACTGATTATTTTGCACATAATATTGTTGTATGATTACGTGCTTTGGATGGAGAGTATGTGGTATAAATGTATAATTGAGTTTTGATGAATATATGCTTTATCATGTTATATGTTGATTTGAGCTCATGTCCCCGTATTCTAGCTATATTGTCCCATTACTAGGTTCGTATTATATACCGCTGCACTTGCCCCCATGCTTCTATATCGTCGGAATATGAGTGATTGATTTCTTGCGTACCGTTGTAATTATCAGTTAAACGTTTATATGTATAGCATGTTATGTTGAGCTATTAGTGTCGTGTAGGACCCTTGGTTGTGACTGGTGTGAGCTTATATCTTGCCTACAGTATTGCTAATTCTCTCCCGGGCTAGGTCCTTGATAGTGTGATTCTTCCCTCTTCTTAAAGTGTTTTACTCACCCTGATTAGACTGATGTTGAATTCGATGAGCGACTTGCTTTTCGTGATGGTTATCTTGGCATGCTTACATGTTACCTCTTGGTAGTGATTCCCTATTACTCTGTTTTATCATCTCGCACTTGCATGAATGTAAGACTTGGCACATCACATGATCACACACCAAGCTATACCATGACTTTACATACGCATAACACACGAATGTTAGGATGAATCTGGTCGAATTACCTTGATTGTGCTCGTGTTCGATATATGCCAGTAGTGTCCTGTAGGGCTTATGATTTCCAATATGACCCGTTAAATAATCCCGTGTTGTACTTGTTCTATGATGTGATAACTATCGTATCATTACATGTGTCCTATGATGTTTCATTCCTAGCATGATTATGATTTGTCGCTCGTGATGTCATTCTTGTTACTCTGTGATTTTCCTCTTGCTATCCTAAATATTATGTTGAACTCTTTAAATGATTCATGACTACGCTTGTATCACATCATGTATCGCTAGTATCACGAATGACTCATGCTTTCTAAATGTATCTCGTCCTATGATTACGTGTCATGCTTGACCTATTATATGATCATTGTGCCAGATGAGGTAGTTATTATGTTGCTCCTATATGTTCTCGCATGATGCATACACTAAGCTCGTGCATTGTCCATATATGTGATAATTGTGATGCCCATTAAATCCCGCGTATCTTGCTCAAGTTGCTAGGCATATCTACTTTCATGGGTAATGGACTACTATCTTGTCTCGTATGCATCCTTGTAACACTCGAATATGTCTTTTTGGAATGAATACGTGTGCCGTGCTCCTCGAGATAGGTACATGTTAGTGTGGATTAAAATGATTGATGTGCCCCATGATAAATTTGTGTCTACTTGTCATAATTGCAACCTAATAGACCTCCATAAGGGCGTCGTTGCTATTCTCGGGTCAGAGTCTTGCCTCTAGTATCGTCGTCTTTAGTTTTAGTTGTGGTCCGTGTTTGTCCCCGAAAGGAATTTGGATTGTCTTTTCTTGTCACTCCCCTAGCTCCGCTAACTTAGACCCTATGCGATACATTGGGCGAGCGACCGCATGGAAGAGGGAACGAAAAGTTAGATAGCGATAGAGCAGTGCAGCGGAAGCGTGGGCCCATAACCCACGGGCCTCAGGATTTATGATGTCGGTGAAACGGGCACGCATCGAGAATTACGGTTACTGTGTACGATATGACTTGTAAGCGGGAGTGTTCTCCGTTCGAATTGCTAACCCCTTTGAAATTGTTGACGACAATTTTGCACTGACCTAGCAATGAGATTTACGTGTTGATGTACTGACCTGATGATGATTGTTGCCTGACTGCCTGTTGTCTATGACGATATGATTTCATGACTTATACATCTCATGTACCATGATGTCTTGCCTTGTTCCTACGTTGAGTTGCTAAGCATGATTTGAATTTCTTTGCTTGTAAGATGTGAACTACATATGCTAAGAAGCCTGAATCGTATCTGATAAGGTTATAATGCAACATGTTAGCTTGACTTGATTATGTTCCTATATGATGTTTGCGATGGTTATTGAGCATGATGGTAAAATGAGATTTTGTTGAACCCATTATGGTATGTTTATGAATGCTAGTGGATATGATGTGGACCTTATGTTTGATGATTTTCATGATTGCTTCTTCCTTAAACCTGTGGTTGAGGTCATTTGGTAGCGTGGTTGATGAGTGGTAAAAGAATTCTAGGTGGTTAGGATGATCGATGGTATTACGAGGTAAGACGCGAGAGAGGGATCCATGTGGTTAGCAGGGTATGATGCTTGTGATGTCTTGAGTAGTATATGAAGTGTAGGGAATGACTTTTGAGAGTATTTAGGATATAGTATGCGAGGGTTCTCGGGTGTGAAGTTAGAGATGGGAGTTGGGTTCTTAGAGGTGGATGGTGTGTGAGAGTGCTTGATGGAATGAGGGGTGAGATTGGAGTATCGAAATGTATTGGGATTTCTTCAGAGGATTTTGTCGGAGTTAGTGTTATTGAGTCTAGAAGAGGATTAATCTTGGCTTGAGAGTGAAGATGGGTGAGTGGGGATTGTGTTTTATTTTGACTGGTATGACGTGATGATTTTCTTGATTATGTGATTTATTTATATTCATGATGCTAGATAGCAACTATGATGATCCTGATATACAATGATATTACATATTGATCTGCAATATTAAAGTCTAATTGACAGTGACTAGTATTATCGTGATATATTGATGCATACTACCCCGTTATGCGTTTTAGAAGCATGTTACGATGTGTTATATGAACCATGAGATAATGACGTGTTGCTATGTGAAAACATGATATTATATTATGGGGTGATAAAGCATGATGTTATGTTGTATGACCCCTAAGCATGATTGTGGGTATGTTAAATGATGAATATGACTTTGAGGATGAATATGATTTGTATATATGAGATAATGATACCAGATTTCTAAATGATCGTTATATGGCATTGTGTTGAGTTAAGATGATGTTTGGTGAATATGCTGACATTCGATGACTGATATACTGTTTGATCTCCCCTTTCACGGAATCTTAATAACATGACTTGTTGTGTTGACAATGAGTTTGATTCATTGACCTTATGATGAGGATGTACCTGTTATGACATTGTTGTGATAACGAGATGTGTGTTATGATTTTGGCATAGATGCATATTATGACCTTTAGTATGGTGTGGAGACGTGGATGTGATCTTGTGGTAGTGTGCTGGCATATGTTTGAGACTTGTCATATGATATACTCGTTGAGGATCGATTGGTTATGTGGTTATGCATTGCTTATGGCTTGTGAATCTTGCTTGAATTGAGACTGGTAGATTGATTTGATTCTGGAAACTAGGAAGAGAATATGGGATTAGCCCTTAGAGGTGGATGGTTCCACCTCCGAGCTTCTGAAATTAATTGATTGTTATGCGGGAAACTGATTTGGTTTTGGAGGATTTTGACGAAATTTTGATCGAAAGGGTTTTACTTGTTTTGGTGTAAAGTTGTTTGGTTAAACGCCTTATTTGAAGATTTTGAGCGGTTTGAAAAGGAATTACCTAAAATTTTAAAGAATAAACGTTAGCGAGAATTTCAACGATTTTGATGCCAATCTTTTCCACTTGCGGAATCACTTTTTGAGTTTTTTTTTTCACCCAGGCTTATATTATAACGCCTCACGAAGTGGATACAAGCATTTTATAGGGGCGCATATAGAATGCTTGCTAAGACTCAGTAGAGACGCTATGATTGCTTTTCGAGTTATGATGTGACCGAAAGGTCGGGGTAAGGGTGTGATACGGGCCCATATCACATCCTTGCTACGACCAATTGGGAATGTTATGATCACGTCAAGGGTGCTATGAGGATCTCATACGAGCCCCTATGAGATACTTACAGAATCAATGGCATGATCCTTGGACTCACCAATTTCAAACTTCATCCCCTTGTTTTTTTTTAGAGTGATTTTAGTCTCGGAGACGAGACTTGTTTTTAGAGGTGGATAATGTAAAGATCGGGAAATTTTATAATATTAAAACTATCAAAATAGTTATTTATAATTATTTCGACTTCTAAAATTCAGAAGGTTTGGAAATTCCGTCCTCGAACTATTGGCTTATTCTAAATCTTTCGAAGCAAGTTTCGACATTTTTTTATTTAAGGATCTAAAATATGTTTTATTCCGTTTTCATATACCTAGAATTGGAAGAAAAAAAATATGTTCGGATTTCATTATTTAATTCGAATTTAGAAATATAATTTGGATTTTATTTCTTACTCGGTTTCGAGGGTCCGTTTTAAATTTTAATTTAGTCGGGACTGGATCGAACGAGCGGGTTTCGGGGTCATATCTTTCGGGTACTTTGAAAGTCAAATTTGGGAATAATTTGTTCCCCTCTTTCTTCCCTCGGACTTCAAGGATGCAGATCGCACATCCCTTTTTGTCCTCTTCCCTCCTCTTTATTTGAACGCACGCCAACCAGACCTGCATCATACTTTTTTTTTTTGGTTTCTTGTTCAAGCAGCTCAACACAACACATTCACCTCTCACAATCCCATTCCCCTCTCTCCCATTTTGCTCCCTGCAAAACCCAGAAAATAAACAAACAAAAAACCCTCCCATTGGAGCCCTGTTCGGATCTGAAATCGCCTCCAACCCATCACCAAATTACCTCCTTTCTCCTTCCATTTCGTTCCGACTTCAAGTCACCAGGCACCACCTCCCTCCTCCTTGCCATCGTCGGCGTCGTCAGCCACCGTCGTTTTCGGAGAAGCCACCTCGCAGCGCCACCCAGCCTCGCTCTCCCCTGTTTCGAACCGAGCCACACTTCGTTCTCCGTTCGAAGACCTGTCGAACCAAGCATCACCAGCAACAGCATCTCCCTTCCACTCCTTCCAAGAGCAGCCGAGCAGCACGGAGCCCCCGTCGAAGCCGCGCCGCCGATTCTCCTTCTCGCCTGTTTTCTTCGGTTTTGATAGGTGAGTCATCCGACTCCGTTTTCCGACGCAATAGCTGCGTAAAGAGCATCATTTAACCTCCCTTCATCCACCCCAGGTCCGTCGGAGTCCCTTCCACCATCGCCGACGCCGAATCGAACCCCGGCGAACGTTTCCGGCGAGCACTTCGGATTCTCGGTAATCTCTCTTTTCTCCTTCCTCCTTGCTCGCTCTTTCCTATGTTTGCTTGGGTTTTGGTTGGGATTTGATGCCGGTCAGATTGAGGGTGATCGGGTGAGGCAGCCGCCGGCGAGGCCCCGTCCTTCTTTCCTCCGTTTCCTTTCCGTCGGTGTTAGCAGAACCTTGTTCTGATTCGGGAAGAGGGCAGATCCGTTCTTTCTTTTCTTTGGGCCACCGGGTTGGGCCGGATCCAATTCAATAAACGGGTTATATCATTTTGTGATGGGTCTTCAGTTGGGAGAGGGATTCATATCCGGTTTTCATGTCCTATCGGATTCGGGTTGCTTTTGGATTTAGGTTTCGGTTTTGGGCCTTTCCATTCCGGGTTATAAGTTGGGCTGGGTTTTGTTTATAAATGGTTGTTGTTAATTGTTGTGTTATTTTTTTTATATATATAAATATGATAATGTGTGTTAGTTGTTATATCCTTATATTATCCGGTTATTTCTTTGGGAAATATTGTATTTCTAGAATTTTATATATTATAAAAGTATTTGGAAAGTAACATTATTTGGAATATTTATTTAGTGATGTTTAATTAGTGATTTTGGGAGATTTGAAATGAAACATGGGGTTTGATTTATAAATATGGTTCTGAAAATAGAATTATTTTGTGACTAAATGTCGGACTTTATTCTATAATGAGTTCGAAATAAGAAACATGCCGGAATTATTTTAATTGTATAAATTTACAAGTTGATTAAAGATTTAATGCTTATAAATGGATTTTGGCCAATTATGATTTGAGAAAATGTTTGAATATGAGTTGACTTAACTTGATATTTACGAGTTTGGAAAACTTTGGGAAATGAATTTGGAAATATGGTTGGTACGACTTTATCAATGAGTTTAATTGGAAATAAATGATTTTGGTTGATGTTGATCGTATCGGAAAGGTTTTGGAAATGGTTTTACTATCGGTTGGTTTTAAGCATGTTGAGAACGTGGAGTCCATGTGTATGAATGATGGATCGGTAGGTTATGAAAATGACTTGATGATAGGTGTGTACTGCTTTTGGATTGCTTTGGACTTGCATTTGGGCCCTTGCTTGCGTTATTTTGCTGTTCTGCATCTCCAGGTAAGTTCCCTAGGGGGCTTACTCAGGTTGGACATTCATACATGTTGTTGCATTTTATGTTAGGTGTTGCATATGCATAAAAGCATGACATGTAGTATCCTGTTTAGGTTGCACTAATTGAATGAGCATGTGCTTACTTATTGCGTTTGAAATAGAACGGACGTTATCTATGATAGTCTTAGAGTCTTTGCTATGGTCATAGGGTAGCCCAACCTCATCGGGCACCCTGAGTCAATCGAGTCATGAACTTCCTTTTATTATGAGATGCCTGCGGGCTTTATTGTGGAGCGGGTTAGGCATGCGTGTCGTCCGATCATGATGGAATGCATTCACGAGCTGGCCAGTCTCCGCCCTATCGGAAGGGGGTGGAGGTAGAAGAGGCATATGCCATTTGGCATTGTCTTGGTCCCTTTACAGTATTTCTGCACATTATTATGAACTAGGAGCATGCTAGTATGTTTGACTTTCGTACTGCATTAGAGCATCTTTATTAGGTATAGCACATACTATGTGGCCTCAGCGAGGACTGCCGGTCCCGCATGAGTGGCTCGATCTGACTCCTTTCCCCGTTCTTTTTTTTAAGGTATTTTCTCCATATTTTGATTGCTCGATGTCTATATGACGGGGTTCCCTTTTGGCGAATCGAAGAATCTGGCTAATATCCTAATTTAGTAAAATGGTAATTACACACTCATGATTTGGTTTTGACCGGTTCTGTCGTGACACTTGTATCTTTACTTTGCTTTCGCCTTACTTTCGTTTGAAATGGATTCCGCGACATAGTCTTAGGACAGGTTATGGGTACCCAACGGCCCTTCGATGTTTTAGGGTTTGAAATCCCTCTTTCTACTAATCTTAAAATGAGTTTGAAACCTCGACCCGTACCTGGATTGCAAGATCCGAACAAGGGGTTTCATCCCTTGAAACGTAACCCGGAAATCATAATTCTGGGCCTTTACAAAAATCTTCTCCAATCTATGTTATGGGATCCATCTTCTCTGATTCATCTTCCCTTATGTTCGTTGGCTGGGTATCGATGGTTTTTCGGTCATCGGCCGTGTCGGATTCCTCCGCCGGTGACCTCAGCTTCTCCGTCGCCCCCCCCCCCTTTTCGCCTACACTGTTACTGTCCAACCTCCCTCCTATTACTCTTCCTCCAATTACTCCTCCCGTCGCCGGTTCGTACCCTGGATCCCCTTTCTGATTATCCGTTTTCCGGCCATCTCCCCTCTTCGCAGATCTGGTTTTTCAATTCCCCCCCCCCGGAGTGGAGTTGCTCCTCCCTCTATCTCCGGCTAACCCTGCCTCATCTCTTTTGTGCTGCTTGGTCTGGCTCCGACTGGTGTCTTTGCCAGTCGCCGTCGTCCTTGTTTCGGTCTCCTTGTCGTGCAAGCCACGGTTGTCTGTGTGAAATCCCATCCCGTTCAGAGTGGTTGTCTTGGCGTGCAAGGGTTTCCTTTGCCTTGCACGCCAAGGTCAAGGAGAGACATAAAAAAAAAGTGTAAATCCACCCGAAAGGGTCTTGTCAAATTCCTGAAAGGGTTTGAGTATAACCACCCGAAAGGGTTTGAGAAAATCCCGTAAGAGCTTGTCGATATTTTGTAGGTGAAAGTTTGTTGGCGGTTTGTTTCGAGCAGTTTGCAGCTCTGCTTCCGATGTTTCTAGGAGATCTTCTGTTTTGTTGAGGGGGCGTGAAATCTGTAGTCGGATCTGGCTAGGGTCATGGTGGTGCGCTCAGGACGACTCCGTATTCGGAATAGAGTTTCCTTGGAGTTCGTCTGTACTACCCACAGGAGTTAGGGTCCTGTTGTACGACTGGCCCGCGGTGCTACTGTTTGGTGGTGCTTGGCTGCGTTCTTCGGTGGCTTCCTCAGCGTTTCGGGTGTTTGGTCTTCTTGGAACGTTTTGTTGTAGAGTTTCTATCTGCTTGGTTCATTTCGCTTGTTATTTGTATTTCTGTTTTTAGGTTACCCTGTTAGACGGTTCGCCGTCTGTCGACTTCGGTCGGCCTCTCGATGAGTCAGGCCTGTCTGACCTTCGAATTTTTACCTAATAAAAAAAAGTACCAATTAACTAAGCCATTGAGATAACTCAAGTGCAACCATAATTCAAGTGGATATAATGTGTTTGTTGGGCTGTTTGATCCTCCCCCAACTATAAACTCTCTCTTCGGAGGTTGTAAACCCCTCTTCAGAGGTCGAAAATCGCCATTCCTGTTCTCCATCTCCGCCCTACTACCTCCCTTCTTCGGACGGAGACCGCTGCCGGGGTGTTCGTTTTGGGCTGCCTGGATTTCAGTCTAAACCCATCTGTAGGTGCGAAAAATCCACTCAAACCATAGATTTCAGTCCAAATCTCTTCCATTATCTCCTCCTCCCGACAATTTCGGCATCTCCCTTACTGATTTCGAGTAATTATTGTCTAGATTCCCCTGTTTTGATTTCCAATTTGGGGGGTTTGGTGTTGTTTCGGCATTCTGGACCTTTGATTTGGTGTCGGTGGTTTTGGCGGTCCTCCTCGTTCGGCCTCGTCTCTGACCCTCGCCCTCGTCGTCCCGATCCACCCTTCCGGCCTCCTCAGTTCCGCCTTCCAGTTCTGGCAGTCTGTTGGCTTCGACTGGTCAATCCTTGCCGTGCACGGTTGAACCTCCTTGATGTGCAAGCCTGTAATTGTTGCGGTGCTCTCCTTGCACGACAATGCTGACAAATCTTTTAAAAAAAAAGTAAGAACAAAACACAACCGGTTTTGTTTCTTATCATGACCAATAAGATTAATACATGTATACTTGTTCGGTTTTTCCTCCTTATAGGTATATGTATATTATTTGTGTAAACGGTTATATATTTTTTATATATAATTATTAAATATCCCGAAAGGGTTGATCAAAATCCCATTAGGGTTTAGGTGCTTTATATACATGTGTTTGTATGGCTTTGTGTTTTGGTAGGGTCGAGCTTTCTCTTCCGCTGATGGGGTTTTAGCTGTTGGAGTCGGGACAGGCAAGGGTCGTGGTAGTTTGTATCGTGGCGACTCCTCTTTCTGGGTTGACTGCTTCCCTGGTTTCGTCCTCACTGCCCACAGGATGATCGGGTCCTGATGTGTCGCTGACTTGCAGTGCTGCTTCTGGCGGTGCTTGGCTTCGTCTGCCATTTTCGTCCTCATCTTGTTTGGTTTTAATGGTTTTGCTTCATTATTGTAAAGCTCACTTGCCTGTGTTTTGCACCGTTTTGTATTTTCTTTGTTTTGACGGTTCTCCGTCTGCCGATCTTATCGACCATCGAGGTTCAGGCCTGTCTGACCTCGAATTATTATCTAATAATAATAAAAAATTCAAGTGGATATTGTGGAACCGCAAAATGAATGGGTGCAAATAGTTAGAGCGAAATACTTGAAGGAAGAGAGCATTTGGGACTATACGAGGAAAAAGAACACGTCATGGCAATGGGCGAAGTTGATGGAGATTAAAGTAGAATTCTACTCTGGTCTAATATGCAAAGTTGGTAATGGAAAAACTACAAGGTTCTGGAAGGACAACTGGCTAAACTATGACACAAACCTCTAACAAAACAGTATCCGTGCCATAGACCACAATGAAGAACAAGAAACGATCAACCAGTTCTTAAAACCAAATAACACCTGGAATGTGAATAGATTAAAAGATTACCTCCCTTTGGAGTTTGGGCATCGTCGAAAGAATCCTGGAAGTTCATATCCCCATAAATGAAATCGAAGATAGACTATATTGGAAACCAAGTAGAAACGGATGGTTTTCAACCGTGAGTGCTCTAGACCATGTCACAAGAACTAGAAGAACCAACCTTGATCCACTCCGTTGGATTTGGAAAATTGACTGTCCGTCAAAAATAAATTTTTTTTAATGGAAAAACCTTCTAAATGGGACACCGACGAAAGTTAGACTACAAAGTAAAGGTGTTCACGTTCCACTTGAGTGCCCACTTTGCAACTACAATGGTGAAGATGCTACCCACCTCTTCACCGAATGCAAAACTTCTTTATCCATTGTTGGAAGAATGAATAGACAAATCGAGCAAATAATCCGAAACACGAACAAAAGAGACAAACCATACAAGAATATAATTACGGACATTTTTGCAAACATCTCTGCGGAACAGAAATCGATCCTGGCCTTTTCCCTTTGGGGTATTTGGTCAATTAGAAACAAAATTCTATTCGACAACAATGAGATTATGAATCCGAAAGAATGGATAAAAAATATAAAACAATATAGGAGAAGTTGGAGAAAAGCACAATAGGAGGAACAAGAAGACGGAACGTCCACTACAAGAGTAAATACCCACCAAAACAGAACAAAAAACCGGAGAATTGTAAAATGGAAAAAGACCGCCGGCGACTTTGTAAAACTCAATTTTGACGGTGCTATGATTGGTTCGGACATGGCTGCATCAGGATTTGTTATTCGTGATAGCCATGGGTCAGTTCTCTCTTGTGGTGCTCAGGGTCACGGTAGGGTGTCTGCGGAGCAAGCAGATCGAGTGTCTCGATCTTTTGTTCGGTCTCCAGGAAGCTACAAAGAGGGATTTCTCCCGGCTGGAGGTGGAAGGCGACTGCTTGGTGCTGATCAATCTCATGAAGGGAGTCTGGCGGTGTCCTTGGGAGATTGAGTTGATGGTCTCGGATGCACTCTGTTTCAGTTGCGCTTTCGAGAGGGTCATTTTTTCGCACATCTACCGCGAGGAGAACCAGGTTGCTGATAGACTGGCACACATTGGTCTCTCTTCGTCGTTTGTCGTTGAGCGAGTTCCTGCTTAGATTGCTGACGTCGTCCATCTGTACGCTCTTGGGGGATGGGTCAATCGCGGTTGATCATCCCCAAATTCTCGCCTTATATAAAAAATAAATAAAAAAATTCAAGTGGATATCTTTTCTCTTACATAAATAAAATATAAAAACTTGTTTGATTTTTCCGTAGACTGAAAATAGGATGAAAAATCAGTTCCACCAAACAGATTTAATTTTCAAACAAAAAAAAAAAAGGGCTTGCAAGAAAAACCGAAGAACACTCCGTTTTGGCAGCCCCCTTCCTCTCTTCTTCATCCCCTTCCTTCAACCTTCTTACTCCCCCAAAATCAATTTTCTTCCAAATTCCGAATATGCTCAGAACGAATCGCTACCAAATCCACCCCCTCGGCGCCAACACGCGCTTCAATCTGGAACCTCCGACCTCCTCCGCGAGCCGCCAACCACCTCCGTCGCCGGCGGAGGCGGCGGGGACTCACCATCCGATTAAAACTAAAGCGAAGCTCTTCTCCTTCCTCCTCCAAGGCCTAATCATGGCCCTAACAGCATCCGTCTTCTACTTCTCCACGGGCCTTGTCGCCGTCATGATCCTCTTCCACCTCTGTCTCCTCGGCGGCGCCCTCCGCCGCCGCTGCGGACGCCGCAGCAACCACCACTACCTCCTTAACTTCGATTCCGACATCGGCAGCACCTCCCCGCCCCGCCTCTCCCCCGCCGAGCTCGAGGAGCTGCCCGGAACGAGGCTCGCGCGAGGATCGGAGGACGCGTGCGCCATCTGCCTGGAGGATTTGATCGACGGCGATCGGTGCCGCGAGCTGCCGGATTGCAAGCATGTGTTTCACGCGGGCTGCGTGGATGGGTGGCTGGCGAGGGCGGTTGACTGCCCTGTTTGTAGGACCACCGTGGGGGTCGCCGCAGAGGAGCAGCCCACCGAAGCGGGAGAGGGAGGGGGTCAATTGTGGTCCTTCTTCGGCTCTGAAGGAAACCTTTGACATTTGTACACTTCGCAAAACATGTAATATACACTGCATATATATTAATAAGAAAATTATATTGCAGGTTTTTCGGTTCGATTGATCGTTTAGTTTTTGATTTGATATTGGTTCACTCAATTGATTTTAGCACAAAAGAAGTTAAAAAAGAGTTTAATGTCGAAGAAAAAACAATCAATTTTCGTTAAGGACTTAAAGTGACTATTAACAAGATAATTATATCAAAATTGTACAAAAGTCCATACCATTTGAAGCTTCATTAATTTCCCATGTCGTTTTCAACCGAGATCTCTTGCTATCTTCCTGCCTCAAACCTTCATTTCCAATATCCAAGTTCAAAAATTCCTAATTGAAGATATTGCTAATTAGTCTCAAATCTTAATTAAAGCATACAATCTCAACTCTTTGATTAGTATTGCCGAGAATTAATCATGTGACCATGGCCGACAATTACAGTATAGTCCGTGTTCAATCCTCAATCATGGCAAGTAGCAGGAGTCGATGAGGAAAGTTGTAGCAGTCGACGGCGGGGTCGGATCTGTCTTCGCGAAGGTAATCGTGGAGAGGGCGATGGAAAGCCGATGCCATGGAAACTAATCGACGTGAAGCAGATGTCATGGAGTCGTTGTCTTCATCACTCTATCCAACACACAAGTAGGAACAGGAAGGATAGAAAGCCATAAACCAGTTATACATTGGAGGACGGTGGCAATAACTCTCTCTTACCAGCAAAGGACAAACACTATCTCACCCAAAAATCAAGCCTTTTCCCCAGAGCATCAATCAGGGGAGCATAATGGATCGCACGGAGAACATTTTGGCATATAGGAATACTCAGATATCTAAAGGGAAAGACCCCTTGCGAAAGGCCACTTTCTGCAATGATCATATTAGCCTCAGAAGTAGGAACTGAAGCAAGGAAGATAGAGGACTTACTATGATTCATGGAGAGCCCCGAGCACATCTCAAACTTCTTTAAGCAATCAAGGAGAATCGAGATAGAGTCATTGTGACCCGGGCAAAAGATAACAATGTCATCCGCGAACATCAAATGGGCAATCCTTAAGGCCTTAAAATTCTTGTGGAATCAAAAATCCAGCTCGGAGTTACCTACTTTGATCATGCGGGACAAAAATTCCATGCAAATAACAAACAAGAAGGGGGAAATGGGATCTCCTTTCCTCAAGCCACATTTACCCGAGAAGTGCCCATGTAAGAGGTAGACAAAACACACTCCATCACCCACTCAATAAAGGTCAAAGGGAAATCAAGTTCAGTCAAGGCATACGTCAAGAAGCTCCATGAGATGGTGTCATAGGCTTTTGCTAGATCATTAATTTTGAGGAAGCATCACCGGGTTTACCTCCTTACATCATATATACCTCCTCAAAAGTTCTTGGATGAGGAAGATATTGTCCGACATGAGTCTCCCAGGGACGAAGGCTGCTTGGGCCGGTTCGATGAGGTATCCAAGACTAGCTCCTAGTCTATTGGTAAAAACTTTGGAGATTATCTTATACACCACATTGCAACAAGATATAGGCATGTAATGCTTAACACAAGAAGGGATGCCCACTTTTGGAATTAAGGCAATAATAGCATGATTGAATTGTTTTAGAAGTTTACCATTCACGAAGAACTCCTTGAATGTTGACGTGTTGCACACACTTCGGCTCCAACAAGGTCCCACGAAGACTTGAAGAATTTTGAAGAGAAGCCATCCGGTCCGGGGACTTTTTTGTCGTCAATCCCCCAAAGAGCGATTTTAATCTCCTCATCAGAGATTGGAGCAATAATGAGCAGTCCCTTGTCCTACTGGTGACCACCTCCAATCGGGAGTCACAACATCCCTACTGGTGACCAAAAGCCCCTCATAGTGAGTCACAAATTCATGAGCCACCTCCTTCTCTGACCTAGTGGTAGAACCATTATCTCGTTTTGTAGTGAGACAAATGAAGTTCCTTCTTCCATGTGCTCTTATCAACCCATGAAAATATTTTGAACATCTATCACTTTCAAGAATATAAGTATGTTTGACAAATTGAGAGAGAAAATTTGCCTCGGCTTTCATGAGTTTAGATGACTCCACTTTGGCTCATTTTACCTCCACCTTTGCCTCAATCGAACCTGGGTTGATGCGGAGATTCTCAAGTGCAGCTCCGAGGCTCTCATTAGCCCTCTCCGCCCTCTTCGAGATGTGGCTATAGTGGAGATCATCAAGCCTCCTAAGAGGCATTTTTAGTTTAGCAAGAAGATAAGAAAGGCGAAATTGATAAATACCTCTTTTATGGGTCGTCCAATTGTCTTCAACTAAGGTCAAGAATTCATCATGCTCAGCCCAATGGTAAAGGAACTTGAAGCTCCTTCTCCTTCTTCTTTGGTCCGGCCTAGCAAAGGTCAGAATTGTCGGTTTATGGTCCGAAAGCTCCCACGTGTTTGGAAAGGAAGCAAGGCAATCAACTCCACTCGCTCTCCATTCATGGTTCACCATGACTCGGTTGATTTGGCTCCAAATGATGCCATCTTGCCATGTGAAAATATTTTCACTCGAAGATGACACATCCTCCAGCCCATCATGTGTGTCATAAGCTTCTAGGCGCGGACTTATCAAGAGCAGGAAACGAGGATTTATTGAAATTAGTAGTCTAGGCAATCCCGACATACACGATGTCTTGTTTCCTACTTCCTAAATACATGACCAGGGAGATTGAGAAGCTCGTGTATGGAGAAGGAAAAAAAAGATCCATTGGTTATCTTGGAAGCGGATGTGTCTGCCGAAGGAAAAAGGAGGATTTGGATTTAGGGATATGGAGGCGTTCAAGCTGGCCCTATTGGCGAGAATGGGATGGCAGATCATGTGCGAACCTGAAGCACTACGCTCCCATGTTTTGAAAGCTTGGTATTTTCCCCGAACAAGTTTCCTAGAGGCTTCAATTGGACATGATCCTATTTACATCTGGAGGAGCTTAGTTAAAGCAAGGGAGGTGATGAAGGTGGGAACATACTGAGCCTTGGTGTCAAATGAGTGCTCGCATGCATGAGTGTGTTGCATAAGAAGAGAGTGTATGT
Organism: Persicaria tinctoria; assembly: GCA_037127255.1. Lineage (NCBI taxonomy): Eukaryota > Viridiplantae > Streptophyta > Magnoliopsida > Caryophyllales > Polygonaceae > Persicaria > Persicaria tinctoria. The sequence goes on along the minus strand of JBANSL010000006.1, from coordinate 35,684,737 downwards.
TGATCCTTGATGTGGTATATGTGGAGAAGAAAAGACTATCATGCACGCTGTATTCGAGTGTAATTGGGCTCGGGAGGTGTGAAAGCTAGCTAGTTCTGACGATAAAAAGGGAGGGTAAGAGAGCGAGGGACTTTATGCTATGGTTGGAAAGGGTGTCAAAGCTAAAAGACGGGGAGGCTATGGGGCTATGGGCTTACCTTGTTGAAGGAGTGTGGCGTGCTTGTAACTGGCATATCTTCGATGGGATTAGGGAGAAACCGGAGAACATTTTGGAGGGAGTCTGGGAGAGGGTTTATCTGCACATTAACAAGGAGATGCAGGTGTGGAGGGTTGGGGATAGACAAGAGGAAGGGAGGGACTATGCGAGATGGTGGCTGCCGAAGGAGGGTTACACAAAGATCAATTGTGACACATCCTCATCAGCAGAAAAGGGTTGCGAGGTTGGCATTATAGCTTGCAATAGTGATGGTGCACTAGTGGGCATGCACTAAGCGAATTCAGCGAGGATCGAAGCCTCTAATGGATGAACTTGAGGCCATGACTTGGGCGATGCAGACCACAAAAGAGAGGGGATTGGGAGTTGTCATCATTGAGTCCGATTGCCAACAAGCCATTCAGCTAGTGCAGCAACAAGGGCTGAGTTGGGGAGCGACTGGTGCACTAGTGCAATTGGTGAGACGGATGGAAAGGGAGTTCCAAGTATGCAAGTGTAGCCACGTCAAACGAACTGGAAATCAAGCTGCGCATTTCCTAGCTCAGTTACGTCATATGTCTAGCTATTTTGTGTTTTCGGAGTTTGATCTTAGTTCCGAATTATTTGACATTGTGTTTGGAGACTTAATGATTATGAAATGAGAATTTTTCTTTCATAAAAAAAAGAAATTAGACAAAATCACCTATTAAATACAATTTGTTAACAAATCAACACCCATGATAAAATTATGTCAAGATGTTTTTTTAAAAAATGTTTTAAATGGCCAATATGATCTTTTTTTTTTATGGATTCAACGTCCACAATTGTATATACTAGTTCAGTACTAGCACCTTGCACGGTTATTTAATCAATATTAATGCATTTGGTATTGGAAAAGAAGTATTAAAAAAATTATATTAACCCTTAACCCTAATATTCTTTCATTTTTTTGAATTTAGATCAAATTTCTATTAATATCCATTCAACTAGCTAAGTAATTTCTTTAAATATTTTTTATTGTTATATCAACTTTAAAATAATAATCAAATGACAAGAAATCAATTTATATATATATATTCTTTCGATTATTTGAATTTAAATAACTTTTGTATTAGAACTTGTTGGATAAAAAATTGGTAAAATTATATCTTTATTATAGATATTTAACGAACTTGGTTAAAATCTTGTAAAAAATATAACGATATCTAATAAAATTGAGAAAAATATTATTTTAAATATATAATAATATATTGATATCTTATGAAATTGAGTAAAATCTTATCTAAAATATATAATAATATATAGGCACTTATATTTATACATTTTACTTTAGTTTCAAATCATGCATTTTACTTTTATTTAAAATCTTATCTAATTAAGTAAAATCAGATAAAATTTTCAAATTATGCATTTTAATTTTATTGTTTTATAGGCACGTATATTTATACGTTGATTTGAAAATAAAATTTAGGCAAATTATTTTTTTTATGATATAAAAAATGCATGCTAGCCATGTTATAGGTTAATTTCATATTAGGCAAGGCAATTTCATATAAATTTTATTTTTATTTAAAAAAAACTAACGTGTCTAACTTGGACATTATAGGTTAATTTTAAAATGCATAATTGAAAAATAATTAATATCTTCTAAAAATATATCCAGATAAAGAAATTTGGTAAAATCTCATCTTAATCAAATAGAATTGGATAGAAATTGGAGGATTTTATAATGTGAAATTAATTGGATAGAAAGTGTAAATTTTTTTATTGGACAAAAAGCCAAAAATTAAGGAGATCTGTTCATGTGTCATTGAAGGATTTTGTAGATAATAGATTTTAATCTTTTTTTTTGTTTTAAAAAAAATTATAAAAAATAATTCATTTTCAAAACATCTATTTTTGTATGTTCATCAAATTTATTGAAAAAACATCTATTTTTGTATGTTCATAAAATTTATTGAAGATATTTGGCTAAATGTCCATTTTGTCAACCCTTTTTTGCAAAATGTCCACTTAAAATTAATTTTTGCTAAATATCCTAAAACAATTTGAAAACCCCGTTTTACTCCTGGATTCAGCCCTTTCTCCCCAATTGCAATAGGTCAGATCTGATCGAGCGCTTCTTCCACCGTCACTCTGGGAAATTCACCGTTGCACCACCTCTGCTACCGGATCCGAGCTCCAACGGCGTCAGATCCGGCCCCGACGCCACTACCTGTCGTCGCCGGATGCCGCCACCGTCCTTCCTCCTGGTCTCGTATCCCTGCGTTCTCGCCGTTGCCACCTCGGATCTGCGAATTGCCGTTGCTGGAATTGCAACTCCTCGCTCGCTCTCCTTGCAACTCTCGTCGTTGTATGCGTTCCTCCTCATCACCGTTGTATCCGTTCCAGTGTCGGCGGCTTGCAATCCACTGTCGAAATCAGATCCCCCGGCGGCTTGCAATCCCTCGGCGGCTTCAATGGTGTTAAGCGATCCCCTGACATCTTGCATGCAATCCACTATCGAAATCAGATCCGTTCCTCTTCATCGTCGTCATATCCGTTCCAGTGCCGTTCTTGTGCTTCATATTTCAGCCGCTATTGCTACTTCTTTGTCACTCCCATGGTACCAATTCATGTTCTTCCTACTCAATTTTCATCAAATTGTTCAAATATATTTCGGTATGCTCATAGAAAAATTCATGTCATTACTTGCTATGCTTGCAATATTGATTGAGTTTAGGCACTGTTTCATGACTCGGTTAATGTCTTCCATGTTGCTGAGGCATTTGAGGACTGAATTTTGTTCTTCTCAAATGTTTATTCTTTCTTTGTTTGATTACACTGTATATTTCGGTTTAGATCTGACTAAATTTTTTTACTAGCTGAATGCAATGTTTTGCTGGTGGTGTAGTTTTAATGGTGGCGCTGATGCTGTTATCCGGTTAGATGTCATCAATTGTGGAAGAATGAGAGCGTCCGGTATAGTGCTGTCGAGTTGTTGTTGTCTTGAAGCAATACTTGAAGCATTTCATGTGTTTGTTGTCGGTCACAAATGGCATATGCTGTCATAGCTTGTTTATGGGCCGTTAGGAGTAGGAATATTGGTTCTTTGATTTCGATTGATTTAGGTGGGCTGATATTGGGAGAATCTCACTGGGTTCATATTTCTATGGATTTTAATTTTGATGGATTGGAAACTAGAGGCGACACTCTTGGAAATTCATAATGTATATTTTTCGGTGATATTGTGTTTGATTACACTATTTTTTGTAGAGTTTGTGTTTGCTTGCACTATTTTTCATGAAATTATATGTTCTTTTTTTATTTATTTTGGTCATATTGTATTTGATTACACTTTTTTTTTTCATGAAATTACATGTGTCACCAAGAGTGTGACCTCTAATAAAGACGATGACAGTGATAGGGGTGGTGGTGGTAGCGATATAAGTGGTGGTGACAGCGATATGAATGGCGACAACGATAGGGCGGTGACAGCAATAGAGGTGGTGATAGCAATAAGGGTGGTGACAACGATAGGGGTGGTGGTGAGTCTGGTGACAGTGATAGGGGCGGTGGGGACAGTTATAGAAGTGGTGGTGACAACGATAAGAGTGGTGGTGACAGCGATAGGAGTGGTGATAACGATAGGGCGGTGACAGCGATAGAGGTTGTGACAACAATAAGGGTGGTGACCACAATATGGGTGCTGGTGACATTGATAGGGGTGGTGGTGACAGCGATAGGGGTGGTGGTGACAACGATATGAGTGGTGGTGACAGCGATAGGAGTGGTGACTGCGATAGGGCAGTGACAACGATAGAGGTGGTGACAGCAATATGGGTGGTGGTGACAGTGATAGGGGTGATGGTGAGAGCGATAGGGGTGGTGGTGACAGCGATAGGAGTGGTGACAACGATAGGGCAGTGACAACGATAGAGGTAGCGACATCAATAAGGGTGGTGACAATGATAGGAGTGGTGGTGACAACGATAGGAGTGGTGGTGACAGCGATACGAGTGGTGACAACGATAGGGCGGTGACAGCGATAGAGGTGGTGACAACAATAAGGGTGGTGACAACAATATGGGTGGCGGTGACAGTGATAGAGGGGGTGGTGACAGTGATAGAGGTGGTGGTGACAGCGATAGGGCGGTGACAACGATATGAGTGATGGTGACAGCGATATGGGTTGTGGTGACAACGATAGGGTGGTGACACTAATCTCGTTAAAAAAAATTGTCACCCAAAAATTTGTTTATCATCATACATGTGTTACCAAAGTTGTGTCACCAAAGTCATTGACCGGTATCACCACTTATAAAGGTGGTGACACTAATTTCGTAAAAAAAAAAAAAACCTATCACCAAATTTTTTTGTGTGTCACCAAAGTTGTGTCACCAATTCATTGACTTTGACCTGTCAATGGTCAAAATAAAAATGGGAATGGGAAGGAGGGAGGAAAATGTAATATTAGGACATTTTGCAATAGGGATAAAAGTGGACATTTTGCAAAAGGCCTTGTAGAAAATGGACACTTAGCTAAAAAACCCAAATTTATTTTGAAAAATGACACTTTCAATTTTTTTAAAACTTATCTTTTTTATATAAAAAAAATTCATAAATGATTTTTAAAGATAAAATGTTGTAAACATATAAAAATAGATTGTTGAATATGAATGTAATTTTTATCATTTTTAAAAGATAAAATAAAGACTAAAATAATTTTGTGTTTAATCAAGTGAAATAGCAAGTGAAGTAAGAGATGTACATTCCAAAAATAGTGGCATTAGGTATGAATAAGATTATGCCCAAGGGATAAGATTATGCTAAAAGCTAAATATTCGAGTCTTCTTTTGTGCCACATTTGTTGCTTCTTTTGTTGCAAAGGTGTTTTGACGTTAATGAGAGCGACAAACGCACAAAGTAGGAGGTTGCTCAGAGTGGGTTATCCTAAGCCGAAAGGTTAATCATTAGAGATCACCTACTAATCTAATATCCAAATATATATATTTAATTGTGTGAAGTGTAATTAATATTTATAATCCTTGTTATATGTCCTTACCAAAAATAAAAATAAAATCCTTGTTATATGTATTAAACGAAAAACATTTAGTTTATTTTGTCGTAGCATGCATACGCACTAGTGTTAAATAAGTCCACCTAAAACAACGAATATCGTGACCAAGTCCGGTTACCAAGTTAAGATGGCACCGATGGCTAGCCATAGTCAATGGTGGATCAAGAATTTCGTTTAGGGGTTTTAAAAAATAGGATTTTCTATCCTACTAGTGTAAGGCCCGTGCCTTAGGCATGGATACGAAATATTTTGATTATATACTACAATGTAATATTATACAAAGATATAAAACATTTTATATCCGATTTCTATTCATTTTTTCTTAGACCATTTAAAATGAAATTATATAATATTTATCAAAGGTCGAATATTCAAACAAAGTAGTACAACCGACAATTCAACCCAACAGCGAGAACACTTCCTAAAACATTATAAATAGAAAATAAATAACAAATGTCATATAAATATGGATGTGGAGAAAATAACGATAAATTAGCCAAATTGATAACCATCGCATAGAAAATGATCGTTGGCATAACATGAGATCAAAAGGTTGTATATCCTCATACATTCTGCAAAACTTCTTTATACACTACATTAGTGGTAGCAAGCATTACTTTCATTGTCAGAAACTAAGACTTTCAATCTAGCTCTGCTAGTAACTCTAGACACAGCTACATATAATTGTCCATGGGTGAACACTGGCTTTCGTAGGAAGAGACCGACTTGTCAAAGAGATTGTCCCTAGACTCTTGTTGATGGTCATAGCCAATGAAACCATCAATGGGAATTGTCGGCGTTGAAACTTGAATGACAACAATGTGTCCGAAGGTGATAATTAACATCATGCGAGGTATAAGGACCTTATGACCAACATGCATCCCAGACATAATTTATGCTTCCAATATACGATTTCTCAATCATATAATGATTAGTCGAGTTCCATTACATAAGCCAAGAGGTTGATCCAAGTTGCGAAGTAACATCACTGGAACCCCTACCTTGAGTGTGATGTTATGATTAGGTATCCCTGAGCATTTGATAGTGTTCAAATATTCGGCCGAGTAAATAGCTCTTTATCCTTCTATATTAAGATCTGACTTGCAAAGGCTATCTGAGGTATGGAAAGAAGGTTTGGATTTCAGGATTGTCCTCTTATTATTCTCCCTGTGTTATTAGCATTTACCTCTTTTTATTCTACTTTGACAAACGTAAGGTGGAAAGAATTCAAGAGCGAGCACTTCCAGTGTGTGCAAGGATTGACCCTCTGGTTTTTACTCGAGAGGATGATTCATATAACAAGAAGGCCATTGCCTTGTGAGCCTCTCATATAGGAAAAAGGCCATTTGCCTTGTGAAGCTACATTCTTTCAGTCTCCTAGTAGAAGATATCTTATTCAGGCACTTAGAAGATATGGTTGACCTCCCGTCATCTGTAAAAGCTCCATCACTCATCTTTGTATAGTTTCAACTCTTTTTGCAGTTATCGAACTTGTCAAATGTCTAATGACCAAACACATGAGCATGGAAATGCACTTCTTATACTTTTAACGTTGAGTCAATGTTTAACTATATGCAATTTTCTTCAATGGGTGGATGTCCAGTTGTTAATCCTACTAAATATTAATGGACAATAGTTACACATGTTAGAAAAGTATTGCAATTTTTTTCAATGGGTCGATGCTGCTACTTCCAAAGTCGGGAGCTAAGGGAAAGGTCGTTGCCATCGAGTTCAAACCAGCAAAGCCATTGCTACCGACCCCAAGTTCCAAGGCTGAGCTAGGCATAAGAGGTGCCAATGAGCTAGAAAGTGTGGACAACGTTGATCGACGACAGTGGCCGGCCTAAGAACTTGCTTGCGAGGGCACACACACAGTCTAATTCATCCTTCAATCGAGCATTCTCAATCCTTAGATGCTGCTCTTGTAAAGAGATGTCGCCCATGATGGCCGGAATGCCATAGTTGATGCATATCGAGTTTCTCATTGCCTCCTTAACGGACAGGTTTTCGGATCATATTTTGTCATTCTCTTGCCTCAAAATAGAACTCCCAGGCCGGTCTTTCTAATTGGGTCTGATCAGCAGGGTGAGGGCACTCTTTGAACACACTACAAATCAACCATAAATGTAACCATAAAACAATCATTCAAATTCAAATCAATCTTCGATTAGCTGCTAAGAAAACAAATCCATACGCTTCAACCTCTTGAATTTGTTGAGGGTTGTGTAGGTGGTATCTCTTCTTATTATTAGGTGGGTTGTCAGGACAATCTTGATCATCACCAGAGGCACCTCCGTCTAGTTTATCACTCCCAAATATGCTCTCATGTTCCTCTTCCCTGCTCCTCCTGCTTCCACCATTGGACTCAAAATTCTCCGAAACTCTGGTCAACTCACCTTGACCACTTCTCATTCGTGTCTGTTCAAAATGTGTGTGTAGTTTCATACTTTCATCGATTAATCAAGAGAGAATATTAGATTTGAAGAAATCACAAATGATGGAATTGAATCATAAATAAAGACAAAATTAATGTATTGAACAATGAACACATGCTATTTCTCAGAAAAGAGCAGAAAATGGTAAAGCATAACAAATATAAAAAGTTAAGTGTACAGAATTAGAATAACTAGCAACATGGTAATATCAGTGGCGGATCTGTGGGGGGGCTCGGGATGGCTGAAGCCCCCTATCCTGAAAAGGGGTACGTGTGTATTTATATATCTGTTAATCTAATAATATATATAAGTGAGGTAGAATAGAATCATAAAAACGAATTGGGGAAAAGGTACGCCAGTGCTATTTGAGTACGGCTGCTACCATCCCAGGTTCGAATCCCACTCCTGACCATGTTTTAGGGTTTATGATTTGTGAGAAATAGGTTTGTTAGTTTTCTTCACCTTCCTTGGAATTTGATTGTTTTTAAGTTTAATTGATTGATTGAGAATCAATTTAGATTAGAAGTTGTAGATTTGAGAATCAATTTGGGGGAATTTCGATTAAGGTATGTGATCTATGAGAAATAAATTGTGCCTTTGTGGTTTGTGATTTGTTGTTTGAAAATTGAAATTGTGGTTGTTTATGATTTGGAAATGTGGTTTGTGATTTCGGTTGTGAGAAATGAATTTGTGAATTTGTGGTTTGTGATTTGGAAGTGTGGTTTGTGTATTTATTTTGTTCTTTACGATATTCCATCAAAATTGCCAGATACAGAGGGAAATCAAAACCTAGAAACAAAAAAGCCCAGAATCATTAGACCCATTTATTATCAAATGTTCCTATTTGCTAAAATTTTGTTATTTGCTTGTTTTAACCATTTACTGTTATTTGGCATCCATGTCTTGAAAAATTCAACGCAACTCTAACCAAAACCATATGATTTTCTTTAATGTCCTGCCCTAAACCTTTGTCCCTTACTTACATTCGTTTAAATGCACTGAAAATATCAAACAAGCTGAAGGTTGAAGCCAATTATATTGACCCACGAAACTTGTTTCCAAAATCTAAAGACAAAACCCTGAGCTAACTGTGTCCAAAATCGAGTATTTTTTTATTCTTCATTTAAATGAACTCAAAATTTTTGTATCTCTTTTCCTATGAAATTATGTATCCTTATGAGTTGTGTATCTTTGTAAAGTCTCTTTTCTCGAAAAAAAAATTTAGCCCCCTCCTAAACAAAATTCTGGATCCGCCACTGGTAATATACCTTTCATCATCTCATTATAAGCAGCATCAGCTACACCATAAACATGAGGACCACTTGCAAGCTTCTCCCTATAAGAACTGATGAAGTTGCTTCCATTTATTTGCAAATCTTTGAAGGAGTTGACATCAATCAGGGCAGGTCATACCTTAATCTAAACAACAAAAGTCAAAAAATATAATAAAAATAAAGATGACACTCTAAAACTGTTATCACGGACAGAGACTAATGATGAATAAATGAATGTGTAAAACTTACATAAATCATATTGCTTTGGTATCTGTGTTGTAGACTGTGAAGACATGAGGGTTCATTCAAATAATTGAGTTATATAAGATCATGTACACTGTCTAGAACATCGGGGTTTGCGGGTAAAAGATCTCATGTGAACCTTTTTACGACCAATTAAAAACAACAATTATCATCATATGAATTAAATGAACCATGAATTGTATCAATAAAATTCAGAATCAATCTACTGAACTAACATTTCCAGCCGAGAGCCGTACAGAAGCTTCGTCGCCTGATACTGATTGAATAATTCCAGACTCCCACTTTTGGGAAGGTTGCTGACACCAAACACCAAACACGGAGTTTCTAAGACAAAAAGTTTCTAAGACTCCCACTTTTGTGATGATTTTGTGATACATGTTTAAAGAGATCATTTCAAAGGCACTGATGAAATTGCATGTCCTTAATAGTAGCAGAAAAAAGGATAATGAAAAAGTTGTAATCCTCACCTGAAGGATTACCTGTATTTATTTATTTATTTAAACTTTTGGTTTGGGGACGGGGATGAATGTCAATACTAAAAGAGGAAAAATAATAAAGAGCAGACACATATATGCATCGAGCATAAACCAACGTTTAATATTTGATGCGAGAGTGCTAGTTCTGCAAATAATGTGGGATGTGATAATCTTTACATAAAAAAAAAACTCCCCAAGGAGTAATTATAAACCAAATATTGCACCTAAATAAATCAAACATATCTTCTTAAAGTGAAATTGCTCAATGATGAGACAACTATAAAAATAAACTAAAGATTTGAGTAATTATGCATAACAGTCAGTGGGTGGATGTAGTGATACGTTTGGGATACCCGATCCTTCGCCTGTGGGCTCAAGATCAAGAACCACGGCGTATATTTTCCCGATCTTGCAATGCTCTTCCAATATCTCCTGATTAACAAATTAACTAAACTAATTAGGAAACTAAATAAAGCGACGAAAATAACTTAAAACAAATTAAACAAACTAATAGCGACGAAATAACAAAGGCTAGGGAACGAGGGACGAGAGCTCGCGAAGATGGAAGCGCAGGAGCTTGGCTCCTCGGGGCGCTGAGACGTGCACGGGTGCAGTCGAAGACGAGGCGAGATCGAGGAGACCAGACGCGCTCGCATGGAGCGAGAGCGAGCACGAGGGTGTCGGGGATGCCGAGCGAGAACACACGGATGTCCGAAGGTGCTCGCTGGGAGCGAGCGAAGCCAGACGCGAGCGTGAGCGAGAGTGAAGGCGCTCCTGGACGCCAGGCGCCGAAGCCCAGGGAGCCGGTGCCGAGAACCAAAGCGTCGGTCTTCTTCTTCCCTTATTGCGATGAATCTTGCGAGGGTTTAGGTTGTGTTGGTTTCGGTTATGGTTGTGAACGAAGGTGATGATTGTGGTTGGGTGCCGATGAACATAAAACACAAGAGCAAAAAGCTTTTGGGATTGAGATCGAAGAACCCTTTAATCCATAAAGGGGTTCCTCAATTCTATTTAATCTAAGTAATTCAATGGAAAGTACAATGTTTAAATAGAAAAGCTAACAACCAATTCTAACATGCAAGATAGAATTTATGTTGATAAAGATAGATCAAAATAACCTAAAGACAACTCAAACCTAAATAAGATAGAAGATAAATAACTTAGTGGACAAGAATTAATCTAGAGGAGATATAATTCTTCCACTTTATTAAATCTAGTTACATAAAATAATAACTAATTAATTAAATTAAAATCGGCCCAAGCACAAGAGGTGTACTCGACATGGGCCTCCATCCACTCGACATTCTCCTTGGCCCACTCGACAAGAGATGGTCTCGAGTGGCCCATGTTGGTGCCGAGTATGGTTGTGTCATGGAAGGTGCTGACGAATCTTTATGAGCTCCGTTTGTGGACGCAAGCTCACTTCCTGTATTGGTGGTGTAGTCCTGAGCAAAGTGATCCAGGGTGGCCTGAACCCTTGTTCCATCGTTCCTTGGTAACGGACAAGAAGGGCTTTGATTGCATATTGAATTCTCTTGACCCTTGCACGAGTGATAGGACCATCGAATGGAACCTTCATATTATCCTCAATGTCACCAGGAGTCATCGACAATTGCACTGCATCATGTAGAGAGAGTTTGCTTGCACAATTAATCTTACAGAATTAGCTTACACGGGTAGTTTGACATGGCCCAGGAACTGTGTGACATAGAGCATAGGTAATAAAAATAAACAGCTTGACAGAAAAGTTTTAACAGAAAAATAAAAATAAATTCCTGAGCTAAGAAAACAAAGAACACTCAATCAAGACAATCAGCACAACAGGACAATGCATGGAGCTGTAAAAGGAACTGTTTTTGAATCCATAAAAAAAACAAATCTTCATTCTAACTGATCCTAAACATAATAACATGATCACCAAAAGTGAATGCCTCTTCCCACAATTTTCCAAATCTTCTCATTTAAGTCAACAAAACACCACCCAAATCGAAAATTTGATCTCTACCTTAATTGAATGTGGCGCTCTGCGCATCAACTATGAAAGAATGACGCTCCTCCATCTAAAGATTGATATGCATTATAGAACTAAAACAAAACCAATGAATTTTTCTCATGATTCTCTCTATGAAATTTCATCAAATAGGTGGAGTGCATGACTAAATCATATAGGTCCCAAGTTATCAACAATCTAAACGACATCAATTGCAACAAATTGAGAAGAGTAAAGGTCGACCTTTACTCTTCAATGAAAGAAGTCGTGTCTTTCTCTTCTGATTTCTGAGAAGAACGGGAATTGGATGGATTAAAAAACAGAGAGAGGAGATAGAACAAACCTCTGAGGGCACTGTCTCCTTCGATGGTTGCAGAGGAGGGTTCTCTGCCTCAACCTCGGGTGGTGGCGATTGTGTGCGGAACATGAACACCCAATCAAACATAGGTTTATGATGAAGGTTCTCTTTCTCCTTCTCTTACAGTTTCAACGATTTAGGGAAAGAGAAGGGGAGTTGAGAGAAAGGAGAAAGTGTTCAATCTGCAACGCCGAAGGATACGGAGAATGTGGGTGAAACCGCTCCACATCTTCACCGCCACATAGATGCCATGGTGGCGCCATGTGGGTGAAACCGCTCCACATTCTCCTACGGCTTGGGTGAAACGCTTCCTGCTTTCGACATCTGGAATTCTGCTTTTTGGTGAAGCCAGGTAGGAGAGAAATGCTTCTGCTTTTAGGTGTAGTATAGATATAGATAGATGTCATAGGTCAAATTAAGAAATATTTCCCTTAAATATACCTGATTTAGTTATTTTTAAATTAGATTATATGGTTCAGACATTTTCTTTTATGATTTTCTTTCCCAATAAAGTATTTTTATCATATACCCTTGGGACACACAATAGACAAACCGTTAAAAATTTAAGAAATTTTTTTTACATGTATATATGAAACATCTTTGTTGTTTAAATATATTAGAAAAAAATCTTCAATTTATGATTTAAAAGTCATTTTTAGTAGAAAAAATTAAGAAAAACAAATAATTATCAATAAATGAGAATTTTTTTGTATTTATATATGTAAAAGAATATTTTTCTTTAAATATAATGGAGTAAAGCTTAAATTTGTGATAGTCATTTTTAGTAGAAGAAAGTAAGGAAATAAAAGATTACAAAAAAATAAAAATAAAGAGATTCGAACTCATAACCTCAAAGTAATAAATAAATTTTTTTTTCAAAATATTCAAATAAAATTAAAAAATTAAAAAAAAATTCACACTTTGAAAATATTTACAAAAATATTCAAAATTTGCAGAACAGGCAGAGAAACGCGGTCTCAGACCACATTTCATTCTTCTGAATTGAAATTTGAAAGTGAAAAAAAAAACATACGAAATAAACCTGGTTTGAAACCGCGTTTTATAATTAATTTTAAGTGAAACGTCAAATCGCGTTTTTTACGATTTATATTTTTAAATTAAAAAGTATATTAAAAAAAAGACAAATTGAATGAAACGCGGCTTAATACCGAGTTTCATTTGTAGACTCCCAGGGGGGTTTCTCTCTCTAAGGAGAGAGAAACTCTCTTTCTACCCCTAATCCCACAACCCCGTCAAACCCTCCACCCCGCAAACCCGTCACCATCTTCACCTCCGGCCACCACTGTTCACCCTCCGACCACCACCGTTTACCCTCCGGCCACCACCCCGACTCTCCACACGACCCTCGTCTGATTATGTTTTCCTTGGACCACGTTCCGGCGTGAGCCTTAGCCCCTTTCTAACCCTAGATTTCGAATCCGCCCTCCTCAATCCCAATTGGCCTATTTTTGTGGTTGTTCTTGGGTTCGCATCCTCCGAATTAGGTGTTTCGGTTGCCAATTTGGGCTTCCAGGCGAGTTCTGGCCGTCGTTGATGGCCGGACTCCTTCTAACCTCCTTCGCCTCCGCTCGTTCGAGGTCCCTTCCTTACCGGGATCCTAACTTCCGGTGGTTGTCGAAGCCGCTCGCTGCCCTCCCTGGCTTGTCGTCTTCGCCCGCTCCGGTTCGGCATCCCTCCGTGCGCTGGTTCGCCCTCTCGGCCGCTGGTTGCTGGAGTGTTGTTGCGTGCGCTGGTTTGCCCTCATTTGGGATTTGCCCCAAATGGGCACTTATTTAAAAAAAAAAAAGTGAGTGGATCTTTTGTTTAAGCTGATCATTTTTTGATTGCTTCATTTGATTCATTCAATTAATCCCACTCTATATGGGTGATATTAAATCACGAATGGGCTTGTTTAAATCCCGAAAAGGTTTCAATAATACCCCTTGATTGAGTCCCGCGGTGCTTTCTATTGGGCTTGAAGACTAGCTGCTTTTGCTTTTGTGCGGTGTTTCTCTCCGCTGTCGTCTGCGAGAGGTCGTGGACGTGATCGAAACCTGAAGGCTCGTCGTTGCCCGAGTCCAAATCTGAGGTTTCCACAACTTCCCCAGGTGTTCCTGAGTTGCCTCTACTTTCTGGCGTTGGAGTGGTTCATTGCATGCTCGTTCAACGTTCGATAGTGCTAGTGTTTGCCTTTGTTGCATCTTTGTTTCTCGGTTTTGCAGGGTTATTTTACTTTATTTGTATCTGTTTGTATGACGGGTTTCCGTCGCCGTTGCTACGGCCTCTCGACCCTCCGAGCATGTCCGGTCGGTCGAATTCTTACTTAATCAAAAAATAATAATTGTAGACTCCCAGCCTCCTTCAACCTCCAGCATCCTTCAGCCGGCCGAACGTCTTCTAGCCTCCCCTCGCCCCCGCCCTCGTCGAGTCGCCGCCCACCCGTCCGAGCCTACCCCTCGCTGCTCACCAGTCTGAGCTTCCCTCTCGTCACCCACCTCAATTGAAAACTCATATTCGAAATCCCGGAGCTAGGCGAACTAAACCCCGAAAATCCAAAATGGCCACAAATTGAAGAGGAATAATGGGTTTTCGACCAAAATCCCGGAGCTTTAGGAGAGACAACGGCAAACGGCCGGTGGCCGGAGGGACAACGGCGGGGTAGGGGCGCTGGTTAGGGAGTAGTGGTGGCTGGGGTTAGGGTTTTTATTCAGTCCACCGTCGACTTTCCCGCTAAGATAACGTTTTAGAGGACGACGACAGCAACGAGGTGGACGGGACAAGGTTGCCCTGGCTTCGGGATCTCGGCGGTGGATGAGGTCCTTCAACTCACCGAGAAAGTCGACGGGAAGAAGCTCTGACTCCCCGCCTCGGCGCCTCCCCATCTTCTGCCCTTTCCCCCTTTTTTTTTTTGTTTTTTACTGTATAATGTAAAACGCGGATTGGTCACGTGTTTTACTTATTAATTTTGTTTTTTTAAATATAAAATATAAAATGACAAGTTTTATCCAAAATGGATTATAAAACGCGGATTCAAACCGCATTTCTATAACAACTTTAAGTTTGACCAAAATTTTCCGGGGGTAAGATATTACTTGTGAATAAAACGCGGATTGAAACCGCGCGTCTCTATAAAGTCAACTTTAGAATATTTGTGTAAATAGTTTGGTTTCGTAAATTAATAGGTAAATATTTATTTTTTCTTGAATATTTCCAAAAAAAAAATTCTAATAAATACTCATCTTTACCAACTGAGTCAAATAATTTTTGTAATTTTTTATTATTTTTAAACTGCTTTATCCCTAAAATTAGTAAATATTAAAAAACCCATAATATATATTTTTTCTAGGTGTTTCTTCCGGGCCAAGGGGGGCTTCAACCAAGCCCGAATTCGCATAGATCCGCCAATGACATAGTTCACTAGGTAAGGCGTGATGAAGAATATACTCGTAAGTGATAGATTACATAGGTCTCATATTGTATAGTGGGTCCAAAGGCCCAATACCTTGTAACCTATATATATATATATATATATCTTTGTCTAATGAATGAAACCCTCGAAGAAGACTTTACATCAATTATGTCATTCTACATGGTATCACAACTTTTTCTTCCTCATGGAACCCTAAATTGATCCTCCCGCCTCACCGGTCATCCTCTTCCTCCGACCTTCCTCCTCGCCACCATCCTCTTCGCCGCCATCCTCGAGCCCAGATCTGCCGCTTTTCGCTCCCACGACAATTGTTGTCTCGAGCCCGGATCTCACACCTCTTCCCTCAAGGAGAAGAGAGAAGGTCGTCGATGTTGTCTCGAGCCCCTCCACAAGCGTCGTTGCTGTCCCTCGCTTTCCCTTCCCCTCGATGTCCCTCGCTGTCTTGTGCGTCCCAGATCCGGCCTCCACAAGTGTCGTCGGTCACCCACGGACTCCCTCGCCTTCCCTTCCCTTCTCCCTCGTCGTTTCCCTATTATGCCCTCTCCTCTCATCTCGCCGGAGTACCTCTATCTGGCCTTCTCTCTCGCCCGACCTCGCCAAAACAGTACACCACCGACGAGATTCGAGCACCTCCGGCCACCACAACCACAGATCCGGCTACCAGCCCTCGGACCTGCCACCTGCGAGCCCAGTCCCGGTCTGTACGCACCCCGCCTCCACCGACAACCCTTCCCCCGCTCCGCCTCTGACAGATTTGGAAAACTCGGGCCCCACCTGTTTGCTTTCATTAAAAAAATTAAAAAAAAATAAAAAAGAAAGAAAGATGCAACCTTACTCCGGATATCCTGCCGCTCGCCATGCCGGTCATCAGGCCTATCTGACATCGTCTGATCCAAGCTATGTTCCGCCTGTTATGCATCACGCCTTCTCCTCTACGCAGCCGAAATTCCCCGACTCTTCGTGGTACATGGACACTGGTGCCACCTCCCATATGACGAACTCCTCAGGTAACCTCTCTTCTATTTCCTTTAAAGGTCCTGCACACTCTATTATCGTCGGCAATGGTGGTCGCCTTGCTACTTCGGGAATTGGCCATGCCAAATTACAGACCCCAACCCACCCATTACACCTTAACAATGTCCTCATTGCCCCAAAGATTGTAAAAAACCTTATCACTATCCGTCGGTTCACTACTGACAATAATGTTTCCCTTACGTTTGATCTCTTTGGTTTCTCTGTGAACGATCTTACTACGGGGGTTACTCGCATGAGATGTAACAACACCAGGGAGCTCTACCCTGTCACACCACCTCCTGCGTCCGGTCAGTCGTGCCCGATCGCCCTCTCGGCATCGTCGTCCAGTCTGTCGCTGTAAAGGCTCGGATTTTCAAATCCTAATTTTCTGGAATAAGAGAATTAAAAATGAAATTAAGTCGGTTTTAAAACTTGTTTAGCGGATTCCGACCGGAGTATAAATTTAACGAACAATTTCCGTTCTTTTACCTCGAAAATTCAAAATAATTATCGGATAGTGATATCCTTGTCGATTTTAAAAATCTAATTGATCGAGGGAGCGAGAGTCGGAGAAACTAACATTCGGAAACTAATTTCGGGATTCAAAATTCACGTATTCGGAATTTATTTCCGGGTATTGGTTACCCAATTCAACACACAATTCTTCACCCACTCCCATCACTCACCTTACCCTTCAAATGAACCCATCACTTTCACCTACTCCCCATCACCATCGACATCCCCATCTCCTCTTCACCTTCCCCATCTGATTCACCATCACCTACTGCTGAGCCATCTCCACCTCCCATCACCGTTCTCCATTTCAGCAACCACCGACGCCATAAGCACCATCACGCGCCACCACAACACCTTCTTCCTCTCATCACCATCACCACACACCACGCCTTGGAGCTCCTTCACCGTCATTGTCATCCTCGCCTCCTCCTCTTTCATCGAAGAGCAACAAAGGCTGCCCCCGGAGCACTCGACGCCATCGACGAGCCACCGAAGATCCACCGCCCATTCAAACGCAAAACAACCTTCCGGTAAGCCGTTCCCCTTCGTTCCCGATCCAAACAACTCTCGAGCCCTACCATCGCACTCACCCACATTCGACGCAGGTCCGAGGAACCATCGAGAGCCTCCGACGATGCCCAGAACTCCGATCGAAGCTCCGACGCCCGCGAACATCTCGGTGAGCTTCATCCCCTTACTTCCGTTAGTCCATTTCATTCCTTTCGTTCTTCGGGGTCGGGAAGGGAGTGTGTGAGCTGAGAGTGGATAGCAGGGGGCGAGCTCGAGGGCTCCGGCGAAATCGAGACCTCCGACGAGCGCTGCGAGAAGCGGGAGCGAGGAGAAGCGCACGCGAGAGCGCTGGAGAGAGCGAGGCATGAGAGCAGGAGCTAGAGAACTGAGAGGCGGGGCGAGACCACGGAGCCGGAGCCGGAGCTGGTGAGCCACGGCTGAGCAAGGCGGAGCCAAGGTGCGGTGAAGAGGCGAGGTCGAGCAAGGCGGCGCCGTGGTTGCGTCCGTTGCAACAGAGGCGGGGCGAGATTCCTTTTAAAATCGGGAGGAAGATGGAGACCCGTGGGCCCGCCTCCTTGTTTACTTTATTTATTTGTTTTATTGGACCGGTTGAGGATTTAGCGGGTTCGGTTCGGTTCGGGTTCATCCGTTTATTTATTTAACTAACTAGCAGTATTTAAATTATTATATAATATTATATGAGGATTTAAAAGCTAAAATATTATTTAAAGAGTTTATAAAAGAGGTTGGTTTTAAGGTATATAAATTGAATTATTTAGTAACGGTTGAAAATTATTTAAGTCCCTGGAAGGATTATTTTAATTAAAGTAAAGTATGATGGGATTATTTAATCGGATTTTTGGAAGTATTTTTAAAGATTAAATATTTTATGAATTAGAAATGGCTAAGTATAATTTTGAAGCAATTGTTTTGACTAACAACTTGACTAGCTAGTGAGATTATATGGATTGAAGTATGGTTGAGGCAGTTATGGAAATGACAATGGAATAAGATGATATAAGATGTTGACATAAGTTGAGATAAAGAATGTTAATAATACTATGATTAATGAATTGGTGGGCATGTTATGTAGTGGTAAATGGATCCCGTTGTGTGCAGTTTACTTATGCATATTTATTAATAATTGCTAGGTGATCTGTAACCTGCTTGCTTATATCTTGCTGCTTTTCATCTTGCTGATCTGCTACTCCAGGTAAGTTCTTTGAACTTACTCATGATGGGCGCTCTATGCACTGGGTGTTATATAGTAGGCTAGTGTTCATGCACCATACGACTTAGAATCATGCTTAGGAGCTAAAATGAAAATCATATGATTGCTATATGTCCTTGCAAGAGAACGGCCGTTATCTGTGATAGTCCTAGAGTCTTTGCTAGGGTCATAGGGTAGCCCAGCCTCATCGGGTACCCTGAGTAAATCGAGTCTATATGAGGATGATATGATAGCCCAGCACCATCGGGCAAGCGATGAGATGATGGGATATGATGATGCCGTGGTTTGTGCACCACCATGAGGAAATTGATATGCTATAACACCGAATTGGCCAGTCTCCGCCCTATTGAAAGGGGGTAGAGGTACGAGAGAGACATGCCATTTGGCATTCTGTGTGGATCCATTTATCGCTTTCTGCATTATATTAATCTGTCAGTATATATATATGTGTGTGATTTAATTTACGTATGGCATTACACATTTCATCTTAAGAATAGGGTGCTTATTATATGCCTCTCAGAGTGTGTTTACACACGCGCATGAGTGACCTGATGATTGACCCAGATCCCCCTCATTTTTTTTAGATTCAGGTAACCGTTAGCCGCTATCGTTGCTTATGTGGATGCTTGGCGGGTTCAGACTTTTGGCGTTAGATCGAGAGGTTGAGAGACCACCACACTTCCTCTCTTTTATACTCCTTTTCGGATTGTATTTAAACTCAACCTTATTTTTGCTTTCGCTCGATTTCACGATTAGACTAAGGCAGGTATTTGATCCCCAATGGATCCGCGATCTTTAAGGGTTCGAAATCCCTTCTTTTAGTACAAATATTTTATTTTAAAACTCAACCCGTACCTGGATTGCAAGATCCGAACAAGGGGTTTTATCCCTTGAAACGTAACCCGGAAATCATAATTCTGGGCCGTTACAAAGATGGTATCAGAGCTCAGGTTGTGCAATTCGGGTACACAAGGGTCGAGTGTGTGTTTTGAAAACCACCCACGAGTTTCAAGGACTTTTTGAAAAGGATTTAAAGGGGCAAAATGAATTTAAGGTGCTTAACTAAAATTGGACTAAGTAATGAACTCGAGTTGTAATAAAAAAGGAGAATCGACGAAACGGGGACACGATTGGGTAGTAAAGGCGCTAGACCCCCCTATTGGTTGTAGTTGGGAACGGTAGGCAAAATACTAGCTTGCTCTTTACAGAGGGTCCGGAAGACTCCAAGGAGATTGCACCAAGGTGGTTGGAGTGGCGAGTTAGGTAGGATCGCGAGGTTTTTGCCCTTCCGGTTAGTCGCTCCTCGAAGAGCGACATTAGATAGCTTGATGTGCTTTATATATTAAGACTGAGTATGATCTCCCTCGAAGGAGGTCATTATAATTGTCATTGACTAATTCTATGCTGAGTGCTTGATATGCTAAAGTCTGATTGGTATGCCTAACAATTAAATGTGTTTCGACTGATCTGTACAAACGGGATAGTGGGAGTACCCTTAATCCTATGTGGTCAACCCAGCTTGTGTGAAATAGCCCCTTCCACTATGTTTGTTAACCCTTTGACGGTTCTATCGAGTCTTTCTCCCGGATATCAGTATCTTTCATGGGAATCGGGTTGGTAAACACATTGCGTCAGAAACTCATGTATGTATATGGAGGTTGTCTGAGTGAGTATTGGAAGATAGTTCTTGATGTCATTTTGAGTCAAAAGTAAGGTGTTTCCGGGGTTGTCTTCCTTGATTCTTATAATGATCAACCGAGGTTTTCTTGCCACAAAGAGTCATACGTACCAAGGTCCCACGAGAAATAGGGGTGATGAGTCAGTTCGGGAAGGTCAATGGTTGCCCTTAGGGATCTCTGTCCGGTTGTAATGGTGACTCTCTCTGAACTGCATGGCATGATTTTGTAACCTCCTGCATGTATCTTGCAAAATGCCTATTTGTAAAATGTTGCTCATGTTATTACATATGTGATTAGTTACATTGATCAAGTCTTGTGTTATGTCTCACTCTCTATCGTGATTACGTTGCCATAGCATGCCTACTTGACTTATTGTATTAGGTGTACTAATGATTGATTGGAAGCGTATAAACCACATGATACAAACCTACATGACAATTGTTTTCTCCTGGGTTAGGTCCATGATAGAGTGATAAACTCTTCTTCGTATGAATGCCTGTAAATGATATCTTTAGCATACTAGTGGATGACGCCTTGATGCTTATTACTCGTTTTATGACAAGAATCTACAACATGCCCATCTATTTTGTATTCATCAGATTAATGATTGTTGGTTGTTTTCACTTGATATTGTTGTGTGATTAGTTGCGTTGGATGGGGAATATGTGGTATAATTGAGTCTTGATGAATGCATGCTATAATGTTCATGATGGCCATTGTGTGAGTCCAAGTTACACGTGTTATGTCTCTATCATCCCAGCATGCCCTACTCAGTATGTTGCATCGTCATACTAGTGCATGAATGTAAATGTCATGTGTAGGAAGCCGCATAATTAATGTTCTCCCTGTAAATAGGTTCATAATAGTGTGATCGTTCAATTCTAGTGTCATGATAGAGTGAGTTCCATACTTGATGAATATGTGTTATAACTTGATGTCAACATGCCTTATATGATACGTAATTCCCAGTACATGTTAAGATGATGATCCTTAATGTAAATTTGTGGTTGTATGACATTCTGTACCCATCCTTGCCTCATTGCTTAGGTCCCGTGTTGCATCTTGCTTCTTGTCCTGATTATATGTCGCCTTTGTATGTCTAATCGACCTGTTGTATTGGTCGTACTAACGACTGATTTGAAGCATGAATTGCATGACGGGAGTTTGTATATAGTTATTGTCTTCCCCTAGATTAGACCCATGATAGTGTGTTACACTCCCCTTGTATGAATGTCGTAAGATGATTCCCTCTGCATGATTATTCGATGTTACCCATGGTTTATTGACTAAATTAGTATTTCAATTGTGATCATGCTATTTGACGTGATGTCTTGGTAAATGCATGCCTTATTCAAATTGTTGTTGAGTTGGAATACATACCTTGTATGCTAGTCATATTGCTTGTTGCGTAGGCTTGCATTATGCATTGCTATATTCCTCCCATGCTTCTATACCGACGGGGTATGTTAATATGGTTTCTTACACATCGATATGTTGGTCATACAAGCGCATGTATGTATCGAATGTCATATTGAGCTTTTAGCATCATGTAGGGTCATTGGTTGTGACTTGTGCGAATTTATGCATTGCTTGCATTATTGCTGATTCCCTCTCGAGCTAGGTCCCTCATAGTGTGATCCTTCCCTTTTTCTATCACCTTGAAATATCTTACTCATGAAAATTAGATTGATGTTGAATTCGATGATCGATTGCTTTCTGTGATGGTTTATCCTAGCATGCTTACATGTTATCACTCGGTAGTGTTTCCCTATTACCTTATGAATTCCTCTATTGCTAGCGTAGATGTATGACTTGGCACCTCGCATGATCATACACCACGTTATATCATTTCGCATATGCATGATGCATGAATGTTAGAATGAATTTAGTCGAGTTACCTTGATTGTGGTCATGATTCGATATGTGTTAGTAGTATCATGTAGGGCTTATGATTTCCAATAGGACTCGCTAAATGATTACATGTTGTACCTCTTCTATGATGTGATAACTATTGTACCTTTATGTGTGTCCTATGATGATTCGTTCCTAGCATGATTATAATCTATTGCCCATGATGTCTTTCTTGTTACTTTTAATGATGCCTCATGTTTCGTGAACATCATGTTGAACCCCTTTTAATGACTCTTGACTATGCTTGTATCACATTATGTGTCGCTAGTATCATATAGGACCTGTGCTTTCTAAATGTATCTCATCGTATGATTACGTGCCATGCTTGACCTATTATATGACCAGTGTGTTCGGATGAGATAGTTACTAGGTTGCTCCTATATGTTCTTGTATGACGCTTAATCTGGTTGTTATGTTACACCTCGCCATGCCATATTTAACCTGACCTATTGATGCGTACACCACGCTTGTACATTCGTTCATATGCACCATACTCGTCATCGTCGTTAAATCCCACATAACCTCGAATCCTGCATGATCATTCTTGATTCCGCATAACTTGCTTAAGTTGCTAGGCATATCTGCTTTCATGGAATAATAGACTACTATCTTGTCTCGCATGCATCAGTATAGGAATTGATCGTGTCGTTGGAAATGAATACGAATGTTGCTCCTTTGATATAGGTACATGTTAGCGTGGATTAGTGTGATTGATATGCTCCATGATGAATTCGTGTTTGCTTGTCGCGATTATAACTTAATGGACTTCCATAAGGGCATCGTTGCTATTCTCAGGTCGGAGTTTCGTCTCTAGTTGTCATCTTTAGGGTTGGTCTGTGTTTGTTCCGAAAGGAACATTGGGTTGTCCGCTCTTGTCCCTCCCCTATCGTTGCTAACTTGAACTCCTACGCGACACGTTGGACGAGCGACCGCATGAAAGAGGAAATGGGAAGTCCGATAGCGATAGAGCAACGCCGCGAAGGCGTGGGCCCATAACCCACGGGCCTCAGGATCAATGATTTCAACAAGACAAGCACGTTTTGAGGATGACGATTACTGAGTACGATATGACTTGCAAGCAGGAGTGTCCTCCGTTCGAACTCTTAATCCTCTCTGAATTAATTGATGATGGTATTGCATTGATATGGCGATGGAATTTGTGTGTTGATGTGCTGACCTGGTAATGAATCTTGCATGATCATCCATTGTCTATGATGATATGATTCGATGTCTTATAAATTTCATGTACCATGATGTTTCCATGTTTTGCTACCCTATATTGCTAAGCATGATCTGAACTCTTGTGCCTATAAAAGTATTAACTGCGAATGTTGAGGAACCTAAATTGTTATATGATAAGGTTATGATGAAAGTTGCTAGCTTGAATTGACTATGTTCATATATGATGTTATGCAATAATTTTGAGCACAATAGCAAATTGAGACTTGTTGATGTACTGATGATAATTTGGGAATTTTCTTGCTTACATGACTTGTAAATATGTACTGGCATGATGTTAGATAGCGACCATGAGGAACTTGGTATGGAACAATACTACATGTTGATATGCAATATTGAAATCTAGTGAAAGTGACAAATGCTATCATGATATATTGATGATTTGCTAACCTGTTATGTTGTTGTAGAAGTATGTTCGGATGTGTTGCGACATGATATATGAGATAATAATGTGTTATTATATGAAAGCATGATGATGTATTATATAGTTAAACATGATTATTGATACGTCAGATGATGAACATGACTCAATGGTGCCTGGTTACTAAATGATCGTCATTCGATATTGTGATGAGTTGAGGTGATGTCTTTTAGGGCATGCTGACATGTTGGTGAATCTTAATAGGCATGGCCTTGATGTGTTGATATGTTGACATGATAAATCTGCTATGACTGGTTCTACTTGTAGTGCGATGTTATGCGATTTTGAGAATTGATGTGTACTGACATACTAACCCTGTGACACCTAGCCCATTGATCTCTTGACATGTGTGCTTGCATGATAACTTATGAGAATTCGATCATGGACTTGTGATTCCTTCAGTATGATGTAGATATGCCTTATGGCTCGTGGTATGATGTTGAGATGTTGTTATTGCTTTTGACATGTTCTGAATGGATGGTATGATTTATGTTATGGGTAAAAATGTTATGTGGTTGAGATTATCATGATTGATGTTGAGATTTGCCACATGAGAGGTGGCCGATGATGTTATGAGTTGATGAGTTGGTTTACTTTTGTTTATGCTGAGTTGAGAATGATGATTGATTTGATTCGAAAACTAGGAAGAGAATATGAGATTAGTCTTTAGAGGTGGATGATTCCACCTCTCGTGATGTGAAATTGCTTGACTGACGTCGAATTTGAAGATTTTGAACGGATTTGAAAAAAATACTAACTTGGATTTTAAAAGAATAAATCCTATCGAGAATTTTAACGATTTCGAGGTCAATCTTTCCATTTGCAAAACTCTTTTGAATCATTCGGGACTGGATTTACATTATGACGCCTCACGAAGTGGATAATAATATTTGAGTTATGATATGGCCAAAGAGTCGGAGTAAGGATGTGATAGGGGCCCATATTACATTCTTACTACGGTCAATTGGGAATATTATGATCACGGCAACGGTACTGTGAGGATCTCATAGGGGCACTTATGAGGTGTTCACGGGATCAATGACATGATCCTTTGACTCACCAATTTCAAACTTCATCCCCTGTTTCAAGATTTTTTTTAGTCTCGAGGACGAGACTTGTTTTTAGAGGTGGATGATGTAAAGGCTCGGATTTTCAAATCCTAATTTTCTGGAATAAGAGAATTAAAAATGAAATTAAGTCGGTTTTAAAACTTGTTTAGCGGATTCCGACCGGAGTATAAATTTAACGAACAATTTCCGTTCTTTTACCTCGAAAATTCAAAATAATTATCGGATATTGATATCCTTGTCGATTTTAAAAATCTAATTGATCGAGGGAGCGAGAGTCGGAGAAACTAACATTCGAAAACTAATTTCGGGATTCAAAATTCACGTATTCGGAATTTATTTCCGGGTATTGGTTACCCAATTCAACACACAATTCTTCACCCACTCCCATCACTCACCTTACCCTTCAAATGAACCCATCACTTTCACCTACTCCCCATCACCATCGACATCCCCATCTCCTCTTCACCTTCCCCATCTGATTCACCATCACCTACTGCTGAGCCATCTCCACCTCCCATCACCGTTCTCCATTTCAGCAACCACCGACGCCATAAGCACCATCACGCGCCACCACAACACCTTCTTCCTCTCATCACCATCACCACACACCACGCCTTGGAGCTCCTTCACCGTCATTGTCATCCTCGCCTCCTCCTCTTTCATCGAAGAGCAACAAAGGCTGCCCCCGGAGCACTCGACGCCATCGACGAGCCACCGAAGATCCACCGCCCATTCAAACGCAAAACAACCTTCCGGTAAGCCGTTCCCCTTCGTTCCCGATCCAAACAACTCTCGAGCCCTACCATCGCACTCACCCACATTCGACGCAGGTCCGAGGAACCATCGAGAGCCTCCGACGATGCCCAGAACTCCGATCGAAGCTCCGACGCCCGCGAACATCTCGGTGAGCTTCATCCCCTTACTTCCGTTAGTCCATTTCATTCCTTTCGTTCTTCGGGGTCGGGAAGAGAGTGTGTGAGCTGAGAGTGGATAGCGGGGGGCGAGCTCGAGGGCTCCGGCGAAATCGAGACCTCCGACGAGCGCTGCGAGAAGCGGGAGCGAGGAGAAGCGCACGCGAGAGCGCTAGAGAGAGCGAGGCATGAGAGCAGGAGCTAGAGAGCTGAGAGGCGGGGCGAGACCACGGAGCCGGAGCCGGAGCTGGTGAGCCACGGCTGAGCAAGGCGGAGCCAAGGTGCGGTGAGAAGGCGAGGTCGAGCAAGGCGGCGCCGTGGTTGCGTCCGTTGCAACAGAGGCGGGGCGGGATTCCTTTTGAAATCGGGAGGAAGATGGAGACCCGTGGGCCCGCCTCCTTGTTTACTTTATTTATTTGTTTTATTGGACCGGTTGGGGATTTAGCGGGTTCGGTTCGGTTCTGGTTCATCCGTTTATTTATTTAACTAACTAGCAGTATTTAAATTATTATATAATATTATATGAGGATTTAAAAGCTAAAATATTATTTAAAGAGTTTATAAAAGAGGTTGGTTTTAAGGTATATAAATTGAATTATTTAGTAACGGTTGAAAATTATTTAAGTCCTTGGAAGGATTATTTTAATTAAAGTAAAGTATGATGGGATTATTTAATCGGATTTTTGGAAGTACTTTTAAAGATTAAATATTTTATGAATTAGAAATGGCTAAGTATAATTTTGAAGCAATTGTTTTCACTAACAACTTGACTAGCTAGTGAGATTATATGGATTGAAGTATGGTTGAGGCAGTTATGGAAATGACAATGGAATAAGATGATATAAGATGTTGACATAAGTTGAGATAAAGAATGTTAATAATACTATGATTAATGAATTGGTGGGCATGTTATGTAGTGGTAAATGGATCCCGTTGTGTGCAGTTTACTTATGCATATTTATTAATAATTGCTAGGTGATCTGTAACCTGCTTGCTTATATCTTGCTGCTTTTCATCTTGCTGATCTGCTACTCCAGGTAAGTTCTTTGAACTTACTCATGATGGGCGCTCTATGCACTGGGTGTTATATAGTAGGCTAGTGTTCATGCACCATACGACTTAGAATCATGCTTAGGAGCTAAAATGAAAATCATATGATTGCTATATGTCCTTGCAAGAGAGCGGCCGTTATCTGTGATAGTCCTAGAGTCTTTGCTAGGGTCATAGGGTAGCCCAGCCTCATCGGGTACCCTGAGTAAATCGAGTCTATATGAGGATGATATGATAGCCCAGCACCATCGGGCAAGCGATGAGATGATATGATATGATGATGTCGTGGTTAATGCACCACCACGAGGAAATTGATATGCTATAACACCGAACTGGCCAGTCTCCGCCCTATTTAAAGGGGGTAGAGGTACGAGAGGGACATGCCATTTGGCATTCTGTGTGGATCCATTTATCGCTTTCTGCATTATATTAATCTGTCAGTATATATATATGTGTGATTTAATTTACGTATGGCATTACACATTTCATCTTAAGAATAGGGTGCTTATTATATGCCTCTCAGAGTGTGTTTACACACGCGCATGAGTGACCTGATGATTGACCCAGATCCCCCTCATTTTTTTTAGATTCAGGTAACCGTTAGCCGCTATCGTTGCTTATGTGGATGCTTGGCGGGTTTAGACTTTTGGCGTTAGATCGAGAGGTTGAGAGACCACCACACTTCCTCTCTTTTATACTCCTTTTCGGATTGTATTTAAACTCAACCTTATTTTTGCTTTCGCTCGATTTCACGATTAGACTAAGGCAGGTATTTGATCCCCAATGGATCCGCGATCTTTAAGGGTTCGAAATCCCTTCTTTTAGTACAAATATTTTGTTTTAAAACTCAACCCGTACCTGGATTGCAAGATCCGAACAAGGGGTTTTATCCCTTGAAACGTAACCCGGAAATCATAATTCTGGGCCGTTACAGTCGCATGCACGCATCGGCCATCCCAGTGCTGCCGTTCTAGATGTCCTCCGTTCTCAGAGTCTTGTCACCTGTAATAAAGACCTACGCTCTAGTTTATGCTCTTCCTGTCAGTTAGGCAAACATGCAAGACTGTCGTTCCAACGGTCTTTGAACTCCACCCTTGCTCCTTTTGATATCATTCATAGTGATATTTGGACCTCTCCTGTGCCTAGCAAAGAAGGTCACAAGTACTACCTCTTGTTTCTTGATGATTACACTCATTTCTTATGGGTCTTCCTATTGCATTTTAAATCCCAAGTGTTTCCTATATTTGTCAAGTTCCATGCCTACATCAAAACACAGTTTCAAACATCCATCAAATGCTTCCAATGTGACAATGGCTGCGAATTTGACTACAAAGACTTTCACTCTTTTTTCGCCACAAATGGGATCTCCTATCGGTTGTCTTGTCCCTATACTTCCCAGCAGAATGGCAAGGCTGAACGAATCATTAGAACCATAACCAACATGATGCGCAGTCTTCTCTTTCACGCATCTATTCCCCTTACCTATTGGCCTCACGCCTTATCAGCCACATGTTATCTCCTCAACATTCTCTCATCTACTACCCTACACCATCGCTCGTCAACTCAGGCACTCTATTGCACCTTGCCTAAGTATGATCACCTTCGTACCTTCGGGTGCTTGTGCTTCCCAAACCAGTCCTCCACCGCCACACACAAGCTTCGCCCGCGCTCCACTCCATGTGTCTTCCTAGGCTATCCGTCTGATCATCATGGTTACCTTTGCCTCGATGTTCGGGGCCATAAGCTTATTGTGTCTCGTCATGTCACTTTTGATGAGTCTCGGTTTTCCTTCTCTTCTTCTCCTCTCCCATCTTCGACACCTCCTATGTTCCAGTCTGAGTCAGAGTCTTCCTTTCCACATTTTCTCTTTCCCCAAAGCTCTACCGGTGCTCCTGCTTCTCCCCCTACACCGCCCCCACCGTCATCTCCTCCTCCTACCACAAGACCGCACACTCGTAGCATTTCTGGTGTCTTCAGACCTCGTCAGATCGTCTCTATGAACGCCACCCTGCACCCCACCAAACCTCCTCCTACGTACTCTCGACCACCCCCTCCGTCACCCCAGATGTCGCGGCCGCGGCTATCTTGCCGCGACCGCCGCCCTTTGCCGCGCCCACTGCACCGCCTCCTCCCGCCCCAACCACGTCCCAACTCCCTCCTGCCTCAAACCCGACCTCCCTTTCCCTCATCCCAACCTCCCACAAAACAGCCCTCCTCGACCCGAATTGGCAAGCGGCTATGCTCGACGAATACAGGGCCCTGACAAGGAATGGTACATGGGTTCTAGTTCCTTGCCCTCCAGAGGCGAACGCCATTCGCTGCATGTGGCTCTTCCGCCACAAGTTCCACTCTGATGGGTCGTTGGAGCGCTACAACGCTCGTCTAGTGCTTAATGGTCGGTCTCAACAGGCAGGTATTGATTGTGATGAAACATTCAGCCCCGTGGTCAAGTCTGCCACTATCCGAGTGGTGTTGAGCTTAGCGTTATCGCGACATTGGGCTATTCATCAGTTGGATGTCAAGAACGCCTTTCTGCATGGTCATCTGAATGAGAGAGTTTACATGTTTCAGCCGCCGGAGTTCGCTGATTCTGATCGTCTCAAGCACGTTTGTCTCCTAAAGCGCTCTCTGTATGGTCTGAAATAGGCTCCGCGGGCTTGGTTCCAGCGCTTTGCTTCTCATCTGCTACGCTTGGGCTTTGTTGGCAGCCGCTCAGATACATCTCTGTTTATCTATCGCAGAGGCACGGACATGGCCTTTTTGTTACTATATGTCGACGACATCATCCTCACCGCCTCTTCTGATGCTCTTCGGATGTCTATTATTTCCCAGTTGAGTGCTAAGTTCGCCATGTCTGATCTGGGTCCGTTGTCTTACTTCTTGGGAGTCGTCGTGCAACGTCATGAGTCTGGGTTGTTTCTCTCTCAGAGTAAGTATGCTGCCGAGATTGTTGTTCGGGCCAAGATGAGTAACTGCAAGCCAGTTGTCACCCCTGTGGATACTTCCAACAAGCTCAGTGCTCACTCTGGTCTTCTGTTTGATGATCCGACGTTGTACCGAAGCCTCGCCGGTGCATTGCAATATCTTACGTTTACTAGGCCACACATCTATTACGTCGTTCAGCAGGTCTGCCTGTTCATGCATGCGCCCAGGGAACCGCACTTTCAGGCCTTGAAGCGGATCATCCAGTACATCAGAGGTACCCTCGAGATGGGCACCACAATCACCCCTTCCTCTCGGCATGACCTCATTGCTTACACTGATGCGGATTGGGGTGGTTGTCCTGACACACATCGCTCCACGTCTGCCTACTGTGTCTTCCTCAACGACACCCTTGTGTCGTGGTCTGCGAAGCGACAGTCTGTGGTGTCTCGCTCTAGCGTCGAGGCAGAGTACAGAGGTGTCGTCAACATTGTCTCCGAGTGCTCTTGGCTGCGCAATCTCTTTCTTGAGCTCCGCTACCCTCTTCAGAAGGCCACCCTGGTCTACACCGACAACGTCCTCGCCGTCTATCTGGCCAGCAACCCAGTCCAGCATCAGCGAACGAAGCACATTGAGCTCGACATCCACTTCGTTCGGGACAAGGTTGCTCTTGGACATGTTCGCGTTCGGCATGTCCCGTCCTCCTATCAGAACGCGAACATGTCCAAGAGCAACCTTTGAAAATTATATCTTCGTAAATATTAATGAAAATTTATTTATCTCCTTTGAAATTAATGAAAATAAAGAGATTAATATTTACGAAGATATAATTTTAAAAAAAAAATATTTGCAAAGATTAATTTATAATACAAAATAATTAAAGAAATTCAACTAACAAATGTAAGTTAAATGGATTTAATCTTGAAATAATTAATTTCTAGATCATTTATTGATTTTAAGTTCTTACCCCTTTAACTCATCTTATAATTAAAAATTATAAAAAATATTAGCAAGAAACATGGTTGTAAAAGTTTTTATATTTATATTTTATATTTATATTAGTTTAACACATTAGTAGAAAACAAAAAGTAACCTTAAAAAAATTACATATAAAGAGTGATTTTGGTATATAGCCCTTTTTGAATGTTTAATTGGGTACTTAGACCCCAAACTAGTTTAATTAGTTTTTGTAGATCTCATTCAAATAGTGGTCAATAGTCAACTGGTTAACCATTGACCTGTCAATGTTGACCGTTGACCGGTCAATATTGACCAACCCATTTGGATTTTTTTTAGTGATGCCAGTTTTTGTGATGTCATCTTTTACCGTTTTGATGCCAAAATTTTATTATATTTTATTTTCACTTTGATGCCACTTTTATAATGAAATGATTGAATGACACTTTTTTAATGCCACTTTTTTTAAACCTTGATGCCATTTTTTGTTTAATGTGATGCCATTTTTTATGTCAATTTTTTTATGATAATTTTTTTTACTGTGATGCCAATTTTTTTTAAAGTAGTGTTTTGATGACATTGTTTCTTTAATGTGATGCCACTTTTTTAAAGTGGTGTTTTAATGCTACTTTTTAATCAAATCGTTTGATGTCACTTTTATAATTCAGTAAATTGTATATCGATATATTTTCATTCATTCTACTTTTATTCACTAATGAGTGATGGCATTCTTTGTTGATGATATTTTTATACAATTGATGACATATGCGCTTAATATGTAATTACACTTCATTGATGACATCTTTTTATTGATGATTTTTATTCATTGATGACACATTTGTAAGTACAATTAATTGATCTTAATCATTTGTGATGATATTTTTATAAAATTGGTGACATTGAAGTATGAAATCTGGAATCAAAATAATGTCACCAAACAAAGGCAATACAATCTCTTACAATCAAAAGCTCAGGAGTTAATGATGACAAGAAATTGTTTCTATTTTATTGGCCACTAAAATTTTCATCGCAAAAGACATAGATTTTTGTCTTGAAAATAGGTGAAGGATTTAAAAATAGTCTATGCGGGATTTGAACCCGCATCTATGTGCTTGAGCACAAATAAGAGACTAATAAATGTGAGTATGTTTTGAGGAAAACACATATAAGTGACTAATAAATGTTGAATAAAACACTATATTGACTATAAGTTGAATAAAACCATACTCATCAGACTTGTAGGAAGGATCCTCCATGCTCATCAGACTAATAAATTCTTATTAGAATACTATAAGAGTATATTTTGAGGAAAATTGATATAAGTTACTAATAAAGGTTTAATAAAACCTTATGTTGACTAATAATTTCTCATTAGAATATTATAATGGTGTTTTGAGGAAAACTCATGTAAATGTCTAATAAATGTTTAATAAAACATTATAGTAAGTAATAAATTCTTATTAGAATACTATAATGGTATGTTTTGAGGAAAACTCATATAAGTAACTAATAAAAGTTTAATAAGATCTTATACTAAAAGTATGTTTTGAGGAAAACTCATATAAGTGACTAATAAATGTTTAATAAAACCTAATATTAACTAGTAAATTCTTATTAGAATCCTATAAGAGTATGTTTTGAGGAAAACTCATATAAGTGACTAATAAATGTTTAATAAAACATAATATTGACTAATAAATTTTTATTAGAATACTATGAGAGTATGTTTTGATGAAAACTCATATAAGTGACTAATAAATGTTGAATAAAACACTATATTAACTATAAGTTGAATAAAACCATACGCATTAGACTTGTAGAAGGATCCTCCATACTCATCAGACTAATAAATTCTTATTAAAATACTATAAGAGTATATTTTGAGGAAAATTGATATAAGTTACTAATAAATGTTTAATAAAACCTTATGTTGACTAATAAATTCTTATTAGAATATTATAATGGTGTTTTGAGGAAAACTCATGTAAGTGTCTAATAAATGTTTAATAAAACATTATAGTAAGTAATAAATTCTTATTAAAATACTATAAGGGTATGTTTTGAGGAAAGCTCATATAAGTAACTAATAATAGTTTAATAAGATCTTATACTAAAAGTATGTTTTGAGGAAAACTCATATAAGTGACTAATAAATGTTTAATAAAACCTAATATTAACTAGTAAATTCTTATTAGAATACTATAAGAGTATGTTTTGAGGAAAACTCATATAAGTGACTAATAAATGTTTAATAAAACCTAATATTGACTAATAAATTCTTATTAGAATACTTTAAGAGTATGTTTTGAGGAAAACCCATACAAGTGACTAATAAATTTTGAATAAAACCTTATATTGACTAGTAAATTCTTATTAGAATTCTATAAGAATATGTTTTGAGGAAAACTCATATAAGTGACTAATAAATGTTGAATAAAACCTTATATTAAGTAATAAATTCTTATTAGAATACTATAAGAGTATGTTTTGAGGAAAATTGATATAAGTTACTAAAAAATGTTTAATAAAACCTTATATTGACTAATAAATTCTTATTATAATATTATAAGGGTGTTTTTGAGGAAAACTCGTGTAAGTGTCTAATAAATGTTTAATAAAACATTATAGTAAGTAATAAATTCTTATTAGAATATTATAAGGGTATGTTTTGAGGAAAAACTCATATAAGTAACTAACAAGTGTTGAATAGAATCATGACTATAATTTTTTTTATATAAATCAATAAATGTTGAAAAAAACATATACTCCCTCTGTTCAACAAAACTTGTCGTTTACTATTCATGCACGCTTTTTTAGAATGATAAAAACTATATAAAATATTCATTTTTTTTAAAAAAAATTTTAACAAGTTTGTACTTATTAATAATAACTACGAAATTGTTAAAAAAAATTATTTAAAAAGTCGATATTTTATATAGTTTTTAGCTCCTAAAAAAGCGTGCATGAATAGTAAAACGTCAAGTTTTGTTGAACGGAGGGAGTATTAACTAATTAATAAATTCTTATGAGAATATTATAAGAGCATATTTTGGGAAAACCTTATATAATTGAATAATAAATGTCTAATAAAACTTTATATTAAGTAATAAATTCTTATTAGAATAATATAAGAGTATATTTAGAGGAAAACTCATCTAAGTGACTAATAAATGTTTAATAAAACTTTATACTAACTAGGAAATTCTTATTAGAATAATATAAGAGTATGTTTTGAGGAAAACTCATATAAGTGACAAATAAATATTCAATAAAACCATATATTAACAAGTAAATTTTTATTAGAATACTATAAGAGTATGTTTTGAAGAAAACTTATATAAGTAACTAATAAATGTTGAATAAAACCTTATATTATGTAATAAATTCTTATTAGCATAATATAAGGGTATGTTTTCAAGAAAACTCATATAAGTAACTAATAATTGTTCAATAAAAATTCTTACTAGAATAGTAGAAAGATATGTTTTGATGAAAACTCATATAAGTGACTAATAAATGTTTAAAAGATTGAAAGGAATATTGAAAATAAAATATTGGACTAGATTAATTTGTTCACCAAATTATGTAAATGAACCCAACTGTCAACTATGAATTTTTTCGGAATTTAACTTTCATCTTTTTCCTTACATTTAACAAATAAAAAATTAAAACTTTCGTTAATATGTTCATAACAGAAAAAATGGATTGGAAAATGAATTATATTGCACATGTTAATGGGATGAAAAATTACAACAGTTGGTGGAAGAAAATAAAATTGGGGCGGGACATTGAAAAATAAAGGCGGGATATCAAATTTGGTGAAAATTTTAAACACCCGGGTTTATTAAAAGGCAAAAAAAAGAGGCGCTTTATTTTTAGGTTAATCAACGTAAAGGAAGGGCCGCTTTCTCCTTGCCTCTCTCCTCCGCCAGTCCTCTTTTAGGTTAATCAACAGAGAAGGAAGGGAAGCCGCGGTCTCCTTGCCTCTCTCCTCCGCCAGTTCGCCAGCACCGAGCCCGCCTCTCTCCTCCTTGCCTCTCATCCTGTTCTTCCCGGCATCAGAGAACGACGGCAACGCTGCACTCCAACCGGGCAACACATCATTCTCTTTCTCGGCAGCAGAAAAGCGAAGAGGTCAAGGGAGAATCCCACCGTTTTGCACGGCGACAGGTACCTCTCTCCATCTCTGCTTCTGATCGAAGGCTTCCGTTCAGATCTCCAAAGGTACAAATCTCTACCATTTCTCTCGATTTCAGTATGGCTCTCAATCTTCTTCTTCTTCTTCAACTTCTAAGCCTCTCTATCGCCCTGTTCTTCTGCCAGGACCGTCGAATTGGCTTCCTGTTCTTCTACAAGGACCGCAGATTTCACTGCATAACATCCAGGCATGTCCTTCTCCTTTGTAATTTCGCGTCCCAATTCCCACTTCCACCTCCCTCTTCTTTATGCTCCGATTTCGTATGCCGTTTGCAGGTCCGCGTTCTTGGCTCCCTGTCCGCCGCCCTCACCTACTCCTATCCATTTCCGGCTGCCTCCTGTGCCTAATCCTTTTCCGCCCCTGTTTGTTGTTCTCCGTCCCGCTGTCGGTAACCTAATTACACTGATATTATTATGTTTTCATTTATATCTTCACAGTTTTATTTCATCCCTGTTTTATGCTCAGCGATGTACTTGTTCTACATAGTTCCTGATTTTGTTTGGGAGTGTAAAATCCCTGGTGAGTTTCTCTGGGTAATTGGATTAGGCTCCTCAAATTTAGGGGTTTCACCTTGAATCAGAGCATTGAGTTTTACAAATTAGGGACAACCCTTCAAATTGAGGATTCCCACCTAGTCAGGTTTGAAAATCGACTTCAAATTTACCCATGCTTCATAAGTTTGTTCTTGGGTGGTATATGGTTGTGGAAGATTTCTAGCATAATCCTCAATTTTCATTTCAAAACCCTAGCTATCGAATCAATTAAGCAATTCAAACAATTAATCGAAGAAGATGAGGCGAAGAACATGACCTTGGAGTTACAAGGGAGGAGCGCGGCGGCGACGACTATGGAGGGGCGGCTTGGGTGGCGTTCTTAGCTGTGAAAGAGAGAAATCCGGCGAAGGAGGGTGGGGGTTGAGCCTTAGCCTGAGCCGACGAAGGACGCCGACAGATCCGACGCTGGTGACAAAGACGATGAAGGCGTTAATGCCCACGAGGACGCCCTTCTCCTTCAAAGCTCCTCTGTCTTCTCCTTCTCAATCTTCATCTTCTCCAGCATCTCCTGCAACTCCGACATATCCTTGTCGAAGCCAGAAGCGGAAGAATCGACGCTAGGGTTAGGACCGTTTTTCATCACCGCGGTCGTCTTCGACTACGACTTCGCCGCTGAGAGGAAGAGAGAGAGGAGTCGGCGAGTCGCCCAAATCTTCAGATCCGCTAGTAAAGGAAGGAGAAGAATGGGAAGGGTCTTGATACCGAATAAACAACTAATAGGGTTTTCGCCAGCTAAAGGTCTAAATCATTAAATTCCCTCTTCTATATAAAGTAAAATTTTGAGATTTTTTAAAAATTATGTTAGTAGGATTATGGCAGTAAAAGTAAACTTTTCACATTTACTTGAATTTGTAAATAAAGAGCGTTCATATCCGGGGTTCGAACACATTTCCATTTTTCCTTTAATATCAATATAATGTATATATAATATATTAGTAGGAAACATAAAGTAAGTTTATTAGAATTATATACAAAACTAAGTCTTAAAAACTAGATTAAGTATATGATATTCACTTTTGATTTTATTAATGTTAGTTTTGATTGACTTTCTTCTTTAAACTTATAAAGATATAAAACTCTTCGATAGAAGAAAAAAATTGATAGCTCCGTGCGTAGCACGGGATAATCCACTAGTTAGATGTATATTTTACTGGCAGATAGTTTTACTACTCCATCTATTCGGTAAAACCTTTCGTTTACTATTCACGCACGTTTTTTAAGAGGGTAAAAACTATATAAAATATTATTTTTTTATAAATTTTTTAACAATTTTGTAGTTACTATTAATAAGTACAAAAATGTTTTTAAAAAATTAAAGAAAAATGAATATTTTATATAGTTTTTATCATCCTAAAAAAGCATTAGTGACTAGTGAACGACATATTTGCCAAACTAAGGGAGTATTATATTTTATAGCTTTTATAAACCATCAATATATATATAAAAAAAAAGAATATATATAGATATGTTAGAGCAAGCCCAATAGTATCTCTATAATAGAAAAAATGCCCAATTTTAGATGAAATAGCCATTTTTTCACCCCAACCGTTTCTCCAAACACATTTGTAAAATAGAGAAATGGAAGGAGAGATGATAAAAAAAATCTCTAAATTTAGAGAAGGAATGGTGATCTCTATAATTTAATGTTTCACTCTTTACTAGTAGAAATTCATTGCTTCTTTGATAAAAAAATATGAACGTGAGGAGAGCTGTTGAAACATTCAAATTGGGATTAAGCCCAGTATCACACTATTCAGATTGGGATTGAGCTTCATCAGTATGACACTATATACACCATCAAATTTGATTTCGAAATTCACTGACACTCCTTACAATATCTTGTACATTACTTTCTCTACTGAAATTTACTGACACTCCTTTGAGATTAATTGGGATTAAGCCTAATTGTGAGGTTGTGAGGTTGAGCTGCGGAAACATTCACATTATACACCAGCAAAGTACTTTCTGTAGTTGCTTCTGCCACTAAAGGCGATTGTGGGTGGGTGAAAGAAAGTGGGTGTTGAGCCTTTTGTTGTGATCAGCCAAAGTGAAAAGGGGAAGGGAGTACAGATGGTAGATCAAAGGGGAAAGGTGGATTAGCCTCTTGGTGTGATTGCAGAATTTGTTTAAATCCTTGAAGCCAAGGAAAACATTTATTATACGGGGTAATAAATGCAAAAAATAATATGTAAAATAGATACCTGTTGGACTTAGAGTGATTTTTTTTAGAGATTTAGGTATTTTAATCTCTATTTTAGAGAATTTTCAGAGTTACCGTTGAGCTTGCTCTTATGTGGCTTCAATTTTTTAGTTTCCTTAGCAATATGTCATTTATGAGGATTAAATTAGGTAATAGGTCATGGGACTGATAAAATTAGCTAACAGGTCATTTATGACTATTCTACCTTGAATGAAACTAGGGATGTTATATGAGCTGAAGAGCTCAAGCTCTGCTCGGGATCAGCTCGAAAAAAAGCTCGACTCGAGCTCGTTCACTTACCTAAACAAGTCGAGCCTGAACATGATTTTAAGCTCGGTTGAAAGCTCGGTTCGTTCGATTTAGGCTCGAATAATATGGAATTTCTAAAAAAAATTTAGTTAATATGTTATGACTAAGTAAAACTATTTCAAGCTCGAAAAAAAGCACGGCTCAAGCTCGTTCATTTACTAAAACAAGTCGAGCTTGAACAAAAAAGAAAGCTCGTTTAAAAACTGGGCTCGGCTCGAGCTCGTTTAACAAATGAACAAGCTTGAACATGCCAAGCTCAGCTCGTTTGACTCGAATAACACCCCTAAATGAAACTCCCCCCCCCCCCCCCACCAAAAAAAAAAAAAACCCATCGACTCTAAGAACTCCTGAAACCGAGTATCACTTGGAGTTCTGAGGTAGCTAACAAAGATTCAGGCCACGGTTACATGGTTCGAAAGTCGAATCGAAACGAGGTACGAAAACAGAAACGTGGTTCGTTACCTCAATCGAATTCGGTACGACGAGGAACGGTAGGGTAGTAGGGTATTCTTCTTTTTTATTTATTAGTTAAAAATAAATATTAAAATACTAACAGCTGATGAACCATTTTAATATATATAATGCATTTTTTTTGAGCAAATATATAATGCATTTTAAAATTCTAAAATTGCACAAAGTGTCCAAAATCACTTGTAACTACTTAATCACCTATATCCACTTTTCCAGATCCAGTAGATGATATGTTACTTTATGTCAAATTGATCCATCACATGGGGAAGGGATATATAACTGGATAGGTTGCAGAAGTTTTATTTGGACCTTTTTTATAATACTAAATGTAATTGGGCCTAACTTTTGGCCCAACCCTAACTGTCATCTTCTTCCACCAGTCCTGCTGCCTCTGTCTTCTCTGCAAATCTCCTTTCTCCATTTTTTTTCTGGTTCGCTCCTATGAACGAATTGGTTCGAGTTTCCTACCGAATTTGGAACGAAGTTTTCGGTACGAAAATCTATATATAGTACCACGAATTCAGCTTCCATGATCCAGGCAATGTTATGGACGAACAAAACACCAATTCCCTGCCAGAGGGTCACTTCTCCACATATCTACGGGCATATGCAACAGGATCGCTTGGTGCACAAGGTCTTGCTGAGTCACAGCTCACACACAAAATTTAGGTAGTGCAAAACAATAAATGTTCAAATGTGCTACTAGTTATCATTTATCACCTACAGGTCGACAACCCGGGGAGGGTGACCCTAACCCTGACCCGGGGTTGGGACGGGTCGGCGGGTTAGGTGACCCGGAGGGTCGACGAGTCGGCGGGTCGGACTGCCGGGTCGGCCACGTGGCACCAAATCGGGTACCCAACGAGTTTTGCGGGTCGACCCGCCGGGTCAACCTTTTTTTTTAAAAAAAAAAATTGTTTTAAACCCAAAATAAAACTCAACTCAAGTCTTTCACCACACTTGCGAAATGGAAAGATTTAAGGTTGACAAAACATGGTATGTGAGAAGATATATATATATATATATAGATAGATATCTTCATTCCACTCCCATCATTTCATCACACTTTAGATGTGAGAAAGAAAAGGTTGGATTGTGGGAATGACAAGTAGGGTATGAGGATCTATATATAGAGAAAATAGAGGTATGTAGCCCACTTTCGAGGTGGGACGGAAATATGAAAGAAAATGTGAGAAATTGATATTTAAGTATATGATGTAAAATATAATGTAATTAAAGTCTTTGGATTATATGGTGGAATATAATGTAATTTAAGTATTTGGATTATATGATGTAACATATAATAATATAATTAAAGTGTTTACCTCTTAGGATTTAATAAAATGAATAACACATGGTGATGAAACATCATGATACAATATATCAAGTTATGTTGGATTAATCTTTCTGTTTAATTTAATTGATAGTTGTGTTGATCCATTAATCAATCATCAGTATTTTATTTTATTTGCATTATTATCTTAATTTCTTGATCAATGATTTCAAATCTAGGTTCTTCTTCATATAGATATGTTAAACTTTCTCGTTTAAATTTGAATTAGCCATATGTTGTGTATACACTTAATAATGATGTTATTAGAATTACATACTTGGGTTGCTTGTTATGACGTACATGAAAAGACACATTGAAAAAGTATTGTCAATATTATATTTCATTCTTGTGTTTGAAAATCCGAAGTTTTATATCATTTTGAAAATAAACGAAAACTCGACATTAAGGATACTATACTACTATACAGGTGTAACGGCTTTATCAATAACAATATTTGTATTATTTGAAATTATATCATAAAGACTCCTAACTTAGTATCATATAGAATGATATAGAATGATTTAATAGTGGATCCACCAAATAACACAAATGTTTAACGTATATTGTTGAACTTCACACTTTCTTGTTACCCGTTCGTTATTTCTTTCATAATTGATAGGTAAAATATTTTTTTTTAAATAATATTTATATAAAGTATAGTACTAGTGTTTGTATATGATAAAAATTTATAAGTATGGATTGACATTAAAAACCGAATGATAGAGATTGAAGACATGATGTAGTTTCTAGTTTCTACCCTTGTTCTTGTCCCACGTTGAAAACAAGAGGAAAGGGGGTGCTAAGAATATTATGAATTATTCTAAGAATAATTTATATAATTTACATAATAATTATAAATTTATTTTATTAAAAATAATTTTTTTAAAAAAAAATATTTTAAAATGGCGGGTTGACATGGCGGGTCGAACCGGGTCGGACTCGCTGGGTCGACCCGCCGGGTCACGGGTTATCTTTTCCCCGACCCTAACCCTGACCCTCAACCCGAGCTGACCCTTGGACCCGTGGACCCTGACCCGTCAGGTCAATGACGGGTCGACCCGCCCGACCCGTGACCCGTGGCCATGTCTACCTATAGTACTAGGAATTAGATCATAATTTTGGTCCAAATTTTTGGTCCCTGGTTTGGCTATTGAAGGATAGAACTTTGGCTATTGAAGGATAGAACTTCATCAGCTTGCCCATTCATGAGGCCAATCCAACTTCCAGGGAAAGGGGAAGGTAACTAAAAGTGACCTTTGGGGTCAAAATGTATTCACAAATTTAAGTAAATTAGGCCTTGACTAAGAACGGAGTACCTTTCTTCCTTTTTACTTTGGCCGACACAATTTCCAAGCATATGTACACGCATGTAGCATACATAGAGTATTTGTTAGATGATTAAACAAAGCTTAGAAAAATATCAAATAAATTTCAAATAATGCTTGGTAGTACATTGTTTCCTATACTTCTATACAGTAGCAGATTTAACCTTCTATGGAGCACAAATGCAATTATAAAGAAAAATACCGCCAAAGCACCAATTTGGTGAATCAACCAGAACAATGAACAAACACAAATTTAGTTAAAAAAGCCAAGGGAAAAGAAATCTGCAAAACTTCCTGTCTTGGTTTGGACCTTTCAACATTCAGTATACAACAGAAATTGCTTATCTTGTTGTAACAATGAATACAGAGAACAAGCAATATCAGATAAAGTAATAGTTGGGTGCATACTTACATAATGAAGTTATCAATCATATGAGATATCACTCCAACACCATCAGAATTCAACCAGTAGCGGTTGACCTATATCCAATAAGGAAACCCTCGTTAGTTACCTTGTAAATAGTTAGAAAACTGGAAAGGTTCACCAAATTCCAATTTCCCGATAGCCACTGCGCCAGAGAATTGATTATTTTCCAATTTTTCCTTTATTTGGATAAACAACAAATTTCGAAAAGAAATAAATTTGATATTACAGAGTGCCAAACTGTCAATTCCTACAGGATTTATACAACATCACAAGTGTGGTCCAAATATTTTGAAACTATTTATGTTTGACAATAGCTTCATCTGGTAATTAGAACAGCATTTTCTCTTACACTACTTAGTGCTCCAAGGTAACAATCTCAAAGCAGAACTGTAATGCACCTTCCATGACAACTTAACTGATTTAACTCTCTTGGCAAGTGGACAATATCATTTTCATCCACACAACCTAATGCTATAGTACAAATCCAGGCCCTTTCCCTAAATTCTTATCAGCATTCAGTCATTCACATATTCAATTATTTCTTTTTTTTGGTCGGACATATTGAATTATATCTGGATCTGCATAAAACACTCCATAAATATCAAGAAACAATTAAATAATATTCCCTCCCTTAAGAAATATCAAGTCTTTTGACCTTTTGCCACATTTTTTAAGGAGCTAAAAATGATATAAAATATCAACTTTTTGACTAATTGTTTTTTTATAATTTCATACTTGGTAGTAATAAGTACGGAGTATAAAATTATTTTTAAAATTTGTTTTTTTTTTATAGTTTTTAACCCCGAAAAAAACATGGAAAAAAGTAAAAGGACTTGTGTTTTTGAACCGAGGGTGTAAATAACAAACAAACCAGGAAGTTCTACAAAAAGTACCAAGAGAGAAAATTTTCAGCAAAATTTAACCTCTTGCTCATGACTAGGTGAAGGACAGATTATCTTTTAACAGCTAGTACTTTCAGTAACTAACCTGAATGGTATTGTGTGCAACAAATCGTTGACTACTTTTGTGGAAACTCACATCAACACGTACCCAAGGTACTTGTCTAAGCCCTCTAATCATCTCCTCTACAAATGGGTAAAAAAGCTCTTATAAGATAATAGAACACATTAAATTGCATGGAGAAAAAAACAAAAACCATAAAAATATGGCACGGAGAAAAAGCAAAAATACCCATTTTGTCTATGCTATGGCTTATCCAATCAAAGGGGAAAATCTACAAACTTGATAAATGAACATAGTTTTCAGTCAAAGTATAAGCGCAAACCTTCAAAATCAATATTTTGATCTTGAGTATATAAAGATACTTGACAATGATTGTCTTCTGAACTTTCAGGTTCAACGTAAACAATATGAGGATATTCATCATTCTTCACAAAAAGATCGACCTGGAATTCAAACAAAACCATAATTAAGTATTTTCAGACATGATCTTACAAAAATAAAATACATACTTTATGATAAAGCTCTCCACCTCAGGAAGTTCATGTGGGCGTCGGATAGATGATGTTCTCCAGCCAACCACATCTTAATAACAAGTCAAGATAACCTACTCTTAAATAGAAGAAAGAAAGAAAGAAGCTAACAAAAGGTTTTTTTTGTGACAACCAAGTCAAAAAGCTGAACTACTTCTATAAAGGATACAATCGTAACTTGTATTTGCATAAGCAACGCGGCGCTTGAAAGAGCGTAAAGCTGAACTGCAAAGGAGAAAAAGAAAGATTTAGCAGATGTTTTATTGATAGACATAAGGATTTTCACGTGGTGATAATCCAAAGCTTTTACTAACATGAATTTATAGTCATATGAGTCAGTGACCATTCTAAGAAGAAGTGGAGGTTTGCCATCATCATTGTCTGTAAGGAAAAGATGCTTTCCAGACTTTCCTGCAATCAGATGTGCTGTTTGAGAGGCTTGCCTCTCCAAGAAAAGAAATCCACAAAGGGCAGGCAACTGTGACAGACACAAAGAAGGGAGTAAAAAAAAAATTAACAAGTTATCCAACATTTATGTAGTCCAAAATAGACAAGTCTGCATCATTCCAAATATATATATCTTTAACTTCAGGTATAGTAGTTCTTCTCCACTGGAGAGAAAGCATACATCACAAATCTAATGAGGATCGTCTGCCTCAACACAATCTACTTCATTGATTTCATTGGCCCACATATCCCACTCACCACTCCCACCTCTTTCGAACAAAAAAAGAAAACATTTATAACGGTAAAAAAGTAAAATGTCCTGCCTGTTTACAATAAAATAAGTCTAGTTCTACCCCAAATGCCGTTTACCAATGCACCATTTCTCTTCTTATTTTTACTTTGATTTGCTTACGTTGACACTAAAAATAATTTAACTATGTTTGTTTGCTTGGCTTTGGTGAAGGCAATTTATATGTCTTGCAATCCTAGGTTTTGCTGGACACTTTGAACTTCACAAGCTTGTTGCCTGGAGAAAAGAAAACCATATCAATTGGCTGAAGATGATCGAAAATGCCGAGACTCAGTTTTGAATCAAGGCTCATGGAGAGTATGTTAGTTAAAAGAATAGCCACGAGAATTTTGAAGGTTATACCTTCTTTCATGCTTAAGTTTGATTACCATTGGAAGTCTTTATTTTTAGCATTTTCTCCCAATAAATAATAATCCTCTGCTTGTAGATTGTGAATGTATGTGAGAAATTATTAATAAAAGGGAGTTTTAGTGGAGATTCAGTTGTTATGCAAGCATGCAACATGTTTTTGCTTCTTTTTTCTGCAATTTGTGCCTCTTAAATGAACTTGGAAAAATATATTTTGGACATTTTACTCCCATTCAATGCTAGGATCATCCATCAAAGTATATGTGGCTTGGTGAGTGATTAGAAGGAAAAATGTATTGGAAGAAGTGCTCAGCAAAAAAAAAAAAAAAAAAAGGCAGCCCTAAGCAATTTCAGGAAAGAACAACTCAACAAAACAGTGACAGAAATGAATTTTATTTTTAAAATTGATAAATGCATACGTGTTGCCAAACGAAAGTCAGGGTAGAACTCTACTTCTCTTGTCAACAGACAGAAGCATTTTACTTTTAAGAATCATAAATATTTTGATTGTGTTTTTTATTTTTTCAAAGGTGGGAGTGGGAATGTGTGGGCCAATGTAGAGTCTGTCTGGAAACATGCTAATCAGTATGTTTATCAATAACA
This sequence comes from Persicaria tinctoria, assembly GCA_037127255.1. Classification (NCBI taxonomy): domain Eukaryota; kingdom Viridiplantae; phylum Streptophyta; class Magnoliopsida; order Caryophyllales; family Polygonaceae; genus Persicaria; species Persicaria tinctoria. The sequence goes on along the minus strand of JBANSL010000006.1, from coordinate 35,639,809 downwards.
AGTTCATTATCGGCAGAAATAAGTTTGTTATTGGCAATCAACTTATTGCACCACACAGGCCCGTGATTAATGATGCAGGGAGTGCTATAGGTTGGAAGCAGACAACTCCCACTGCCACAAATCATTTAAACAAATCCTTACAAAAACTACATCAACCTATTAGATGGGAGCAGTGCTGCATGGCAGAGAATCACTAACTCACATAGCTCCCTGAATTAGAAGGGAAGACAACTAGCATAAACCATGTTTGACATTGTGTATTAACACTTCCCAGTAATCAATATCAGTCACCAATGATACTCAACCATGTAATTGAAACTGCTAATTTTAAGAAACATACAGAACACATTTGTTCAGAGTAAAACACAGATAGAAGCAACTTAATATTGAAAAAAGAGGTCGAACAGTCTATAGAAACATCCTCCAGACTTGTTTGGGGAATGGATGCGTACACCTCGGACACCCAAACCACACCTTTGGCAGGATACACTGAGTTAATGTTGTTTTATAGGTCTAATAGTATTGAATGTTAACAAAAATCCCAGCTTCCTGTCCCTTGAAAATTTTTTGTCAAAAGTTTAGGGTTTAGGGTTTAGGTTATGATCCATTTCCCTATAAAAATCTTAAGCAGAAAATAAGTTGAAATATAGAAAGAAGCCAAGAACCTAACCATACATCTTACTATCTAAGTATCTTACCTGTCTGTGTCCACCTGAGCCAAGGTGCGGAGTTGCAACAGTTATAAAGTTCATAGGTTCTAACCCAGCGATTCTGGCCTTGTCCGTTTTATTAATATGACTATCCGTCAAGCAATTACTTTCACTGCCCTTGGACTCTGATTGTTCAGGAGGTTCATAAAGCTTTCCAATAGCATATCTCGCAACAAGACCACCCAATGAGTGAGCAACAAAGGATATCTTTTGCAATCCAGGCATACGTTGAACAACACTCAACACCTGCACTAAATTTCAGATCAACAAATGTGACAGATTAGAATATATTTTCCTTTTTTCCACAGAAACAAGAAGTGATTGGCAACTACCTCATCAGCTAGCCTCTCACCCATCAAATCAACACCATCCATAGTCAATTTTGCGTAGTTGCACCCACTACCTGCACCAGGAAACAAGGAATGTAATACTTGGAAGTTTCACAGGATGTGGCTTTTCTCTGTTCATGCTTATTCAAACAACAAACTTTCCTTCCATCAGGTAAGTCTCAACCATTAAAAGTTTTCTTCTTCTTTTGGACCAAGAGAAATGTGGTCCAGTGCTCTGCTAGAATCTATCATACTCACAGCTACACTGGGCATTAAGGAAATTTAATGCAGTACTACTAATCTAACTAACCAAAATTGATGGACTGAACACCTACTTAATATTCGCATCATTTCATGCTCTGATTTTACATTGTTACATATAAGCCTTTACCAATTTTCACAGCTGCAACTAGGGGTGGAATTGGTATATTACCAATTAGTTTTCACCCTTACCGTCTACCAACCAATTAAAATTGGTAATGATAAATTTCATACCATTACCAACCATAAAAGCTCGTGTACCAATTTAATTGGTAACCGATATAATCAGTTGGTAATAGTTGGTAATGGTAAAATACCAAGTTCTTCGTAATAATAGCATGCAACTCCAAATTAAATAAAAAATAAGTACCAAAATAAACGCACTTACCGAATTAAATACCAATTCATACAATTCAGGAGGAACCCTAAATCTAAATATTAAAATGTATGCGGAATATTAATTTTTTATTCTTTAATGGATATTCTGCATCAAAAATCTATCCCCTCATTTCTATTCTTTTAGTAATATATATATATATAATATAATTTTTTAAATATATTTATATATAATCGGTTGGTAATGGTAATACTAATTTCGCCAACTAAATTACCATTACCAACCAACTTTGATGAATTGGTTCGGTAATACCGTACCAATATAATTGGTAACCAATTTAATCGGTGCCAATTTAAATTGGTTCGGTTGGTACGGAATTGGTTGGTTTGTATTGGTAGTTTTGACCCAGCCCTAGCTGCAACGACATCTTTGACAAATTTTCAAATTTATCACAGGCCAAATATACTAATTACACGTGCATGCGTAACAGATTTCAGTTGCAGTGCAATGGCTTTTTTCCTATTACCAAATTACCACCAGCCACAAAGAGAGTCAATAAACTAGCTTTCCTGTACTCTTCAGTATTCTAAGAGGGGACAATCATAGTTTAGCTGCCATACATGATTCGGGTGAAGGATATCTAGTGATGCGTGCAACTCAACAAATCCGTGCACCTAGTTCCCTTTCACCCCCTGCTAGGGTTCCTCTCAGTGCACTCTGTTCCCTTTCATTCTCAGGTAGTCAGGTAATGAGGTAGCCAGGAATACATATAGCTTCCCAACACTACAGTAGACATTCTCAGTTAATTTTACTGAATTCATCACTTATTCATGCCAGATCAGGCAAGTAATTCCCCCTATTTGAATAAAGCAGTGGAAAAAACGCCATCAGAATACTTCAATAAAAGCAGAACAACTTACAGTGAGCAACCACTTTATCAGGAATCCTCTTCACAAACTGCTGCGCAGCGAATTTCCAGTCCGCGGAGCTAAAATCACCGAAAACAAAAGAAACCGTCCAAGTTGAGAGATAAAAAGCCAAATCACAGTGATCGGAAATAGAAAGAAAGCAAAAGAGAAATCAATACCTTCCCATGAGACCATTAACCATGACGACGAGATGCTCAGGAGGAACCCTAGCTCTGGCCATGTCAGCGTCAAGCACATCTACGCCGGGACAAACCGGCGAATCTTTGATCCCGATCTCGGTATCCTTCGTCTTGGCGGCCATCTCAGGAGTCCCCAGAAGATCACTGAAACAGCAAATCCAGGACCTAGCGGGGGAATACCGCTTCATGAAATCAAGGGAATCAGGCAAAATCGGGTCCCTTGTGCTTCGCTTGACTCCGTTGCTTAGGAAGGGGAGATCAATTCCTTGAAGCGCGAATCGGAGGAAGCGAAAGTGATTGGGAGTGGAGGAATGTGGAAGAGGGATGGAGTTGGGGTTGGGGCTGATCATATGTGGGGAACCCAATTGGTACGTTTTTCAGTGATAAAGCAACTGTGACGGTGAAGGCAGATTGCAGTTGCAGGAACTGTAAAATTCTGTACAAACATTCTGGATATTTCTATTTTGTTTTTCCCTTTTCTGTTTTGGTGGGAAAAATAAAGGAGATTGGGCCCATTTGGTCTCATATTTCAACATTAATATGGGCTATCTGCCAAAATTATTCAGATGGGCCACCAAGTATGAAGCCTAAATTATTCATAGAAATGGCCCATTATGCACTCAACGCTAATTGGGTAACTGCATAAAATTAGACTTTCTAAAATTTGTTATTTTTCCTCGACTCCAAGTCTCCAACCATGGTTCTATCAAAAAAAAGTCTCCAACCATGGAAAAGATTTTGCAAGAGCATCTTCAATAGTTTCCTTATTTTGGATGTTTTAGATTTTTTGAAGAAATTTGAGGTATTTTTTAGTTCAACAGATTTCTAATCACATTCTCCAAAATGAAGAAGCAATAGAAAAAATAGAGAGGATCATAAATCTACAAAATTCTCCAAACTAAATGATTTTTCAAATATTCGAAATAGGAAAACAGTTGGAGTTAAAGCTAAAAATAATTTAAAGAATATGTATTTTGTTTCTTTAATAATTTAAAGAATATGTATTTTAGGGAAATTTTAGGGAAGACTGATATATATCGTATAGAAAGAACAGACTTTGGATTTGAGGGTCGATGAAAGAAAGGTAGTAGCCTAACCTAATAGAATCAAATAAGAAGGTCCAATCATGCTATTACCGCTATATGCTTAACACATGCAAGTCGAACGTTGTTTTCGGCATGCGAGACTTTGCGAGGGGGCCTCACTGCGAGTCATACTTCGTACGAAATTGAGTTCTCATTTGAATTTCTCTTACATTCTACGTTCCCGAAACGGATTCTATCAAATATTTTACATTTTCTATGATCATCTTTATTTCAGGTATTCGGGGAATTCTCCTTAATAGACGAAATATTCTTATTATGTCAATGTCAATTGAATCAATGTTACTAGCTGTGAATTCGAACTTTTTGGTATTTTCCGTTTCTTCGGATGATATGATGGGTCAATTATTTGCTTTATTGGTTCCAACGGTGGCAGCTGCGGAATCTGCTATTGGGTTAGCCATTTTCGTTATTACTTTCCGAGTCCGCGGGACTATTGCTGTAGAATTTATTAATAGCATTCAAGGTTAAACATGACTCCTAGAAAGTTACCAAAATACGAAGTTCTCTTCTTTTGGTTGGCAGGGTGCTCAAGGGCACTTGGTGTGGTCTGATTGGTATATTGGTTGTTCTAAATGAAGGTACTCGAAGTCTGCCCGCAAAAACTTCCATTTTTTATCTTGGCCTCCAAGATTCTTTCGTGCTCTTTCTTGGCCCTGTAGACCGACCAGCGAGGCGTCCCTCCATATGTGGCTTATCAGGCTCAGCATCAGTCAAAATCTAGGCGGCTACCCTGTCTCATATGGGTTGAGAATGTTAGGTCGAGCACCTCCCTCGAGTTGCTGTGTTATCTCAGTACCTATGGCACCAATAACAGGTTGACAATGAATGTAAGCGTACTATAGATTTAAACAAACGTAAGCAATCTCGGGCAACGTTTTTTCCTTCCCCAACAACTCAAGTTTTTCCTAAGCCTCAGATGAGCGGATTCTTTAACAATTACTTTGGTATGTATTTTAATAATTTTCCCTAAAACAAGAGTGAAGATTAAATCTCAAGCTACACGAGACGTAATACAAGTTCTAAAGACTAAAAGAGTGAAGCAAAACAACAAACAAGAGACGTACACAACAAGCCTAAAAAAGAGCAATTGTGCGCACCTAGATGATGAACCCACATGAACTTTTAGGTATCGGTCACAAACCACAACATAAAAAAAAATTAAAGATTGTTTATAAAGAATCAAAATCCTACACTACAACAACAACATCAATACGAGAAAGGGTTACCGAACCAAAATATCACCACCACCACAAAAGTATTTACAAATTGTTCATAAGAACGGTCATTCTACCACTGTCAAAGTAATCCCTCCTTCCTAACTCGGCAACTTTTTAGTTGAATTTACATGGTATTCGAGGCTATTAGCACCTGACTAACTCGACAACTTTGCTCACTGTAATTCCTAAGCGTTCTCAACCTTACAGATCGAAGGTCAAGAACGGAGTTTGTAAGCGAAAGACGCAAGAGAAAGTAAACGAGCGAACAACAAGCGATTTTACGTGGTTCGGCCGGAACCTACGTCCACGGAGCCTCAGCCGGATCGGCTTGAGATCTCAATCCACTAATCAAGAAGCAAGGTTACAGAACAGGTTGCCCTAGATCTAGACTAAGGCAAACAAAGACGGAAATACACGATACAAGAGGAGTATGCGAGAGAAAAGCAAGAACAAAGCAAGTAAAGGAAGAGGACACCCTGGATCTGGAGAACAGAGCCAGATCTTCGTCGGATTGGACCAGAGAAGGGACGCTTCGCCCGAACAGAGGACAAATGACCTTCTTCTTCTTCCTAGGACTCGGATCTAGAGTCTCAGAACGAGATACGCTCTAGATCGGACCACCGTGAGCTTCGCCGAAGCCGGGTTGGAGGAACCCTAGCTTTCTCTCTTCGTCGCCTCTTCTCTCTCTCTCTCTCTCTAGGGTTTGGATTACCTGAGAAGCCGAAGTGAAGAATGAGGCAACCCTAGCTCCAGCCTCCCTTATATAGGCAAGCTTAAGTGAAACGCTGCGTTGCGGGCGTCCAAGAGCTGGAAGCTCTCAAGATCAAGCGAGCTCGGTTACCTGAAGCAGGTTGGGCTTTGGGCCGTCCAGGCCCAATTACAAGATTGCATACAATGTATCTATATATATATAATCTATACTTATACATACTATATACATATGTGAGCATAAGTGTTCACTTACACTTCTAACATATGTTTAGCATATATATAAGTATATATTATATTTACATGTGTATTTGTCTAAGTCTACCTATTAATCTAAATCTAGGACCATCCAATATTCCTAGTTACTATATGCTAAAGATTAGAATAGACATTACAACTTGCCCTCCTAATCAAAGCATTAGACCTATTAAAACCTTACTACATCACAATGGATTAAAAATACTCAAGAGATCCAGTATCATCATCAGCTCAAGTTACCTGTGAGCTAAGGCGGTTCTCCAAGACGGAGAAAATCCCTACAAAACTCAAATTTGTTAGCAGGGACTACCTTTGTCCCGAAATTAGTTGGATTGATGTCGCCTTTTATTTTCTTTACATCTAGCTTTCTAGCAGCAACCATGTTTCGAATAAAATGAAAACGAACATCAATATGCTTAGTCCGCTCGTGGTACATGGGGTCTTTGCTTAGGTAGAGTGCGCTTTGGCTATCCGTATGAATTACGGGTTTGAATGGCTTCTTTAGGATTTCTTTTAGAATTCCTTTGAGCCAAATAGCCTCTTTGGCAGCTTCAGTAGTTGCCATATACTCAGCTTCAGTTGAAGACATGGCAACAACTGATTGTTGCTGAGATTTCCATGACACACAGTTGCCTGCCCACGTGAAGTAGTAGGCAGTAGTGGACTTGCGAGTATATTTATTCCTAGCATAATCAGAGTCAACATAGCCATATAAATGATCAACAGATTCATGCAGGCCATAATGCAAACATAGATTTTTAGTACCAGCAATATAACGAAGCAAGTATTTCATAGCAGTCCAATGGTCAGAACCAGGATTGGACATGAAACGACTAAGCACAGATATGGCAAAAGCAAGGTCTGGGCGGGTGCATAACATAGGATACATCACCGATCCTATAGCTGCGTCGTAGGGGACCCTAGCCATTTCTTTTATATCTTCAGGTTTAGAGGGACAACTCTTTTTGGTAAGCTCTAGATGCCCTCCTAAGGGTATGGATGTTGGTTTAGAGGAAGTCATATGAAACCTTTCTAGAACCTTAAGAACATAGTCATCTTGAGATAACCATATTTTCTTATTAGGTCGGTCTCTAATGATAGTTACACCAAGGATTTTCTTGGCTTTCCCTAAATCCTTCATGTCAAAGTATTTCTTTAAGTCTTTTTTAACAATGTTAATAGGGATCATAGAATTGCAGACAAGCAAGATATCATCTACGTATAAAAGCACATATATCAAAGACTGTTTAGAAATATGCTTAAAGTAAAGACATGAATCATAACTACTTTTTGTGAAACCTAATTTCTTAATCACAACAACAAATTTCAGATTTCATTGCCTAGGGGACTGTTTGAGTCCATAAATGGATCTTTTAAGATGGCAAACATGATCAGGAAACTTGGGGTTTATAAACCCCTTAGGTTATCTCATATAGATGGTTTCATCCAGAGACCCGTGCAAGAATGCAGTTTTTACATCCATTTGCTCGAGTTCCCAATCAAACACAACACACATAGCAAGCATTAATCTCATAGTTTTGTATTTAACTACGGGAGAGAAAATGTCATTATAGTCTATGCCTTCTCTTTGGGAAAACCCTTTTGCAACAAGATGGGCTTTAAACCTAGGAGGCTCACTAGGGCTTAGACCTTCTTTTATCTTAAATACCCATTTAGAGTCAATAAGTCGGGTTTTAGAAGGTCTTGGAACCAATGTCCACATTTTATTTGTGTACATTGATTCCATTTCTTCCTTCATTGCAGTTAGCCAATCTTTGGCATAACTGCTCTTAATGGCAGATTCATAAGAGCTAGGAGTGGTAGGATGCCTAACATGATTAGTAGTTAAGAAAGCATATCCCACAATATATGATGTGTACTTCCTATTAGGTATGACAGTTCTAGGTTCTTTATCCCTAGTTAACTGATAGTCATGCAATGTAGGCAAAGCTTAAAGCATGCAAATCAGAAGGGGGCGAGGAGAAAACAGAGGACTTCTTTTGGGATTCATTAGAACGGCCATTTACATCACCAGAAATAGGAGAGGGAGGAGGAGAAGTAGGAGGAGAAACACCCTGATTTTGTTCTTCATCAGATTCAGTGTCAGCATGTGGAGGTGCTTCTGCCTTGGTTTCTTCTTCTTTGGTAACTTCTTCTTCTCCTTTGTGTCCCCCTTGTAATGTGGAAGTTGTAGCTTTCTTAGCTGATCTTGTGATCCTTCTAGTGTCGTGCTCTGAATCTTCACCATCAGAGGAATCATCATCATCAGGGATCAACTCTTTGGTCTGCTCAATGGTACCTGTCAGCTCAGGATAAGTTGTTACTTCAGATTTGAGAGGGAAGATTTCTTCATTAAATCTCACACTTCTAGTAGTTATAACTTTGTATGGGTCAGGTTGCAGAAGAAGCACCCTGTAGCCCTTAACTCCATCAGGGTAGCCAAGCAGCAAGCCTTTCAAAGCCCTTGGTTGGAGCTTACCCTCACTTACATGAGGATAAGCTGCACAACCAAATGGTTTCAAATAGGCTAGGCTAGGCTGTTTTCCTGTCCATTTGTATTGGGGAGTATCAAAGTTGATAACACTAGAAGGTGACATGTTTACAAGATATGCAGCAGTTAACACAGCTTCACCCCATAAAGAATTCTTAAGCCCAGAACTAATCAACATACATCTAACTTTTTCCAATAAAGTTCTATTCATCCTTTCAGTTGTACCATTTTGTTGTGGAGTACCTGGAACTGTTAAGTGTCTTTTTATCCCATGTGATTGATAGTATTCATTAAATTCAGTGTTACAAAACTCTAATCCATTATCAGTTTTGAAGCATTTAAGTTTGTGGTTAGATTGACTTTCTGCCATTACCTTCCACCTCTTAAAGGCATCAAAGGCTCGATCCTTTGACTTTAGAAGACTTACCCAAACTTTCCTTGAGAACTGGTCAATGAAGCTAATAAAATACCTCATACCTCCTGCAGTGGGGACTTGTAAAGGTCCCCATAGGTCAGAATGTACATACTCTAAGGGATTATTATCAACATAAGTAGAAACAGGAAATTTAAGCTTGGCAGATTTGCCCAACAAACAATGCTCACGAAATTTAATGTCAACAGGTTTCTTAGGCAATAGTCCAAATTTATGCAATTTGTTTAATCCTTTGTTGCCTATATGACCAAGCCTGTTGTGCCAATTTTTAGTTTCAGAGAGAGTCATGGAATCAAAACAAGAAGTAACATTGAGCTCAGGCATAGAGGAAAGTACATGATATAATCTTTTCTTTCTAACAGCTTTAACAATAACTTTACCATTTCTAGAAATTGTTCTAATGCCATCAGCAGAATTGACATCACATCCTATTTCCTCTAATGCAGATTCAGACATGCGACTTCTCCTTAAACTTGGGACCCACTTAACATTAGTGAAAATTCTAACAATGTCATCATGCATAAGTAAAGGAACATCTCCTACTCCTTTTATTTTCAGAGAAGTGTGATCACCTAGCATAACATCACCACACACAGATTCATTTAAGTTCTTAAAGAAGTGCTTATTAGGTGTGGCATGTATTGTGCAACTTGAATCAAGTATCCATGCATCAGATGTATCAAGAGATGTCAATGCAGAACACATGAACAATTCAGCAGAATAATCACCCATATTCTCAAGCACAGAAGCAGACAATTCAATGATGTTCTTTTTAGCCAATTCCTCAGCTCTTTTCTTTTTCCTCTTTTTCCTACACTCCTTGACCCAGTGACCAATGTTACCACAATAGTTACACTTAGAATTAGGGTCAGATTTATCAGATTTCTCATTTTTAGGCTTATCTTTCTTGTTCTTCTTATTCTTGTTTTGCTTATTGCCCTTCTTGTCATTTCCTTTAGTGAACAGAACCTCAGGTTTGTCAGCTTTATCATTTTTCAGACCTTTAATCTTGAAAACTTTCATGATTTCATTCTTTTCAATGATAGATTCAATTAGCTTATCCTTAGTAAGTTCATCACGACTAAATTGAATGACATCTTTGAAGTTATCAAACTGAGTCGGCAAAGAATTGAGAAATAAGATAGCCTAGTGAGAATCTTTTATGTCATCATTACATCTTTCCAGTTCTTGAGTCATCTTAAGAAACTTGTCCAGATTATCATCAAGAGTAAGAGCAGTATTCATCTTAAAAGTGAATAAACGACATAGCAGAGAAATCTTGGAGGGCAAGGATTTAGATAGAAAGATCTCCTCCATGGAATGCTAGAGGGAGAAAGCGGAAGAGTGTTTTACCACTTGTCGAGCAATGCCATCAGTGAGGCGTAGCATTATCTCAGAGTGGGCTTTCATGTCCATCTCGAGCTCTTCAGCTGTGGACTGGGTGGTAGAAGATCCTCCTTCAACTTTCTTTAGTTTTTGATCATCAGTCTTCGGAGGATCCTCATCATTGATGTCAACACCCTTGAGAAGGGTGGTCATCTCAGAGGCTGTGGTTGCATGCTTCAAGACTGCCTTCCAACAACCTTCTTTGATGAGAACAGCTCTCATCTTGACTTGCCACATGGCGAAGTCGATCACACCATCGAATGGCTTGATTTTCAAAGCGTTATCTATGATGTTTGGTACCTACAGTGTCCAAGAAACAGGTAAGTATCAAAGTTTTATGTAAGGGGAAGCAAGAGGAGTGCAGCAGTATACATGACACTCTATAAAACCCTAGAATCACAGGTCTTCGAACGGATCTTAGACCAGTGGTATGTCAGACAGGAGAGGAATAGCACAAGCCTGAGCTTTTTGAAGGACTACCCAATGTCCTGCCTCCGATCCCGCTCCCTGAGAACCAAGAATGGCACAGGTCGGTAAGGAAAGGGACACCCAAGCTCTGATACCACTTTGTGAACGGGGTTTGTAAGCGAAAGACGCAACAGAAAGTAAACGAGCGACCAACAAGCGGTTTTACGTGGTTCGGCCGGAGCCTACGTCCACGGAGCCTCAGCCGGATCGACTTGAGATCTCAATCCACTAATCAAGAAGCAAGGTTACAGAACAGGTTGCCCTAGATATAAACTAAGGCAAACAAAGACGGAAATACACGATACAAGACGAGTATGCAAGAGAAAAGCAAGAGCAAAGAAAGTAAAGGAAGAGGACACCCTGGATCTGGAGAACAGAGTCAGATCTTCGTCAGATTCGACCAGAGAAGGGACGCTTCGCCTGAACAGAGGACAAATGACCTTCTTCTTCTTCCCAGGACTCGGATCTAGAGTCTCGGAATGAGATACGCTCTAGATCGGACCACCGTGAGCTTTGCCGGAGCCGGGTTGGAGGAACCCTAACTTTCTCATTCCGTCGCCTCTTCTCTCTCTCTCTCTATCTCTCTCTCTCTCTAGGGTTTGGATTACCTGAGAAGCCTTAGTGAAGAATGAGGCAACCCTAGCTCCAGCTTCCCTTATATAGGCGAGCTTAAGTGAAACGCTGCGTTGCGGGTGTCCAAGAGTTGGAAGCTCTCAAGATCAAGCGAGCTCCGTCAGGTAAGCTGAAGCAGGCTAGGCCTTGGGCCGTCTAGGCCCAATTACAAGATTGCATACAATGTATCTATATATATAATCTATACTTATACATACTATATACATATGTGAGCATAAGTGTTCACTTACACTTCTAACATATGTTTAGCATATATATAAGTATATATTATATTTACATATGTATTTGTCTAAGTCTACCTATTAATCTAAATCTAGGACCATCCAATATTCCTAGGTACTATATACTAAAGATTAGAATAGACATTACACTCACAAATATTGGCCTTAAAAATAATAGAGTTGAATACTTGTGCGAAAAACAAATGCGAAAATACAAGAGGGTGTGCTTAAATGAAAAGGAAGGGTTTAGGAAACAAACAAGACGGAATCACGGGTGCAACAACTTATAAATCGCCCCTCCTCACGGACCTCACATTCATTTCCATGATTATGCCTCTCCATATGTCAACATAAATTATTATTTCTTCTTCTCGAAGATTCACTCATTTCTATACATGAACCTTTGCATAATTGCATTAATTTACACTCAGGCCGGCCCTGGACAAGTGCAAGGTGGACGACTGCACCGGGCCTCCGATTTTACGGGGCCTCATTTTATTAATTTTAGCATATATAACAAAACATTTGCAAAATAACACAATGTACTGTATTGGCTTGGTGGTTAAGAACTTCTGCAACTCGGCCCGCTTGTTTCTTGAAGCCAGTGTTCGATTCCCAACCCGCGCGTCTTTTTTTCTTTTTTCTATCAGTTGAGGCTGCGGAGTCACGCGCCCTCCTCCTCTCTTAATTCGGAGGCCTCATTAACTTTCATCAAGTTAAAGTGCGCAACGCCTTTTTTTTTTTTTTTTTACAGTAGGCAAACAGTCGGAGCTATTTACAAAGAATATAAACGCGCTCCGGGAGCCCTCTCCCTCTCTTAATTACGAGGCTTCATCAAGTTAAAGTGTGTTAAATTCTATCGAGGCCTCATCAAGTCATTAACTTTCACCAAGTTAAAGTGTGTTAAATTTTAACCCAACACAGGTATACTTTTGGTTTTAGTTTATACAATTATTATTTCATTCAGGAACCATTTTACTAGTTTTATTAACTTGGGACTATTTTTAATTAATAACATGATATTATAATGAAAAAAAGTTATAGGGAATTAGAATATATAAAGAAAAATATTAGGGAACTGTGTATAAAAATAAATGACGCAAATTTAAATGTCCAGTATATAAATTATTTTTAATATTGTATAAATTTTATAAAGAAAAAGATTGATAAATTATGTACAGTTGATTAAAAATTAAAATCTTTTGTATAAAATTTTTAATATACATTTTATATGTGATTTTCTAAAAAATATTATTTTAAAATTAGTTTCTATAATCAATATTTATATACTCACAATGATATTATTATTATTATTATTATTTTTTACTGAATATCTATATTTATGTATGATGCTTTAAATGAGATTTAAAAAAAAATTCTTAAATATTTATAAGATACATTTATGTTATAGATTTTTATGTTTTTATATTAAATTTTATTTATACTTTATAATATTAATTTTGTTATTTTATTTTTTATTTTAGTTTTAAATAATCGTGTCATGGTGTAGGAATTGTACTAGTTTTCCTTAAATATCAACAAAAATAATCATTTTTTTTAACATAGTCCTCCTTAAGATATAATTAATGAAATTATGAATCGGGCCTAGCCCTGTTTACACTCCTTTCCCATGTCCAATATGCATAATTCGTAGTTCACACAATCATACATGTCTAAACATGATAATGGTTCATTAATTCTCTCTAAAATAACTCGTACCTATTCTAATTTAAAGTTGTATGATACAAATTTTCCATAAATTTCTGCAACTAAGCGTCATACTCATTACTCAACTAATATTGCTTGATTTAGAATAACTCAAAGTGATCTTACCCTGATAGGTTGTTCAATGTCCACAACCGGATCGAATCGAAAATTGAAACTTCAAAAAAAAAAGCAAATCAAGAACTGAACAACTCATAGGTTCCACTAGATTTCAGTGCAGTTTAGTTTATATTAGGTTCAGTTTTAAAATGAGATTTGCTGCTCCAGTCGGGGTGGCTCCCTGGTGGGGAGTAAGGGGATGTGAGGAGGTCTCGGGTTCGATTCCTACCTCCGCCCCTTTCTTTTTAGATTAAAATCCAAAGTTTGCCTTGCTTCTTTCTAGTGGGTTGAGTCGGCCGGCGCAAGCCGGTTTACCTGGGTTTGCCTTGCTCCTTTCTAGTGGGTCGAGCCGGTCGGCGCAAGCCGGTTTACCTGGTGCGTGACTCTTGCTGGCTCGATTACGTGTCTGAGATTATCACCACTTGGTGTGTTCCTCGTCATAAAAAAAAAACGATTTGCTAATTAAAAAGGAAAAACAATCAATTAAATTATATAATACCTATTGAAAGTCTATAACGTAAAAACCTTACTAACTTAGTCATATGTATAATAGTATCTATTTACAGTCTTAAACCATGCATAAAAGTTTATAACAAAAAAAAATTGTTTTTTTTTTTTTGATCAAGAAAAAAAAAATGTTTATAATAGGTAATTTGACATTAGACGTCTGAATTGAGAATTATGTCGCATTTACAGAAATCATCCTACATCATAAATTTAAAAATTGATACACCTAAAACCGAATTGAGAATTCGGTTGGATCCAAATTATGAACACCCCTGCCTGTTTGGAGGGTCAGTGGTCACAAATGTGTGGTCGATATTGACACATTCGATTGGAAAATCAGAGTACAACTTTGTGATTTTATGACATCTGTTCACTCCCAAGTCCTTATGTTCCTATGTTGGACAGTTTCAATAATACAATTGTACATACCAATGACAACCAAACAAACATATATATACACTAAGCTAGCTAGCTATGGTACCCCATCAAACAATGACAACCAACTACATAGTTGTCGTTTGTCTCCTCCTCTTAACCACAACGTTAACCGCCACGCCCGAAAACCGCCCGCTAAGCCCAACGGCCACCAACGACACCATCTACAACGTGTCGAAGCAGCTCTGCTGGGGCTGCATAGGGGAGTCCCTGGACTTCCTCGTTGCCCACAACCTGGTACGGGCGAGGAAGTGGGAGCTGCCACTGATGTGGGACCCGCGCCTCGAGAGCTACGCGAGGTGGTGGGCCGGGGTGCGGAGGCAAGACTGCAAGCTGGAGCACTCGTTCCCGGAGGACGGGTTCAAGCTGGGGGAGTGCATCTTTTGGGGGGGAGGCGCGTCGTGGACGCCCCGGGACGCGGTGGGCGCGTGGGCCGACGAGGAGAAGTACTACCACTACGAGTCGAATAGCTGCGACGAAGGGGAGATGTGCGGCCACTACACGCAGATCGTGTGGAGCACCACGCGCCGGGTTGGCTGCGCTCGGGTTGTTTGCGACGACGGTGACGTGTTCATCACTTGTAACTACTACCCTCCTGGGAATTACATTGGCGAGCGTCCTTATTGAATGGCTCACCCTTGATCGATCGTCGATCGATCTAGCCTCAAATATCGCGAATCTATTTAATTTTGTCGAATGTTTGTGTATTATATGTTATAGAAATCAAAATACAATGTCCAGTTACACTATATTTGGCAAGTGGGTTTTATTAAGGGAAAGAAGGGATGGAAAAATGGAAAATGGAAAATGAAAAATGGAAAATGGAAGGGAGTGAAGAGAAGAGAAGGGGAGAAATTTCATTTCTCATCAAATGTTACTTTTATTTGTGATTCATTCCCTTCTTTCTAATTGTCCACCCAAAATTGTTAGTAAAAAAAAAAAAAAATTGTCCATCCAAATACCAGATTTATTTTTGCCTCACTTCCCTTCCTTAAAATCTCATCACTCAAACAGGTGTTAATTGATTTGTGAAACCGATAGGACAGTTATTCAAAATTTCTTTAGAATGGAAAAATAAAATTCATATTTTATAATTTATTTTTATTTTAACCACAATAAAACTTACCATTTCAAATATTCAAAAAAAAATTTTATTTTGGAAAACGCTAGTACATATTTATAAAAAAAAAAACCATTTGATTTTGCCAGCTACTTTTTATTTTATTTTAGAGAATACAACAATAACAACATTTCCAATTACCCCGCTTAAAGAAAGTTTGATGGATCAAGTTTGTTGGAGACTTGGAGTATGATGACCGACACTTAGCTGAGGTCTAGGTTGATCAAATTAGCGCATTCACACTTGATCTCAGCCTGTGTAACTAACTCACTCATTTGCTCTATAAATAGGAGTAGAATGAGAACACACTTTCTATTCATTAGTAGGGGGAAATATATAGAGCGTACAATGAACTAATGATGAAGAAGGTGAGGAGAGATTTACTCTAACCATATTTTCCTAATATGCTCCCGCAGTTAAAGCGAGAGATAGCGAAACTGAAAACTGGATAAATATGTTTTTTTTTTTTAAAATTGTTGCCCGTAATCCCGCACTTCAAGGGAAGCCACGGACGTCACAGGAATTGCCGTTAACCGCGCGCTTGCAGGCGTTGGCCTCGACGGCGGAATCGAGCATCGCGCCCTCGCCAAACTTCGGATCGCCGAGGGTCACAGCCGACTCAGCGACAATTACGTTCGCTTGGAGCACCACCTTGAACCGCCTCGCGCACTCCCTGAGCGCCATCCTCTTCTCCGGCGGCGGCGACTCCTGCGTCATCTAGTTAATGTACGACAGCGAGTCGGAGAATTTCGACCTCACCACATCAATCATGATCCGGATCAGCCCCTCAGTGTCTGCCGAGGCGCTCCGCGAGTCCGATCTGAGCGAGGGTTCGCAGATCCGGCTGTCCGGCGTGCCCCGGGGGCCTCCCGATTAGATCGTCGGCGGAGGCGATGCCAGAAACGGCGAGGAGAGCGAGAGATATGAGGAAGATCGATGAGTTTGATCGGCTGCATATTTTTAGAGTTGTTGGGTTGTGATTTGAGTGAGGATTATCTTTGGAAGGGGACTGATTCCGTGTGGGTGGGTGCAGGTTGTTGGTTGGTGTGCAGCGAGAGTTTTGTAAAAGTGGTGGTAGGACTAGGACGCCATGGAAGAGGCATCAACGAGTTTTCTAGTGGTAGTTTGATGGTGGTGAACGTTGAAATTAGATTAGCCCGAAGGCAATTTTGTGTGGCCGATATGGTTTGGCCAACGAAAATCAATAATAAAAGGCCGACATGGTTTTGGCCGAAATTTGGATGGCAAAAGCCAAAATTTTGTTTAGTGTGGAAGGCAAGTGGAAGCGGTTTTGTAATGGCCAGAGCCAAATTTAGATTGCTCGGAGGCGGTTTTGTGGTGGCCTAAGCCGTAGGATTGGTTTCGTGGCAACATGCCGAAGCATTGGTTTGTGCTGAAATTTGGATAGTTGCCCGGAGGCGGAAATTGGAGAGGATCAAAGGCATTAGGCGAAAGGCTCGGATACCGTGTTGAATTGGTGTTGAAGAACACACTTTCTATTCATTAGTAGAGGGAAATATATAGAGCGTACAATGAACTGATGATGGAGAAGGTGGGGAGAGATTTACTCTAACCACCTTTGACTAATTCCTAAATAATAAATAATTAAACTAATTAAATCCTAATAATATAAATATATTATTTTCTTAATATAGAGGTGGAGATATATAATTAATTGCCCTTTCAATTAATTGTTAATCAATTAATTGCCCTTAAATTGATAATCAATTAATTGTCATTTCAATTAGCTAGATGCAATAATTCTATCTGAATTGAAATAGGCAATTGATTGATTACCAATTAACTACAATTTCAATACCATGAACGGATGAGAACTTTCAACTCCTAAAAACGCTCTCTCCAAACAAAACCCTTTCAACCCTAGCCGCCACAAAATATCTCAGCACCCTTAAGCAGCATGGGTGCCGCTCCCCAGCTCCCTCCGGCGACCCACTTCGCCCGGCTCCCCGCCGGTTCTAACCCACCCCCTCACTGCCGCGATCTGACCATCTTCTCCTCTCAGTTCATGGTCGTGCCGAGCCACGGCCCGCGGCGTCGGCGATGCAACTCTCCTCGCCTTCCTGGCCGCCCGAAGCTCCCCTGCCGCTGGAGACCTCTTCACCAACTCCTCTCCCACCGTTGCCCTCTCTACCCACCTCAATCCCTCCGACAACTCTTCCCTGCATGTCGTCTGCCTCCTACAGCTCTGGCGAATCTATCTCGCCCTCCTGCCGCGACTTCCTCATCTCCCGGCGTACCCATCCTCATCTCCTCCCTCATCGACTCCGTCGGCGGCTTCGCATCCTTCCGCCGTGATGGGCCTCGGCCTGTGGCGACGGAGTTGCAATAGCCCAGATCTATCCCCCCATAGTTGCAATAGCCTTGATCCAACCTTTCTCAGCTCCTGATTTGAGTTTCTCTCAGGACCATCAACACAAAAATCCCGATTCTTCTAACCCTAAAACTAAAACTTCAAACAAAACTCATTCAAAAAAGTGAGCATCTCTATCTATGGTGGTGTAACTTTCAGATCCCAAGCTTACGAGTTCGATACAACACATGCAAAAGGATTGATGAGAGCGAGAGCTTGCTCGCTGCTGGATTTGGATCCAAACCCGCATCCGTCACCTTTTTCTATGCCATCTATGTCAAAGCCAACAACTTCCCTGGCTTGCATGCAAGCCGTCTAAGCCATCAAGAAGGATCAGATATCAAGAAATGGCGCGGCTCTAAATCTAATATTTAGTTTTTTTTTATTATAATTTTATCTCTAATTGTAATCTTAGATTTAAGTTAGTGTTTTATCTCTAATTGTAACCTTAGATTTAAGTTAGTGTTTTTTTTTACTGGCGACCCTCTATGTAGGGTTTATCAAGCCATCTTTCGATGACTTCAAGATCGCTTCGTCGATCTACTTCTTGCCTACTGTAAAAAAAACTACAATTTCAATACAATTAACCGGTTAATCGATAATTGGGTTCTCCATTTGATCAATTAGGTATCTCCATTGATCGGTACATGACTTTCGAGAATACTATTCACGATTTGCCAATAGGCCCAATAGATAATCTGGTTTTTCTATCCTATATCCCAAGGGCATAGGATAAGACCCTAAATTGGAAAAGATTTCCTACAAAAAAGGCAAGCGGTTCTAAAAATCTAATTTAAAAAAATGCTAAACTAATTAAATTTTTAAAAAATGTTCTAAATTTAGGGTTTTGTCCTATGCTCTTGGGACATATGATAAAAAAATGGTAGATAATCAATCGAATGAAGATTGAAGACAACCCCTATTTTAAGGGATAGTTTGAAAAATATACAAATTGGTTGGCCAAATTAGGAAAATATACAAGTTTTGGTAAAAATTAGAAAACTATACATCACTTGTGCCCCTCCTACGTGCCCCCCTCCCCTCCTGCATGCCCCCTATGCCCCCCTCCGCGTCAGAGGGTTTTTTTTTCCGCCCGTCAGTGCTGACGCCGACATCGGGAATGCTGACGTCAGCATTGCTGACGCTGTTTACAGGCATGCTGACACCAATGTCGGAATTATTATTTTTTTCGCGCGTTAGTGCTGACGCAGACGTCGGGAATGCTGACATCAGGAGTGCTGGCACCGTTTACAGGGATGCTGGCGCCAACGTCGGAAATGCTGGCATCAGCATTGCTTACGCTGTCTACGAGGATGCTGATGCCAACGTCTAAAATGCTGACATCAGCATTGCTGACGCTGTTTACGAGGATGCTGACACCGACAATGATGACATCAGAGATCAATATATTTGACGTATTAAGTCATTACTAATTATTTGGATTTCATAAATCAAATAACATTAGAAATTTTATATAAAATATAAAAGGGGGAAAGCAAAGAAACAAAGGAATGTTCTGCCAAAAAAAAGAAACAAATGAATATTTTATTTTATTTTTGGTAGTGAGAAATAAAGAATATCGACGAGGAATTAAAACAAATTCAGTATAGAAAGCCAATCCCCTTCGTAGTCTTTTCAAAAGTAGTTTGCTGACGCCGACACTGAATACGCCGAATTTGCCGACGATGCTGACATCCTTACTCCCCCATCTCTTATATTGCAAAAACGATGTCGGCAAATATATACCTACATAAAAATATGCATAAAAACGATATCAGCACTAAAAAATACGCATAAAACCGATGTCAGCACTAAAAAACAAACCGATTTTTAAGGACTCAAGCATACATATATACCTACATATATAATATCCAACTAAAAACGATGTCAGCGTAAAAAAATATGCATAAAAACGATGTCAGCACTAAAAAATACGCATATACACGATGTCAGCACTAAAAAACTAACCAATTTTTATGGACTCACGCATATAAATATACCTATATATATAATATCCAATTAAAACGATGTTAGCACAAAAAAATACGCATAAAACCGATGGCAGCACAAAAAAATACGCATATAAACGATGTCAGTACTAAAAAATTATGTCAAAATTAACCATTCTAGTTGCCAAATTAGAAGTAGTGCTTGCATTCCAAAATTACTACTATTGTCATAGGAAAGTAGAAGCAGTGCTTTACCATTACACATTCTTCAATCCCTAACATTCATATACGCAAAACGTCACCTAACTTGATTATGAATCTTTGAAAAAGCAAGATGAGCAAAATTCAAGTAATAACAGACCACATCAAACAAATTATATGATTAAAACACCAAATTATCTATCTCAAGCCAATCAGCAATTCAACATCGCAATTATCCTAAAAAAAAATACTAGCATAGATTGAATTGTTTAGTGAAAGGCTACTTTCATCGGATAAATCTGGAAATCATCAGTTCATGGACCAAGCAAGGTCCAGATGGAACATCAACAAAACTCCATAAACAGAAACCAAAGCATATGCAAAGCCAGAAGAAAAAACTACGGCGTAATTCCATTCCAACAAAAACCTAAAATAGCATTCAGATCATAAATATCCCCATCATCATTAGAGGAACCAATGAAGATAATAATGAGTGTCTTCAAACTCATGGAAGCCACTGCAACATTTGCTTTCCAAGGAAACCAACAGTACAAATGACTAATGAAATTAACTAATAATGAGTGTCTTCAACACAAATATGCAATTACGGAGGAGACAAGCAACGGAGAACTGGGCGAGATTGAAGGATTTGGTACCTTGAAGCAAGATTGAAGGATTTGGCACCTTCTCTAAGCCGAGCGCCTTCTCTACAGATATATGTCTTGATGTAAATTGGGGCCACCGCCGATGACGAAGGTTTCTGGCAAAGGCACGCTCCAATGCCAGAGGTGGCGACGGAGGAAGGTGTGATAGTGTCTATTTTATTCATATTTTAAGAATAGATTTGCATATTAATTTAGAGCATTTTTACTTATTTTATATCTTATTTTGTATTATTTGCTATTCGGAGTCTACACCCGCGAATTTGGAATGAACTGCATTCCACAAATCATACGAAGCCGGAGAGAGTGCAGATTGCGCAATTTACATTTGGGCTAAGACCACATCCACTAGGCCGATCGACTTGTATATGGAAGGAGGTCCATGATGTCTCATGAAGTGGCTGCCGTACGTCCCACATTTAGATAGATATATTAATATGGTATATTCATATTAGGATAAAAGTTTTGTTTCCTTTTTAAGATTAGATAGCACTAGTTAAGTAGGAAAGTTTTTACATTATATATATACAATACATTCATACGGCAAGAGGGGGGAGACAAGAGAAGAAAGTCGTGTATACCGCGGCTTTAGTTTAGTTTTACTCTAATTGTTTTGGTTCGTGTTTATGGAGTGCTAAAGTATTTAGTTTTCGCCTACACTTTCGAGACTTGGTTGGTGGTTTGTGAGTTTCTAATTTAAGTTATTTTTCCTCTATAATTCTTTCAACTTCTTTGTGTGATATTGATTATGTTATTGATGTTATCTTGAATAGCTACCTTGATAATATTGATTTCATGCTAGGATTTAATACTTTCGTATTTGTTTTATTTCCGTAGTAGCACGCATAAGATTGTGGATTCCGTGTTTGAAGCATGATTATGTGGGAAGTTGACATATATCTTAAACATTGATTTACCGTGTTTAATTTGGTGTTATTTATATGCTCAAGTTCTTGGGACTATTTGCTATCTCTTTGTTAAATCTTGACCGTGTTAAGGTTGCATTGAGGTGTAAGGGATTAATTGGACTCGTAGGACTTTTAATCTATATAAACCAAGACGGGAGAATTTCGTAGGAAACGATAATAGCTTGAAAAGGATTCGATGATCAATAAAACCAACCAAAGTCGAGAACTTGTAGGTGTAAACGCTTTTCTTCTATCCTTTATTTGCTTTTGTCAATATTATTTTCTTTTATTTTCATTCATAAAAATCCTTTCTTTTTATATTGATAAATACACAATATTTAGAAATACTTGATTCTCTTGGGTTCGACTCCTTACTTGCATACTATACTAGTTTGTTTGTTTGGGATTTTTTTTATTTTTGACGAGGTGAATCAACGACTTTTACCCCCGCCAAGGTGCGACCGAGGAAGGAGAGTGCCGCCTTCGATGTTGAGAAATTGAGCCTCCCTATTTGGATCTGAGAAAGGATGTGGTTGATCTGCCTTCGGGACAAATCGGACAAGCCTTCGATCCGATCTCCAATGCCTTCAATCGGAGAAGGATGTGGAATCTGAGAGTCCACACTTTACATCGCCACCGGGAGGAAGACAGAGATCTGAGCGATCCGAGGGACGAGCGGGGGAGGAAGATAGAGATAGGAGGAGGGGAGGATGAGCGATCTGAGGGATGAGCGATCAGAGCGGGAGAGGAAGACCATCGATGATGAACAAGAGAGGCAGAAGTGGTACGGGATTAGGGGCGCGCTCGGCCAGAGGTTATGTGAGATTGTTGGTTTTTTTTAAAAAAAAAACAGAAGCTCTGACTGGTGTTTGGCAAGGGCTTATCGAAGGTTAGCAATTTGAGAGATGGAGATTATACGGGGTTGGAGAGCCTCCATAATCCTACCATCCTCCCTGAGGATTCTCAAGGTTATCCTTTTCAACAACCCCTTTCTTCCCCCTTTCCCCCTCTTCTTCGTCTGCACTGCACTGGTCGAGCAAGGAGGATGAGGCGGCGTAGGCAGTGGCCGGCGGGGGTTGTGGAGGACAAATTGGGGGTGAAAGGAGGAGGAAAGGGTGAGTCTAGTGGTGGCGTCGGCGGTTTTGGGGGTGGTGGAGATGAGGAAGGCGTTGGAGGTGGTGGGGGAAGAGGCGGAGGGGCGGTGGAGATGCGGCCTCTGTTTCACTGAAATGGCGATTGAAGAGGAGAGATGGGAGAAAGAGGGCGGACGGAGGTGATGAGAAGATTGGGGAGGAGGCGGCGGTGGGAGGATAGGGCAAGAGGCGGGGGACTGAAATTTGAAAATTGGAATTGGGGATGAAGGAGAAGGTAGGAGGTGGGGGTAATTTTGTCTTTTTATAACAAATAACCCTAAAATAACCTTATACCCACCAAACACCTTACCGGGATTATTTTTTTAAAAAAATCTCAACCTCTTCCATCCTCATAACCCACACAATAATCACAGAAGAAGTGGATATGATAGATTATCCCTATAAAGCGGATTTTCGTCGAGACATAATCACAGGTTCTATGCGTGTTCCCTTAAAAATAATCTCAATCCCTTAAAAAATAAACTTTTGCCAAACTCGCCCTAGGTATTATGGATTAATTGGCCGAACGTGTATAGTTTCCTATTTTTTTTTTACCAAAACTTGTATATTTTTCTAATTTGGCCGAAATTTTGCACGTCCATTCCAACGTGCAAATGTGTATGGGGATTAGGTATTAGGGATTAATTTGGCAAAAGTGGTAGGGGGATTAGGTATTAGGGATTAATTTTTACCAGAAGTGGTATGGGGATTAGGTATTAGGGATTATCAGCTACGCGTAGCTGATAATCTACCCCTACAGCCGGATCACTCAAAGAGCTATGTGATAAGCTACAGTTGCTGAGTTGATTAGGATCTCTCTCATTGGCTTCTATAGACAAGCACTATATTCATCAAACAAAGATTGCAACATATTTTTAATTTTTGACATCAACTCTTTACCATTTTCATCACCATAAAAATTCTCGACTACAAATGTAACATACTCCATATTATGCCTTGGGTCAAGAACAAAGGAAACAAATATCAGGACATTCACATTCTCAAAATTTCCCCAATATTTGTCCAACTTGGCCTTCATTTGTTTTGCCATATACTTCATGCCCATATCCTCACTCTCACACAAAGTGGAAATCATATCTCCAATTCCACATAACTGAGGGACATAAGTATTCCATGTCAGATAGCTACTTCCAGAAAACTTCAACGTGGCTTCATAAAAAGTTATCAAAAATGGAAATAAACATCCAACTTTATTCCAATCTTCATCAGAATGCGGACCACCAATCTTTTCAAATTCCTTAACAAAAGCACCACCTTTAGATTGTAAATTATCGAATGCCTTCCTAAACTTGATAGCAGTCTCAAGCATAAAGTAGGTAGAATTCCATCTAGTTTCAACATCTAGGCAAACAAGACTTTTGCATTCTATTTTCTCCTCTTCTACACAACATTTAATTTTTTTAAGCCTAACAGGAGAAGATCTCACATGCCTGACTGCAACAAGAATTCTCAAAATGGATGGATCAAGGTCTTTCAAACCATCTTTCACAACGAAGTTCAAGATATGTGCAACACATCTCATATGTAAATATTTACTATCCAACACACTACCACCCCAATGGTTCAATCTTCTTTGCAAATACCGAATAGTCAAATCATTAGAGCTAGCATTATCAACGGTAATAGTCATGACATTTTTGATACCCCATTCAATCAAACACTTATCATCAACCTTGCTAATAAGCTCACTCGAATGACCCGAAATAGGACAAAAATTAAGTATTCTCTTATGCAAGTTCCAATCATCATCAATAAAGTGCACATTAAGACATATATAACTCAAATTTTGTCCAGAAGTCTAAGTATCGGTTGTGAGAGAGACACCCTAGAAGATAAATTATAGAGAAAACTCTTCATTTTTTCATCTCATCTACATAAAGGTCATAACAGTCCCTAGTCATAGTTCTACGAGAAGGAGGGACAAACTCAAGTTGTAATAGCTCGCAAAAATCACGAAATCCTTCACGCTCTACATGTGAGAATGGTAACTCATCCAAAATAAGCATTCTAGCACATCCTTTTCTAGCAGCTTCTTGATCAAAATGCCATGCAACTTGGGTGGGTGATCTTTCAAAATTTGTGACCTTTTGCTTCTTAACTGCTAAATTAGGGGGATACTTTTTACATCTACCTAAGTGATTTTTCATGCCACTTGTGCCCTTTTACTTCAATGCTTGAATGATTTTCCCACAATATTTGCATTCAACATGTGCATCATCATTAATAATTTTGTCAAAATGACCCTAATATTATGATCTCGACCTCTTTTCTACGGGTCCAGAAACACTTACAATTGAAGCGGACACAACAGAAGTCGTTGTCTTATTCGTAGGGGTCTTTTCAACCTCTTCTTCGAGTATCCTTTGACTTTCATCACTAATCTCCATCAATATTCAGTTTGACATCTATTTTATAAACAAAATGTGCATTAGCATTTGGAATTGACCTTATTCAAATTCACGAAACACAACCTAGCCCAATCTACATGCATCAACAACCGGTTCGAAACATCATAGCATTTGGAATCACTTAGAGACATCATAGCATCGACTTACATTATGTATCACTTAGAGACATCATAACATCAAATGGCCTTATTCTAACACATCAACAGCCAGTTCGAAACACTTACAATATGCATCAGCTTAGATTTTCATTCTATATGAAATAAAAAATTTCACAACTTAGATTTAGAAGACACATCCTAGCATTTGGAATTATATTTAGAAGTAGACATAATCTGAGAAGATAGAAAATTTCACAACTAAGAATTTGAGAGTTAAAAGTCAGTTCGAGCCAAAAAATGGAAAATTGATGAACCTGAGTTGGTGGGGTGACCAGACCGGCGAGGGCAAGCTGTGGCCGGAGAGATGAACAGTCGAAGCCGAATTCGAAGGGAGAGAAGCTGAAGACGAACAATCAAAGTTGTGACTGGTGATATCGAAAATTGCATAATTTTATATCTGAACCACAAACAGTCGAAGCCGAAGGGAAAGAATAATAAGAAAAGAGAGACAAACATGCTCAGACTTCAGGTGGCCGTCTCCGGTGGGCGGTGGCTACTGGCACTGGCAGCGAGAGAGAGAGAGAGAGAGAGAGAGAGAGAGAGAGAGAGAGAGAGAGAGAGAGAGAGAGAGATGATGATGATGATGATGATGAAAGCTTCTATCTTCTGAGGTTGGGCGAGGTGATGAGAGCTCCAGAGGCGATGAGAGTTTCTGCCTCCGGAGGAGCTTCGATACGCCGACAATGGAGGAGTGGCTTCAAGCCTTCAAGGCATAACGCATATCGACGGAGTGACAGAGAGGCGGTGAGGTGGAGTTGAATATTAACTCCATAGATGGAGTTGGGCAAATCTCAACCGTAAAAAAAATAACCGACGGTTAGATTTCTTTCACCCCCCACCCCCACCTCCACCTATTTTTTTCCCCTTTTTCTTTTAATTTCTTTTTTTGTTAGTGTAAAACCCAACTCCACCCATGAATTTGATAGCCAAATTCATGGGATCCAAACCCTTTGAAATATATCTTTATTTCAAAACAATTAATTGTAAAATACAACAATTTTTCAAGTTTTCAAAACAGTTTTTCAATTTTAATTATTTTCGCCCACCCCTAAATAGGAGCTCAATCTATAACAGATTCAGTTGATTAATCAATGAAGTACTCATTCTCCTTCCCTTCATCATTTCCTCTTTGGTTTGCTCTGTACTATCGTTCATTGTAGACCTTGATTTCGTTCATTGTAGAGCTTGAATTCCACTTTTCCGCACAAATTGACATGGTATCAGAGCCATAGCAGCTATGACGCACATTGAGAATGAAGATCATCGTCCTGAGATTTGGAACATAGATCCAATGGATGAACTTTACTTCCATCACTCATGTATCACCCTAAAATTGTCCTCTCCACTCGTCTCCTTGATGGCTGCAACTTCAATCACTCGAAGCGATCGGTGGAGGGGTTGCTGGAAGCTAAAAACAAGATCGGTTTTGTCACTGGTTCGTGTCACCGACCACCAGGCACTTCGCCGCTTCTTCATCACTGGAATCGATGCAACAACATGGTAATTTCCTGGCTTTTGCATTATGTAGAGAAGAATATAGAAGAATCAGTCATATATTATTGATTTGCAAGCCAGATTTGGTGAGAGTTAGCGAATAGATATGGAACTCCTAATCGAACACGAATTTATCAAATTCAGAAAGAATCTCGGATGTAGATCAAAGTAACATTGGGATTTTTTAAATTATTTTACAAAGCTTAAGAGGCTCTAGGACGAATATGTCATTTTGATTGAAGATCAAGTATGCGATTGTGGTTCCAATCGATCTGTAATGGAGTTGATTCAGAATCAACAAGTAATTCAATTTCACATGGGGCTGAATGATGTCTTCAATGTTGCCAGAGGAAACATCCTGATGATGAATCCTCCTCCTGACATTGATGAGGCCTATCGTTTTTTAATCCAAGAAGAACAGCAACGAGACCTGACCAAGAATTTAGCTGTGTAAGGAGATTGTGCTGCTTTTGCGTCTCAAAATGCTAGGAATGGTAACCAGAATTTCAAGAAAACTTTGTACTTTGACCATTGCAAGTTTACATGTAATGCCATGGATAGATGTTGGAAGATTCATGGCTTTCCAATAAATTCTTCTACTGGATCCTTATGTGATCACTGTAAAGTGGGAGGTCATACTATAGACAAGTGATGGAAGATCCACGGGTTTCCTAGTGCCAACATGTTTTACAACATTCTTTTTTCTGATACTAGTGTTTCAACACAAATAGTTAATAACGCTATTTCTGATATTGATTTTTCTGCTTCTTGCACTTCTGAGCTGTTACATTGTCGTTTGGGACATCTCTCTTTTTCTCAATTGAAACATATTTATTCATCTTTGTCTAGTGTGGTTGATTCTCCTATTTTCCAAATTTGTCCTCAAGCTCGGCTACAGAGGAAACCATTTTATTTAAGGATGCACAAGTCCTCTGAGCCCTTCCAACTGGTTTATTTTGACACTTGGAGACCTTACAAACAACCCACTCATCATGGCTATAGATTTTTTCTAACCTTGGTGGATGATTATACTAAGTCCACTTGAGCATTTCTCATGGCTTCTAAAACAAATATCATTCATGTTATTCAATCTTTTGTTTCTCTCATTGCCACCTTTTCAACACCATTGTTAAAGCCATGGGGTCCGATAATGCATCTGAGTTTTGTGATTCAGCTTTAACCAATTTCTTTGCTAAAAAGGGGATTGTTCATCAAACCAGCTGTGTTGATTCCCCTCAACAAAAGGGGTGATTGCGCTTAAACACAAACACTTAGTTAAGGTTGCTCGGGCACTCAAATTTCAAGCCAATCTTCCTTTGAAATACTGGGGTGAGTGCATCCTTACAACCACTTACCTAATCAATCATTGTCCCCTTCATGTGCTTTCAAACAAGTCTCCTTATGAGCTATTATTTCAGAAAGTCCCAGATTATACTCATCTTCGTGTATTTGGTTGCTTGGGCTATGTCAGCATTCCTAAACGAGGTCGAGATAAGTTTCAACCTCGTGCATCTCCTTGTGTTTGTCTTTGAACACTATTTTCCTTTTCATTCTTCCTCTCATGTTGTTGACAACATTACCTTGCCACCTCCTGCATCTTCATTTCCCTCCTCCATTTTCTTGCCTCAAGAGACTCACTCTAATTCCCCTGCTAGTGATAACATTTCCCCTAACAGTCCATCCACTTCTTGTCATTCATCCAGTCCTTCAATTCACACTTCATCTTCTTCTTCCGATTCTGATCGTGTCACCACTTTTGATCCTCCTCTTAGGAGATCAGCTCAGTCTCATCATCCTCCCGCTCACCTCTCTGATTATGTATGCAATGTATCTTCCTCTACTGCTCACCCTCAACCCTATCATCCAAAAGCTTATTTTGCCTCCACCATACCACAAAAATGCCTTTGCTCTTCTGTCTCACATCACATCCTATGTTGAACCAACCTCATAAAAAGAAGTTGTCCTTGATCCAAACTAGGTTTCAGCTATGAAGATAGAGATTGGTTCTTTGACTGCTAACAATACTTGGATCCTAGTTCCTCTCCCTACAGGCAAGAAACCTATTGGGTGTAAATGGGTCTTCAAGGTTAAATTGAAGGTCGTTGGCAGTCTTGAGCGACACAAGGCTCAGTTAGTTTCTAAGGGTTTCACACAAATAGCTGGGATTGATTATCATGAAACTTTTTCTCCAGTGGTTAAGATGACTACCATTCGCATAGTCATTTGCTATTGTTGCCTTTCATAAATGGGCTCTCCATCAAATGGATGTTAATAATGCGTTCTTACATGGAGATCTACATGAGGAAGTCTATATGGAGTAGTTTCTGCTGGTCCTAACATGGTTTGCAAGCTCCAAAAGTCGCTCTATGGCCTCAACCAAGCTAGTTGTCAGTGGTTTCAGAAACTCACTTTCGCTTTGGTCTCCCTCAACTACATCCAGTCCAAGCTCGATTATTCTCTCTTTACAAAGGTTCCAATGGCTTCATCACCATTGTTGCTATATAGGTTGATGATCTTCTAGTGACTCATTTTGATGCTAATGAAATTGAGAAGCTAAAGTCCTATCTTGATCTTACATTCAGCATCAAAGATCTTGGCTTTCTTCATTATTTTCTCGGCCTTGAAGTGTCTTACAACTCAGCTGGCATTCATCTTTCTCAAAATAAGTTCAATCAAGAGCTTGTTTAAGATGCTCAGCTGGATGATATTTGTCCTGTATGTACTCCTCTTCCACATAACTGCAAGCTCCATCCTCTTGATGGTGATTTAATTGATGATCCTCTGTATTACAAACACTTGGTGGGTAAACTTAACTTCCTCACCCACACTCAGCCAGATCTCTCTTCACAGTTCAATCTCTTGACCAATTTATGTAAGCACCTCGTAGCTTTCATCTTCAGGCCTTACATCATGCCATCAGGTATGTTGCTGGTACACTTGATCAGGGCATTGTCCTCAAAGGTTTTGACTCTCCCCAGGTTGTTGCTTACACATATTCCGACTGGGCTTCTTGCTCCTTCTCCAAAAGATCAGTTACAAGATTTGTTATCCTTATGGGTCAGTCTCTAATCAGCTGGAGATCTAAGAAACATGGAGTAGTTTCTCGCAGCTCCTCGGAGGCTAAGTATAGAGCAATGGCTCAGACTACAGCTGAGGTTACATGGTTGATTCGTCTCCTTAAAGAGCTTGCTATTGCACCCATCAAAACGGTGACCATGTTTGTGACAATCAGTTTGCTTTACATATTGCTAAGAATCAAATTTTTCATGAACACACTAAGCATATAGAAATTGATTGTCATTTTACTAGAGACAAAGTCATGGACGGGTTTCTTGATCGTTGTCATGTTCCCACTGCTATGCGTGTTCATACTTGATCTCAGCCTGTATAACTAACTCATTTTCTCTATAAATATAACTCAATCTGTAACAGATTCAGTTGATCAATCAATGAAGTACTCATTCTCTTTCCCTTCGTCATTTCCTCTCTAGTTTGCTCTGCAATTTTGTTCATTGCATACCTTGATTTCTTCCATTGTTTGATCATCATTCAAGCTCGAATTCCACCTTTCCGCACAAATTGACAAAGTTGTACACACTCTTTCCTCAACTACGTCGAGAGAGTGTTTGCGAGTGACCCAAGCATAGACATGGGCACACTTGTACACACTCTTTCCCGACTACATTGAGAGAGTCTTTCCGAGTGACCCAAGCATAGGGGGCATAGACATGAGCACATAGCAAACCAAAAAGACAAGTATATATAACAAACGATAAAGTGGAAGAGATTAGGAAAACAAAACAAAAAACATGGTGTAAGATCGGAGGTGGGGAATGGATACAATCACTGTCAAATCCTTTGCGGCCCAACCTAATCTTCTTTGAACTGAATGATGCTCCTCTACCGCATCATATCCCTAACCATGTTCTCATTAAGGTTCAAAATGGCAAAATCTTGTCTAATCACCTCCCTCCGACTTTTCTTCGGTCATCTCCTTCAGCTTCGTCATACTCTATCAATCACCAATTTGTCACATCTACACACTAGCGCATTCGGATCCCTCCTCTGCATGACCAAAGCAACGAAGTCTTGACTCACACAACTTGTCTCGAATGTTGCTTACTCCTACCTTATCATGGATAACCTCATTCCCGATATTGCTGAGTTTGGTCAATCCACTTATCCATCTGATCATCCTCATCTTTTCCATCATTAGTCTCTGTTCTTGTGCCTTCGTAAACGCCCAACACTCATCTCCGTACAACATTGTAGGTCTAACTACCACTTTGTAGAATTTTCCCGGCCTTGAATTTTGGGGGCACTTTAATTTTCTATTGAATAAAACTCCTGACGCATCCCTCCACTTTTGTCATCCCACTTGAATCCGATGTCGGATATCCTTATCCACACCTCCATCACTCTGCATCACTGACCCCAAATATTGGAAACTATCTTTTCTCGACACAACATACTCACCAAGCCTCACATCTTGGTCCACTTCTCCATCCTCTCCCAACGTGAACTCCAAATATTATGTCTTTATTCTGGTCAGGTTGAAGCCCTTACCTTCCAATGTCTCTCTCCAACGCTCTAAGTTACTACTCACCCCAACTCTCTAATTTATTACTCACCCCAACTCTCGTCTCATCCACTAACACAATTTCGTCCGCAAAAAGCATACACCGCGGAACTTTGTCCTAAATAGGACCCGACACCATATATATCCATAATTAAAGTGAGATGGAAAAGACTAAGGATTGATCCTTGATGAAAATCTATCCTTACCAGAAAGTATTTAGTGTCCCCAACAGAGGTGTAAATACTTTAAAAAGAAAAAACTCGATCAAAGTTCTAATTTTTTTCCCCATAAATTCCCTGAAGTAAAGAAATCGAAGATGCTTTGTAACTACTATACTCCTGTATGCACTAATAAACTGTTGGAGTTAATACCTAGAGATGGTGGTTTTAAGGTGTCTCTTAAACTTTTCCCATCCCACATGGAAAGTTCAAGGGTATCTTAAAAGGATTTTAAGGAGACTCTTCCACTACCTACATTGAGAGGTAAAGGATGAGATGGAGCTTTGCGGAAAATATCTTTTATTGAGGCCAAAGATATTACGGATAGACTTGTTAGTATTTATCCGTGAATATCTATTTTTCACTTAAATTATCTTTTGCGAAAACTTATCTTTTCGGTTTTGGATAAGTCAAGATCTTCTGAAGATAGACTGAAATCTTCTTTTGCTCGCGAAGGATGATTTCTGCAGCTATATAAGGAGATCACAGGTTAGGGCTTTAAACACAATCGCCTCACTCTCTCTCCGGTTTTCTCCTACCCTTTTCCCGTTATGAGCACCTGTTCCAGTTCCATCTTCTCTCCCTCGAGTGCACCTGTGAGAGAAGCCGGTGAAATCCTTGGGGGACGTTGCCTCACATACGATCTGCACCTCTGTCGAAGGCAAATACGTTTCTCATTCAGTGACTTCCATACCACGCTTTACTGTAGCCCTAGCCCCTTCACAGAAACGAGTTCGACCTACATCCACTAACGCTTTATAGCAAGTTTGTTGCTTGTTGCAGGTTTCAACATGGTTATTGTCCAACATAGACAACTAAATATACTGTACACAAGTTTGTTGAAAAATGAATTATTGTTGTGGACTTGTGGGGTACGCATAGTACTCCGTATGTTTCTAGTGAATACAGTTGGGAACAAGCCCGACCCAAGGGGGTAGGCAAGAGGAGCGACCGCCTAGGACCCGCGGGTTTTAGGGGCCCATAACATGTAGTTTATATATAATAGTATTATCTATGCAAAAATTAACAAACTTGTCCAAATAACCTAACTAGTTTGTGTGAACATAAAAGGGGCCTTTTTTATGAAGTGTATCTGGTTTCGAATCCTCCTATTGGCAGTTTTTTATCCAAATTTACTTACACTCTCATTGGGTCCTTTTTTTTGGTCGGACTCTCCTTGGGCCCTTTTTTGGGTATTTTTTGGTGTTTCATTTTTTCAGTATTTTTTTTGGTGTTTTAAAAAATTTAAATTAACCACCCTATGATATTTTTATTTTATGTAATTCTTCAAATTATTTATTAACAAAGCTTGAAGTGCATAAATTTTTATTTAGAATTCTTTCTTTTAAAATAACCTTTGTTGAGTGAAAAAAACTATGTTTAAAAATTTGATAGTACTAAATATATTCATTGTAATTGTGAGTCCCTCTAAATCTTTTATTTTTTTCAGGTCTTTTCCGTATTCTATACAGTATATTGTAAATGTGATTAAACTAAGTTATAATTTTATTACACGAGAAAATTTATTATATTATTTGAAAACTCACATCGTAATAATTAATATACTCGACTTTTCAAAACTATAATTATATACTAAAGGGCCCCAAAATTTTGTTTCGCAAAGGGCCTATGTATTGATAGGACCGGCCCTGGTTGGGAAATTGTGAAATTTCACATAGGAAATGAAATGATTAGAGCAACTACAAATCAAATTCTAGTTCAGCAATCAAAAGATTACTTCTGGTTCATAGCCACTGAAAAAATTCATATTGTAGTTCAGCAAGAAAACATTCATTGATTAAAAAAAATCAGATTACCCTATATTCTAATTCGACATCAGATTCATCCAACTACAAAAATCAGATTCTAGTTCATAGCCCTAAAATTTATTGATGAAAAAAAATCATATTCAATACAGCAGCCCTAAAATTCAGATTCTAGTTCATAGCCACTGAAAAAATTCAGATTGTTCAGCAAGAAAACACTCATTGATGAAAAAAAAATCAGATTCAATACAACAGCCCTAAAATCATATTCAATCAGATTCAATACAGCAGCCCTAAAATTCAGATTCAATACAGCAGCCCTATAAATCAGATTCTAGTTCATAGCCACTGAAAAAATACACATTCTAGTTGAGCAAGAAAACACTCATTGATGAAAAAAATCAGATTCAATACAGCAGCCCTAAAATCATATTCAATCAGATTCAATACAGCAGCCCTAAAATTCAGATTCAATATAGCAGCCCTAAAAATCAGATTTAGCGAGAAAACATTCAGCAAGAAAATTCAGATTCAATACAACACCAGAAATTGAAATCCTTTAATTCGACATCAGATTCTGAAATCGCATATTTGCCAATAAGAAGTGGCGGTAGAGAAGAAATCGAAATCAGAAATCAAACAACCCTAAAATCACATACCTGGAAACAAACCCTACCTATGAAAATGAATCACAATCACATACCTGGAAACAGCCCCTACAGTAGAGAAGAAGCCTGAGTAGAGAAGAAGGGTGGTGGCAATAAATTAACCTGGAAACAAAACCCACTATAGAGAAGAAGAAGTGGCTGGTGGTAATAAATTAACCATGGGAAGAGTCCACACATTCAATTATGCAGAAGAAATTCCTTCCCCCAAATGTACAGATTTTTCTTCACTTTTCATCCATTTTTCTATTTTGGAGATGTGTTTGCAAAATCTGTTGGGGAGAAAATTGGGACATTTTTCTCTAAATTCCCTATTTTCTCTATTTTGCCACATCTGTTGGGGTTGCTCTTATGAACCTATAATACACAAAGAGACGATTTATTCCATTAATTGGTTTTAAGTTATAACTTCTGACCTTTCCAATTAGATGAAAAAAAAACGTTCTCCTAACATTGCGATGGTATACGTGTTGAATTTTATCTACTTTTGGTAATCTTCTAGAGAAAGCACCAAAAATAAAGAAAATGTACGTACAAGAGTCCATCACATACACAGTTGAGAAAAGCTTGTAAAAATGATATATGAACTCTACATATAATATATTTAGCTTGTCCAATATGTATGGACTTGTAAAAATTGCAGTTTTTGCAGCAACAACACTGCAAACTGTTATTTATATTGAATTCTATATATGGCATGTAAGCAATTGATCTCAGAACACATTATTAAGCAACCGAACTCCTCGTTCGAGATCGATCTCCGATCTCGTATACACAGCGAGGGATGACGGATCACTCTATTAATCCAAAACAAAGTATTTCAAGACAAAAAGATCGAATGTTGTTTCGCGAGATCAATCAGGGCCTAGTTCATGCTGAGCTGCTGAGCACAGGCAGCTCACCGATGTAATTTTCTGCTTTCAGGGGCTTCTTCTTTTCAACCGCGGATTGATTCTGATCGAGGAGAGCCACTGGCTTGGGTGACAAACATGTTTCTTGCTTCGCCATGATCGCGTGGAAGCATGGCTGGTTCGTTGAGGACAGCAGACGAGCCCACATTCGATCAGTGATCACCACATGGTTGCGCTTCTCAATGATGTGCTGCGCAAGAGAAACCGATCTTTAGTCATGAATGATCATTTATCAAAGAGAGAGATTCTAAGAGCTGCTGGAAGTTGGTAACTCACCTGGAAAGGTATGTAGCATTGTCTTCCATTGACTTGGCCTACAGTGAAGCCGGTGTAACCAGCCATAGCTCCATGAACCGCGCTCTGAGCAAGGAGAGTGCAATACACGTTGTCTGATGCGTTACTTGGAATGGCTCGTATCATGTATGTAGGATCTGTGAAGAACAAGAGCCAAAGGAAGAAAGATCAACTAGTGTTTCGTGTTTCGTGTTTCACTGGCAAAATAGGATTGATTGTGGCTTACCAATATACTTGAGAACGATTTCCATCTTCTTTGTCTTCTTAAAATGATCCTGCCATCAACTAATATGTTAGTTATTCGCACTCTGCGTGAAGAGTGAAGAGGTCGGAGAAACACCTCATACCTTGATCATATCGGACATCCATTGGCCTACATCTTTGTTAAGGACGTTTCCAGATTCATCAACCTGGCCAGTCTGCTCTCCAGCACCCTCTGCCACTACAATGACCATGTGGCCATTTTCCTTGAGCCGTTTCTCGATGAACTCAAAGAGGCCACCCGGCCCTTCCAGGTAGAACGGTGACTCGGGAATCAAGCAGCAGTCTACATCTCGGTTGGCAAGGGTAGCATACATAGCAATGAACCCTGCACTCGATACGAATATCATATCAGATCTTTTATGTAAAACAAACAAACCATTGAAATTAGTTCTTCTAACCAGAGAACTAAAGTTTCAAGATTCGCATTTGAGGTCATTAGTTGGAAGGCTTACCGCTGTGGCGGCCCATGAGCTTCACAAGACCAATCCCATTCTCGGCACTCTCTGACTCAACATGTGCAGCGTTTATAGCACGCTGTGCCTCTTCCACTGCAGTATCAAATCCGAAGGATTTGTCGATAACCTGCAATTGAAACCATTCAAGTAGTAAGGACCAGACAGACTGTAAGATGTAAGAGTGAAGCAGAAGAAGCAATGCTTACTGGAATGTCATTATCTATGGTCTTTGGAATGGCTGCGATAGAAACCTGAAGACCTCGCCTTTTAATCTCCTGCAAATCAAATGAATCCAGTTGTAAGATCACAGCAAGAAACAATTTCTCAGAGCTAGAAATGAAAGCGTAAAGCCAAACCGAGCAAAGTTACCTCGTATATGACTGATGCCCCCTTTTGAGTTCCATCTCCTCCTATGATATAAACCTGCACATTGTTATATCAACCAAAGCTTTAGTTTGATACATATATAGAAACCTGTGTTGTGTGAATCAAATTCTTTTATGCTATCCAAGCCTTTTGATTTCTACAAGGTTTTCCTCAAATTCAACTTTCTCGCCCCTTATCTTCACCGTCTTCTATCTATTTGATCTAGTTTCTGCCTCTACACTACAGGGAAAACACTAGTCATGCCTTCCCAATATTCCTTTTTAGGCATCTTAGAGACTCTGAGGGTAACTATTAGACAATCTACTTGACAGAGAATCTCTGCTCTATGCACTTGTAGATATTAAGCATTCAAATCTAAGAATCATTAGTGATCATTATGATAAAGATTTTAAAAGCAATATGATCATCCATCCTTCTATTGTTCGGCTTTAAGTAGGAAAATCCTTGACATAACATTTTGGCTCTATTTGGTATTTGGTAACACTGATGGGATAATTGAAGTTGACGGGTTAGGTGGGTAAAGTATATGTTAAATTAAACTGTTAATTTTTTTTATATATAAACTAGTAAGATGTTTTGGTAATCCTGGGTAACAGGGTAGCTAAGTACAAATTAATTGTTGAAAAATAAAAGAAAGAATAAATTTATTAATATAAAAAAGAAAAACTCTAAAAAAAATTGAGATAATTAGGTGAACTGTTGAAAATCAAGTTCCAAAAGCTTATTAAACTTTAATCGTTGTTTTATCTCATTTAAAACTACATAATATTTCTACTAATGTATAGTTTCACAGAACAAGCCAGTCTTATTTGCAGTTCTACCTGATTGATCCCGCGATCTTGGATGCTGTCCACGATCTTAGAGGTGACATGTCCGCCTCTTGAGCTTCCGAGCACAGTCCCACCCCTCTTGTGAATGTTATTCACAAACTTAGGAGTCAAGGGAATCGTGTCTCGCGCATAAAACCCTCTGTATCCTCCCTATAAGCCAGAAAAATAGATCAAAACAGGCACAATTTAACCTGATTTCAGTTAACTGAGATGCTCATATAGTCATATATACATACAACAAGATTGAACATGAACAAATATTAACCTGGATACCCATGATTTCCTTCACACCATACATATAGTCCAAGCTGCAAACAATTTCCCTAATCACAGTATTGAGCCCCGGGCAAAGACCTCCACATGTAACGATACACGCTCGTACATCTTCGGCTTTGAAATACACCTAAAGTCCCAAAGAGATCAATTCACTGTCTACTGACCAGTTGAAATTGGCAGACTCTATCAACAGCAAAATTGAATTTACCTTCTGACGAGGCCCTGCGCGCCGAAAATGCCTGCCCCTTTCACCATTGCTGTGTTGAATTGCCTGTAATTGAAGTTCTTAATTAGTACTAGTATTCAGATTGAGATACTCCAAATTTGTGGAGGAAGAAATTGGGTTTACCCTTTGAACTACTGTATCTTCATTGTCCACAAAATATTGCCTGAAATAATAATACCACAGAGAAAAAATATAAATCAAGTGTCAACTTGTTGACTTTAAAATTTTAAGCATTTGATAGTAACAGATTAACATAAAACGCTCTAAAAATCCGAAAATAAACACAACTGATCGATCTACTTGAATTAGAGAAACTTACTTCACACCGGCGTATGCTGGATTTTTCTCCAAGGGATTGGAATAGAACTGTACAAAACAGAATCGAAAACACAGCGCGATCAATCAAATTAAGCCTCTTAATCAAACCCCAAAAAACAAGAAACAATCGAAATTGGATGTTGCGGATTCCCAATTTCAGTAAGATTAGAGAAAGGGGGGGAACCTACAGAGATATCAGAGAGGTAATCGGTGAGGTGAGGAACGTCATCAAGCAAATATCCAGCAGTGCCATGAACAAGCTTCTCCTCTGCAAACCCCATCCCGCTTTCTTAGTTTTCTGATTCTGGCTCGGGGAAAGAAGAATCAAAGCGCTTCAGTTACAAGCTATAGGCGTTTCTTATAGTATCTAGAGTATAAAGTGGTTTATACCTCGGGATGAATCTGTGAAGTATATATAAGATTGGGAACAGGGAAAGGGGAAGAAGATGAGAGGAAGAGGAAGGTTCGATTAGGAGGCAAGGTTTGAGAATTTGACGATGGAATTTGGGAGACCGAAGACCGCGAGTGCCGACGAGTTTGAGCAGTTTTTGAAAAGGGGAGGTGGTGGTTTTGCTTCGGTTTATATGTGGAAGTTTCTTGAGCAAGAAAAAACGAAAAAAAAAAGGAAAAAAAAATGAAAACTGAAAAGCAAACGGTGGGTCTCGTGGTTTTGGTGGTGTTTGAATGAGACTGGTGAGGTGAGAGCGGATTCTCCGAAGTCTCGTTAATTTCTTGGGGAGGAGTGCTGCCGTTGATTTTAATTAGCAAATTTGTGCAGTTAAAGATGCTAAACTCAATTAGCTTTTCGAAATTTTTGATTTTAATATTTTATAGTTTTAAATAAGTTAAATATAAGAGTTTAATTTAATTCGCTTTTGAAATTAAGGATCTGTTTGGATTCCCTTTGTATTTTAATTATAATACATGCATTTAGTTTATAATGAACTTATCAAGAAAACAGTGTTTGGATGGTAATTTAACAAATTAAATTATAATCTATTCTTCAGACTTGAGGAGAGTGAGGGAACTAAAGGGAGAGAGAGGAACGCTTTCAAGTTCCACCCGTTCACGTCGAGAGAGATTACGCAGTCAACGTCGGCTTGGCTTGGAAGGGGCTCATCGGTGGAGATTTTTCCGGTGGGCTGGTTGGAGTTTAGGGTTAGGATTTGGAGGTTGTCGACTTTCGAGGCTTCCGATTGAGGGCGGGATTGGGTCGAAGAGGGAGTTTGTGCTCAAATCAATGGATGTGAGGGAGACAATTCGGCCGATTTCGTCAAGAATTGGGTCAGTTAGGTTCGGAATCGAGATCGTGAGGCTGGAGAGGGAGGTCAAAGAGGCGAGATTGGGTGGGAACGGGAGGAGGATAGCGATATAATCGATGTTGATTTGTAAAACAGAGCCATGACAGAGCAAGCTATGGCGATCCATTTGCAGGGTGTGGTCATGTGGGGTTTTTGAAGCTCAAATCTGAGAGCTCCTATGGAGGTAAGGGGAGGAGTGAAGCCGAGCACAGTGACCTCTTCAATGGCAGCAGATGAATGTGTGGGAAAAGATAATTAATTTTTTTAGCTCCAAAAAATAATTAATAAGAAAAAGTAAATTATGCTTATAATGAACTTTTCTATTTAATACATCTAAAGTAATTATAAACATAATGAAAGGGAATCCAAACAGACCCTAAATTTGCAACAACTACTCACCCCAAACATTTTAGAATTTTATTAATTTTATTTTTATCTGTTCAGCTAGTTTGTATTAGCTACTCTATCAACTGTTTTACCAAACACAATACTAGCTTGTGAAAACTCTAATTTAATATATATTTAACCCACTTAATCCACCAGATTAAGCTACCCTATCAGTTTCACCTACCTCTTCAGCTATGTTTTACCAAACTGATCTTAAAAAAAAAAAAAAAAAGAGCAGCACTGCCCTTATGTGAGACTCAATGGTAAATATTGCAGGGTTAATAGGAAGTCTTGATTCTATATCTGGCTCCTTCCTTTCTTTTAGATGAAAAAAATTAAGATTTATACTCCAGTGAGTCCAGTCGGGGTGGCTTAGTGTTATAAATTAAGGGTAGTAAAGAGGTCTCAACTTTGATTCTTATCCTCGTCCATTTCATTCGATGAAAATCCAAGGTTTATATTGCTACTTATCCTTACCAGTGGGTCGAACTGGTCAGTGCAAATCGGTTTACCTGATACGTGATTGTTACCGACTGGATCATGTGCTCGGATTAATCAAGATTAATCTTATTTTTAATCGGTCGGTGCAAGTCGATTTGCCTGATTCATAACTCTTTTCGGTTTGATAACATGCCAGAGTTTTACCACTAAAAATGGGTTACCATCTTTATAAATTTTTTAAAAAAATTAGTACAGTTCTACGGTGTAATTGGACAAATGTTATTTTTTAACTGCTTTGATGTCCATAGATCTAAATCATCCAATTAGTAAGCGGTCGATATTTCAGTAAATAATTACGAGGAAATATAATAAAATACTACATGTGCAGTAAATTTTTCGTTAAAACACAAGGTTAAGATACATAATGTTCGGAGTCCAGATTTTTTTATTTCGGGGTCGAGATTTTTTTTATTGAAATCGACCGACTTCTCAAACCGACAAATCATTTATTAGTATAATTTTTTTTTATCCATTTTAGAAGTTGATCAAAAAAAAAAAAAAAGTTGATGTTGTGGTCGTTAAATGACAAAAAAATCCACCTCTTATACTTATTATTTTAGAAGCAGGCTCTTTGTAAAAGAATGAGCCACGTGTCATACCTTTACAAAATTAAGAAACCGCTTTCAATAACCACGTCCTCCTCGCCACAAGCACTACTATGCTCTACTCTCTGGAAAAACCCTCTCTCTCTCTAAGACCGCCTCTCGCAAAACCAGATCTAACCTCCTCACATCTTGCTCCCGACGACGACTCTGGCGGAGCAAAGCCAAGCCCAGGTACCGGCGCCTCCACTCTCCGTCAAAATTGAAGCCATCCACCCTCCGTTTTCAATTTTTTAGGGTTTAGGTTTGGAAACCGTCAGATTTTTGAGGGAGCAGGAGGCATTGCTAGGAGGGAGAGAGGTGCCGAGCTTCGGTTCCACCGGAGAAGAGGGCGGAGTCTCGGGTCTGCTGAAGAAGAGGGCGGATGAAAGACGATTGGAGAGGGGTCGATGTAAGTTCAGAATTCGTGATATGGAGATTTGGGGCCGGGACGGGAAAGAGAGATCGCGCGAGACAAAGTAGATGCACTGGAGGGGACAAACTCGCCGAGAAGGGTGACACACGTCGGGCGATGGTCCTTGATCGAGATCTAGACAACCTTCCTATCCAGCGAAGCACCCCTCCTCTCCTCAAGGTTAGTCTAACAACAACTTACTCTGAGATTTTCTTGTGCAACTTTCATGAATTTCCTGAAATTGTACAAAAAAAGGAAAGAAGAAGCTATAAGCATTCCCCCAAGCCTTTTAAAGTACAATCTGAATCATTAAAGCATCTTATGTTAGTGTAGCGGGTATTTCATACCTAAAAAACATCTTTACTTTTGGATTCCCCATCTCAAATTTAAGGGACTTGAGGATACCAGATTCCATCTTAACAAGCTTCAAAACTCCACAGGACCATTGCAGGTCTCAGGCTGAATGCGTCTGCTTGTGTTTGGAGCACAGACCGAAAAGAGTCATCGGGGCAACCGCAACTCGAGTCGATCGAGCATATCGAGTCCTCTATGATCGATATGGGTGCATCATACATCTGATTCAGGTAATTGTGGATTCATCAATTTGTGTTTGTTAAGGTTGAACAATGGAAGTGTCAAAATCATTAATATGTACTTACCCTTCAAATAAGTTTGATGAATTGAGAGAGAAACAAAATATCACTACCATAAAAAACCAACATATATATACATTTTAAATGTTTATATAAATTGCAAAACAATTGTGTGTAATGGCAAATTTTGCATTAACTTTGCATAAATCTTCTTATGTTTAGTCACATTTTGGGTCAAAAAAACATCCTTATTGACCTTTTTTCATGCCTCAATTCTGGAATTGGATGTTTGCTGTTGTATTAAGCGAGTTAGGAATTAGGAGCGATAGTGTAAACGGTTAATCATCAAATCATTTTCTTTGGCACTTATTGATTTTGGTGAGAAGATTAGACTATCAATATATAATGTCAGTTGTTTTAAAAGGTTCTTTCTTGCATATTCTTTTGTTCATTAGTTGGTTCTATCGTGCTTGGATATTTTAATCACCCATTTTGAGTCCTTTTATATGCTATATATACTTCTTTTCCTGGGAGCTCTTGCCTTGGAACTTGAGTTAGATTCAAAACCCTCTTCTCCTGCCTTTTTTTCCCTCAACTTATGCATGTTCTTTTATGATGTCGTTTTGCGCAGGGACGACCAAAATACTTATTACGAGCCAACTGATTTGGCCTTTCATGCGGTTCCACCTTCTAGAGCAGTTGATATCAAGTGAGTAAATACAATTTATTACGAGTAACTGACTTGGCTTTTTTTTTTCCTGATTTTTACTCTTCTTTATTGAGGGATTCCATAACTTTTTTCATATTCATTATTTAGCCTGTCTGATGCACAAAATAGCAGGCGTAGGAGTAAATATAGGAATATGTCTATGGAGATGAATTTCTTATAATGAATACTGTTTTTTAAACTATGATCTATTTGCTGATGTTGATGTTTCATTTTATTCAGTGCTCTGAATATACAATTGGAGATGAATGTCTATGTTGATGTTTCATCTTATTCACTATTGTATTAACCGACTCTCTTTTGGCTTATTTCAGGCATGGACCTTGAGGATCCAAAACGCAAAAGCAACACATTTGGAAAACTTCTTTTTGCAGTTTCCTTAATTGCATTTTGCCTGTTTTTTCTCAAGCAATCTTCCACTTTCAAGACACCAACCCATGTAAGTTT
Source organism: Persicaria tinctoria (assembly GCA_037127255.1). Lineage (NCBI taxonomy): Eukaryota > Viridiplantae > Streptophyta > Magnoliopsida > Caryophyllales > Polygonaceae > Persicaria > Persicaria tinctoria. The sequence continues at coordinate 35,596,811 of JBANSL010000006.1, read as the reverse complement.
GAAAACTCTCCTGAACATAGGTTTGCAATAAGGGAAATTTTCAGGTATAATTTTAAGTTTACACCCTTCAAAAAATTAAACTTTTCCCATTTTTCACAAATTTTATTTTAGTTTTTGAACTTTCTGATCCATGTAAGTTAACCACATGCTAAATCTTTTGTCTAATCAGATTCTTGAAGCACCAAAAGAAGAAGAAGTGGCTCTTGCTCTGGAGATTTTCGGGTAAATGATTTCTAACCTTTTAAGGGCTAAGTTCACCTAATTGAGATGACCTATTTATAAAGTGCTGAACTGCTGATATAGTTTCCTGATTCTAAATTGTATAATTCTGCAGGGTAGTGTTTTGAAATTTGTATGATTCATCATATCCACCAGGTATTGCCTTATAGGAGGAAGGGAAGTTCACAGTGCTATACTTTGAAATTTTTTTATTGTTAATTGGAATAATTCGAATCAATTGTGCAGAGGAAATAAAGGGTTTTCAAGCAATAGGATGAGGCAAATTGAGATGGACGAAATGAAGGTGGAGGATGCGATGGATAGTAGATTAATTTTGTCCAACGCTCATCAAGCTAAAGAAACGAGGAATGGGTGTAGTAGGTTCGACTCAGAGCATATTAGATTTCATAAAGTAGAGGGTGCAAGATGCTTTGGATGTGCAAGTTGATGAGCATCTTCAATTTGTTGTAGGGACAGAATCAGGAATGGTAATCTCAATTGTTACAGCCAGTAGCTCATTGTTGGCTTCAGCGGAGAAATCTTGTGGAAAAGTTAATGCCGGTGTACACAGCCGGCCTTCTATAGTGGCATGGAGTGCCATTCAAAATGAAGGCAATTGGTTTGAAGGAGAGAGTCTTTGGTTCCTCTTAAAGTCAATCTACAATTCTGGTTTGCACTCTTTGGTTCCCCTTTTGATTCTTTATATTTTGGGGGTTTGTTTGAATGCGTTTGGTTTAATTATCTGATTGCATTTTAGTTTTTAAGTGCATTTTCTTAGAATCTGTATTATCGGTTTCGGTATTGGTATGGATTTTGGACATCGGAGGCTGATATCAATTTAACATTCCAAACAGAATATCGGATTCTCATACCTATACTTGGTAGTGTGTTTTGGATACCAAACAGCTTAGTGAGATCAGAGTGGTTGGTGTTGGAATGGAATTGAATTGAAAGTGAAACTTTTATGGTTTATTAGAATCAAGAAATAACTAGATTGTTTAATGAGATTGGTCAGACAAATTGGATATGTCCAATAAAATGGTTAGCTACTGGCTTGGTACCAACATGGTGTTTGTGTGCCCTTAGAAAGGTGTTTGATTCGCTTCGTTAAGTCACATTCCTCTCCTACATATACAAAGGAAAGGAATCATACTGATACTTGGGAGGAATCTTGAATAAGAATTTAAGTTCTTGCCATGTCTGGAGCTTGTCTGGCTGATATATAATTCCAACCCAAATTAAGCCTTTTATGTGTTTCAGTTTGGCAGATATGAAAATACCGAAGAGACTCCTTTCTTTCTGAACTGTCTACCTCCGATTGTACCTCCTTACCGCCTCCCAAAGGTGGGTTTCTCTACTTCTCTGAATCCATTCTGGATTTACTGTTTCGGGAGTTATGCCATTTTCGGATAGAAATGAAGTTCGAAATGTAATCTTGTGACGGTATAGGTTTTGTATCCTGCTGCTGCCTCAGTCAATGTGAGTAGTCAGATATGGGACTTGTACTTCAAGAAGCTTCTTCCGCTGTTTGCTTCCGAGGGAGATGCTGGCAACTATGCATCAGGTAAAAACAAGTCATTGCCTAACTTATGACTTTTGCATATGACTTCAGCATTCATAGTTGTACTTGTAAGCAGTTTTGAAGCTACTTTTCTCTTAAATTGGGTCTTAATGAGTACATAAACTTAAACGACGTTATCTTACAGGCCCTGGCTGGGAGGATACACTACGAAAATTTTGTTGCCGAAGCCAGGTTCAGGGGTGCTCATAACGACTACGAACCTCCAATCCGTTCAAAGGTCAGTAAAATGGACCAAACGAACGTTTGGTGATCCGTGTTTTCCTTGAGCACAAGCATCCGTCATCTAAAACAATTATATCTTTATTGTTAATGCTCCTATGATCTTGTGACTTCTGAGTTCAGGACCAAGACACGCTGATGAGACCGTTGACGGACGAGAAAGTAGAGGAGATGGTGAAGCAAAGGGTGGCCAAGAGGGCCATGGTTTTCGGGCAAAATGTGGCTCTCAGCGACACAGCTAGCAACACCTACAAGGTCGATCCTGCTGTTATATCTCATCTCCACGACGAGTGGGTGATTCCTCTTACCAAGGTCGTCAAGGTTGAGTACCTCCTTCGACGCCTTGACTAGCAAAAACAAGCTCCTTTATATGCACATCTTGATGTGATAATGTGTTCCTGGTTTCTGCTTTACTCAAGAGTGCAAGATCTTCATCATCATCTTTCCATCACTTGATTTACACTGAAAAGTTTCCATGTTACAATGCATTATATTAGAAGAGATTCAATTGGAGTTCGATACAATGCGTTATAGAACTTATAATCCATCATTATTATGCGCATCCCTTATAATTTTGTCAATGCTTGGCCAAACTTTCAATGTGGCAATCGAACGTTCGAAAATTTAATGATGTTTTGTGGGAAAAAAAACACCAACTTTGAGGGCAAATCAGATGAGTAAATTAGTTGTGGTTTGAAGTTATATGGTTCAATCTACTTTTCATGAATTTTTCAATTTTATTGATGTTTTATAGCCATATTACGAAAATAATCATGGCCGTAATTAAATTAATAACACACTTCAAAAGGTTTTGCAGATAATATCACAAGAGTGTCATGAAATACAAAATGACCGTGAAGAAAGAAAATAAAAAGTCATTTGAAAGTGATAATGTAATTGGACTTCGGTGAAAATAAACATGGTCTTAAAATGAATCATAGCACACAATATTGATATTGTTCCATTCGTTCCATAGGCTAACCATGGAAAAAAATGACAATTAAATTAAGAGTTAATCATGAAATATAATAGGATTAAAAAAAATCATTTTCCCCTTATATGTAAGAGGCTTTGGCATAATTCTTCGGAAAGGTTTTCACTTCAACTGGCATCATCAAGCGTGTTTCCTAAACATTACAATCCTCCAACCAATTTCTTCCTTCACAATCTATTCTAAGATTGCACGTGGTCAATCTTCAATCAACTTGCTATGTACTTTTTCAAATGTTCTCACATTTTACACATCACCTTAAAACGAGTAAAAACATAAATCATTTATTTTCTGCAGCCCATTTCACAAGCATAGTGTGAAATTTATTATGGTTATGAAAATTGATTTTCAATATTAAATAAAATGAGAACGAAAACCCCTAAAATATTCGATGCTCAACCTATCATATATTTGTGGTCCCAGTTTATGCATTGCTATCTAAATATTTTTCCCAAAACATATTTAGATAGCAATGCATAAACTGTTTACTCCATTTATGAAATTTGTGAATTTGAAGATTATAAATTATTGATCAAATTTATCATAAGATATTGATGATATTCAAGTGAAATAGAAGGTTATAAATTGTGACTTGATGGGTTTAATCATCGTCCATAAAGTGTACAATGAAATGCATCTAAATATTTAATATTTCAAATATGGAAATGAATTTAAAATTAATTTTCAAAGTGGGTCGTATTGAAATTGATTTATAATTTACACGAATTTGAGAAGTATAACGTATTTTTTAAAATATTTTGGCCTCTTAGGGTTCATACTTAAACATAGAGTACCTCTTTCTAATTAAAGGTCTAAGACATTATAAAAAACACACACTAATTTTATTTTATTTTTAATTCTTTAGCTATATAGGGTTTATACATTTCGACTTTAGGTATCTTTATCAAATCGGTTTATTATTTTGACCAATTTAAGAGATGTGACATAGCGTGTGCAATGTTCTAAAAAACGCTTGGAGGGTGCTTGGCGGTAGGGTAGGCTCACGGGTCTAGGCGAGGTGTAGGCGGATTTCATGGCGGGTCTATGTAGTCTAGGCGGGTTTGACAGCCTTGAGGGCCTTGGCGGCGGGGCGAGTTCAAGTGTTTAGGCAGGGGTCTAGGAGGTCTTGAAGGGTTTAGTTAGAATAGTGGATGTGTGTAATAGATAAAATATCTTAAGATGACCCAATCTTAATTTTCTTAAACAAAAAATATATAAGGTTTCTTTTCTTTGCCTTCAATTAGGATGGATGTTAGGAGATGCGTGAAAGCGGCTGATTTACCATTCTTTGTCAAATTTGAAGTATCGATCATCTCAAGAAAAGAAAATTTTAAAGAACATCATGACAAGAAGCGTGGATAATATTTTAGTAGAAAATTGACGTGTCAAATATTTTATTTAATACGTCAAAGTCAACCGAAAATATTATGAAAAAACTCGAACAAGGTTCGAAAATTTGGGTTTAATAAACCCATCATTCTGTACGTTTGATGACATAATTTTCATTTTTTCTCGGATCAATTATGAGACTTTTGTGTGTGATTGTAAGTGTTATTGTATTATAACAGGGGTTGTAATTGATAGCATGATAACAATTCAAATAAAATATATTCATGGGGGAACTAAAGCGGTGAAAAATACTCACCCATACAATTGATAGCATGATAACAATTCAAATAAAATATATTCATGGGGGAACTAAAGCGGTGAAAAATACTCACCCGTACAAGGTACGGGAAAAGTAAATATCAAACTAGGAAACAATTCGGTCAAATTGGAGAAAGTTTTTTATATATATTGAGTAATAAGTGTGTTTCTTTTTAAATGCATTTCTTTAAAAATGTTAAAAATTATATAAAATATTAATTTTTTTTATATATTTTTATACGTATTAGTAATAATTAGAAAATTATAGATAAATAATAAAATAAAGTTTATATTTTATACTATCTCCCTATCATTAAATTTGTTATTTGAACTCAAATCCACCCGTTCACAAGATCTGATCATGCACCAATCTGTACTGACTTTTGTCATAATATTCAACCGAAGAATAGACTTTTCAAATTTGACTTTGTCTTTGACGTCTGGACTTGCAAGGCTCTCACATGTTCACACCTGTTCAAAAGACTATACTTCTAAACCGTCTATCCAAAACTTGGCACAAAAAACCTTTCGCAATATAAACAATCAAATTTAGGATACGGACCAAAAAATATTACAATTAAAATCAACCCTTCTTACTAATTATAATGGTAAGGATCTTCAAATTTTCAAATAACTGCTCAATAAAAGAGAAAGAATGTTGGATTTCCACCGACGCTATTGGAGTCAACGAGCAAAAGTCAAACATTCTAAATTGAACGACTCAAATTCTAGTTATTTCCACGGGATTCCTTCAGCCAAAAGAGGCAGGAAAGTGATTAAATCTATTTCCATTCAGAATGGGGAATTCTCGGCTGATTTACACATTATTTCCCTTCAAAATGGGGCCTTCCATAATTAAAGCAGTAAAGGCCTTTTTTTTTACCAGCGGTTGACTTATGCGGCAGTTCGACCATACTTTCATTACCTTGTTACCTAAATGTGATGACCCGACCTCGGTCGGCCATTACAAACCGATCTTCTTGTGTTCCACTACATATAAAATTACAGCTAAAGTTATAACTACGAGGTTAACTAAGATTTTTGACAAACTTATACACCCATTGCAGGGAGCCTTTACTAAAGGAAGATCAATACAGGACAATATCCTTATCGCCCATGAGGCATTTCACTCCTTTAGGCCGAAGAAAGGTAAATCTGGTATGATGGCTCCGAAACTGGACATGGAGAAGGCTTATGATCGTGTTGAGTGGCCTTTTCTTTTCCAAGTTCTGCCTAAGTTCGGATCCGATGACCAATTTATTAGTTGGATTAAGGAATGTGCATCAACTGTCTCTTATTCTGTATTAGTTAACGACGAACCTACCACAATTATCGAGCCTACGCGGTGACTACGACAGGGTGACCCCCTATCTCTTTTTTTGTTCATTCTAGCTTTTGAAGTGCTGGCACGAACACTACATCAGCAAGGTCTGACCAACAAAGATATTGGGATGACTTTCGGTAGGTCGGGAATCAAAATTCCATTGTTAGCATTCGTTGATGATATTCTTATCTTTTGTAAAGCCTCTCAATCGGCGTGTACATCAATTTAGGCTATCTTAGACCGTTTCTGTCTGATTTCCAGCTAAAAAGTCAATCTACATAAATCTAGCTTTGAAGCATCCGTTAACACAACGGTTGCGGCCATCAATGCCACAATCTCTATGCTTGGTATCCATCAACCAAATAATTTTGACAAATATCTGGGTCGTCCCATAGTCAATGGGAAAGTCAACCGAGACACCTTCACGTATGTGGTCCTTAAAACAAAAGAACACCTTACAAAATGGAAAGCTCCTAGTCTTTCTGTTGAAGAATGTAAGGTTCTTATAAAAGCAAATCTAAGTGCAAAACTGCTCTTTCTTATGCAAGCTTTCTTACTGCCATCCCATATCCTTCATGCACTTGACAAGGTTTACTAGCAATTCTTTTGGAACTAAGAATTCAAAAGCGTCACCGCTTATAAGATGGGACAAGATATGTGCTGACACTATGAAGGGTGGCCTTGGGATCCATAAAGTCAAATCTATGAATATAGCGCTTCAGATGAAGCTTTTATGGAAAATTATTGTCGAACCGAACAATATTTGGGTTCGAATAGTCTCGTAAAAATATTTAAAGGGGCAAAATCTGCTCACTTACCATAAGATGAATAACTCTTCATGACAGTGGAATCGCCTTATGTCCATTAGACATTTGTTTCAGTCGACCATCCAGTGGAGTGTGAGTGACGGTAAATCTATTGATTTTTGGACTCAGAACTGGGCTTTTTCTCCTTTGCCAACCCGGATTCTTCAGCCTATTCCGACATGCCTACTTGGTATTAAGATGTCCCATTTTATTAATACGGAAGAAAAGTAGAAGTTGCCTTTGTTGCTCTCTTCGTTAATAAACCTCCTGTCGATAGATGATATTAACTACTTGATAGGAATTGTTTTGCCTAATAACCCTATCAGGGATTGCCTATATTGGGGTCCAAGTAACAATGGTTGGTTCTCTACTAGCTCGAGAAACTCCTTACTATCAAAACACAAAGTTTTACCAAACTTTGACTGTGGATGGATTTGGGAGTTGGTTGTTTCGCCAAAAGTTCGACATTTTCTTTGGAAGATTTCTCATGATGGTCTACCGAACACTAACAGATTAAAAAAATCCCATGTGTCTATTCCCTCGGGAAGCGTTTTCTGTGAAAATACAAATGAATCAACTGCACATTTGTTTATCGAGTGCCATGTGGCAATTTCCCTTCACAAGGCATTACGTATCCATCTTCCGAGTTCTTTTGCTACAAATCTGGGAGTAGCTTTGTTCTTTCCTCTAAATAGCATTAAAGTAGCAGTTGGTTACAAAAGATTTGGTGCAGTTGCTTGTGCGTGGTGGTCCTTGTAGTTTTTCATAAACCAATTAGCTTTTAACCACACGGATAAAGTGACCATTACAAATTTAAAGTTGTTCTATACAACTGTTACACACTGCTGGAGTGAAACAGATTAAACGATAGGCAACCTTAGATTGGTTGTCCAAAATCGAACGTTAGACAATTTGGCAACATTCAATGTCAAAATATAACGACTGTTCCCACAATGCTCACCATCGGTCGGGTCTTTGGGTTAAGCCTCCAGCTGGTTGTTACAAAACTGAATTTTAACGGTTCAGTTCTTCCTGGTTCTTTTGCGTCCTATGGGTTCGTTATTCGGGACTCGCAGGGGATGGTGGTTGCTTTGGGACGGGGTACTTGCCTCAATATTTCGGTTGCCTACGCCAAGAAACTCGGTCTCAAAATGGGAATCGTACGAGCAAAAAAAAGCACATTCAAAACCTTCTAATCGAGGGAGACAACCTACTTGTTATAAAAACTTTGCCGGGGATTGGAATTGCCCCTGGAAGATCGACCTGCTACAATTGGATATTCTTGTAGATATTTCGTCCTTCTCTTATGTAGCTATTCGTCATATTTTCAAGGAATCGAATGCAGTGGTTGACTATCTCGCTCCTAGTGCCCATGCTCCCCCTGATGACGTCTACTGTGATGATGATCCAGAATTGCGTGTTCTCCCCCGTAAGGATGCTCTTGGAAGGGCCTCAGTTGTGCTCGACCAACCCTAATATTTATTCTACATCCAAAAAAAATTGTTATTTGAAATTTTTATATGTTTTCTAAAAAGCTAAATTGTATAAAACATCAAAAAAATTTATTATTTTTTAATAAGAATGAAATTATAAAAAATAATTTAAAATATTGATATTATATACTTCTTCTGATCTAAATTATTTGATATTTGACTTTTCAAAACATTTGTTAAGAAGCTAAAAATTCTAAAAAAATATTTGAAATATTTTTTAATTTCTTAAAAATTAATTTTTATTAGTTGAAATTATTTTTAAAAAATAATTATTGAGATTAGTAAAATTCAAATATTTTAAATCAGAAAAAATATATTTTTTTTCATAAAAAAATGTGCTGAAAAATCAAATAAAAAATATAATGAAATAAATATAATACAATATTTTTTTATTAGGTAAAAATTCGAGGTCAGATATCTGAACCTTGATGGCCAATAAGTTGGCAGACGAAAAACCGTCATAAAAAGCAAAAATACAACGAAGGTGCAAAATACAGGCAAAAGCACTCTACAAAGCGAACCTTAACACAACTAAACCGAAAGGGATGGGGGCGTAGACGACGAAGGAAGCCAAGCACTACCCAGAAGGAGCACCGCAAGCCGGCGGTATATCAAGTGTCACCTATTGACAGTGAAGACGAACCTCCAAGGAAACAATTTTCTGGGAAAAGGAGACGCCTCGATACACACAACCACGACCCCAGCCTATATTCCGACACCGAGCAGTCAGAACCCCATCAAACGGAAAAGCAAGTCCAGAAACACCGAGAGTAGAGCACCACACCACCTGAATCCGAAAGCACTAAAAACCATAATGGGATTTAAGCAAATTCAACAAGAATTATTGAGTTATAACTATATATTACAATATTTATATATATTTTTTATTTCAATTTTATTTGTTCCGAAAAACAAAGGGTCAGCTTTGGGCCCAAGCAAAGCATTGGGCCCAAAAAACCAAACCCCGGGCCAAGGAACAAACCCTATTAAAGAAGCTGACCACTGCCAAATAGGGAATTCAAGCCCTAGGAGAGAAGGGGTCGGGACGATTCTTAGCAGGCAGATGCAAGGCCACCAGCGGTCATAAACCAAGCCAAGTGGGATGAAGATGAATACACAGGCTGGAACAAGGACGGAACCATGCCGAAACAAGACCACTGAAGCAGGCCAAGCGGGACGAAACCAAGTCGAGCGGATGGAACAAGGCCAAAGGCGGCGGGGGAAGCAAGGTGTACGAAAGCCAGGGCAGCGTCGGAACTAGGCGAAGCAACACTAAACACAGGTCGGAGTTAGAGCACCTAGAAACTGAAGCACCACCACCAGCGTAGCCAAAGGGAAATGCAAGGAGAGAAGCTTTCCCCAAGCCAGTCCCTCGCCACAGGAGGAGAGCGCGGAGAGATCCGAGCGCCACTCGCTCAAACGAGTAAAGCAAATGGGGAAATAGGGACCGGTCGGCAACAAATTAAACAAAGAAAGGGAGAAATAGGCCGAAGGGATGAAATCCATACAAGCCTACAACCTCTGCCTGAAAATGGCGTTAATCAACTCACGGAAGAGTAATCGAACCAAGGGGCTGCAACCCAATGATTCCCAAACCCAAAGGTGGGAGGAAAGCGAGAGTCCAGCCAGCCGGGCAAGGCCAAAACGAGACTGAGAACCGACAACCGAATAGGGGATTAAGGACCTCCGGAGAGGAGAGTAGGATCTCCGACGAGGAGCGCCCTATGTAGCACGGAAACGGAAACGGACACAGGACACGGACACGGGAAGACACGGGGAAACGACAATTTCAAAAAACATAGGACACGGACACGGCAAAGATATATGATATATATATATATCATTTTAAAGGTCTTGCAAAGATGTATACATTTATACTAATAAGAGTCACCTAGATGTTAAGACCAATGAGATATAAATAAATAATTATATAACATTTCAAATCAAAATATATACAAATAAACATTGCTAAGTCTAAAAATAAATCAAAGTATAGAGATGAGGTGGTCCACCATTATGTCTTGTTACCCCCCTCCCGCTATTCTGCCAACTATATCAAGTTATCAACATAATCCCAAAGTGCTACCTTCATTAGTTTGTGAGCCTGAATCATCATCAATTTCTAGATCCTACACCTAAATCTCATATAAATTGAAATCAAACATCACTCAATCAAAGTAACCCTAAATCTGAAAAAAAAATCAAGGTATAGAGAGGGAGTGAGATAGGGAGAGAAGAGTTGAAGGAGATTGACAGGAATGACACTCGTTTGTGTTCAGAAAGCCCGGCGATCGACGATGGCTGGTGTAGATCGAAGAACGGCGGTGGCTACTGTAGAACAACGCTCGGCGGTGGCTAGTGCAAAAGGACGCTCAAGAAGAAAAGAGAAAAGGTTGATAGCCGGGTTTGCTTTTATCTTTTTTATTTTAATTATGAACCGGGTTTTTTTAATTCCAAACCGTGTCCATTATTTGTGAACCGTGTCCAAGGCGTTTCCATCGCGTTTCCATACGTGTCCGAAGTTTGACCATTTCTTAACCGTTTCTTGACCGTGTCCAGGCGTTTCCGAGGTGTTTCGTGTCGTGTCCGTGTTTCCGACACGACACTGTGCCCTATATAGGCGTTTCCGTGCTACATAGGGAGCACCTCATTCGAGAGATTCGGCCTCCGGAGAGGGGTTTATTGCCTACGAAGAGGATTTCTCAAGCCCGGCATCGAAAACTCCGACATGGGAGATGGCTCCTCCCACTCTCTAGTTTCTAAATATAATAAAATATAATTCCCAAAAGCATATATAAACAGTGCATGATATTTAAAAAGAAGCATTATAACTTATAACTATAAATCTGAAGAAAATTATTTTAAAAAATTCCTAGAATGATTAAAAGTTAAGAAAAATCCGATTTGATCAAAACCATTGTTATTGAGCCAGATGTTATAAAACAATGTAGTGATTCAAATGACACAAATTTAAAATTCAACCTCAAATTGTGGGCTCAATTGTTTCTGCATCGAGTTTTCAGCTTTTAATGTTCTTATACGGAGTATTAAAAACTTATGCCAGTCAATTTAAACTGGTATGATTTTTTTTTCGAAGCAAAAAGAATTTCGGAGATTGACGGGGCAATCTATCCAAGGGCATCTTGTAAGATGAAACTACGAAGAACATCATCTAAAAGGGTAAGAGGGCCGAAAAAGTCAAATCCGAGATGAGAAAAATGGTCTGCAACACGATTTCCTTCCCTAAAGACGTGGGAGATCTTAAACTCTAAGAAACATCAAAGAGATAGAAGGGGGTCGAAGAGGATCATTTCGATCTCGGTTGAATAACAAATCCCAATCCTTAGACTATTGATGATGCTAAGGTTGTCACCTTCAATACTAATAAGTTTAATATTTAGATCAATTGTCTTTAAGATACCCTTCCATAAGCTAAAACCCTCAGCACCAATGATGGAGGGGAAGGGCGAGGTCCCAGTTTCAGGAAAAAGAACAGATCCATTAATGTAACGGATGATGACGCCGTAGGTACCGTTGGTGGATGGAGAAAAAACTTCATCAAAATTTAATTTACACCACTCAAGAAGGGGCTTTTCCAATGACAACGTCATCGAGAGGGGTTGCAGGGAGGCATAGTTGGTTTTGAGGAATCATGGACAAGATCAACATCAAGATCTTTGGCCTTATTCCAATTATAGATCTGGTCAATTATGAAGGAGACGATAGTTTGAGGATTAGGGTTGATATTTTCAAAAAGTTTGTTTGTTTCTGAAATACCAGATGCTCCACCAGGAAAAGACAAGAGTGAAGAAATCAGTATTCCCTAGTTCAGATATGAGGGATGACTGACCTTCCATTAGATTGTTTGAAATGACATAAATCGAGTTAGCTTTGGAAGCAATCTTTGGGTATAGGAGTTGGGTAGTGGTTTTTGAGACGGGACACATAAATAGAAGATGTTCAATGTCCTTGAAATTCATGTCACAAAGCGGGCATTTAGTTGTGATACCAATGCCCCTTTGAGCAAGTTTGACAGAGGTAGGGAGGTCATTCTTGGTAATGTGCCAAATGAAATCCTTAATCTTAGGCAGGGTATCTAAGCTCCATATCTAATAGAATTCGGATTGCGAATGATGTTTAGCATTATGAATGGCTATTCGGTTGTTCAGATCGGGTTCGGATATACCCATTCGGGTTCGATCATATATCGGATATACTGTATGTTCGGCCGGGTTTGGGTCGGGTCGGGTTAGTTTTCGGGTCGGGTAAGTTCGGGTCAAATGGATTTCGGGTTGGGTAATGTGGGGTCACATGAAGATTTATTATAAAATGATTATTATTTTTTGTTAATCTTAATTATTGACTATTAAACTTCATTTAGAGGAAATTGTAGTAAATAACCCTCTACCCGCCCAACTTTGCAAGTCTAACCCACTATCCACGACAATTGCAAAGGTTAACCCTCCCCCCCCCCCCCCCCCCACCACACCCCACCCCCAAAAAATTGCAAAGGTTCCGGTAAAAAAGGGTGGAAATTAATCGGGACGGAGGAGAAAGAAAGTAAAGGAGGAGAGAGAGAGAGGAAGCGGGGTGGAGAGAGAGGCAGCGAGGAAGTTATTGTGGAGAGAGAGAGAGAGAGAGGAAGCGGGGGAAGTTAATGTAGAGAGAGAGAAAGAGAGAGAGAGAGGGAGGAAGACAGTTTAATTTCAAAACTATAAAGTCCAACTGCCTCTCACGGGCTTACAAAAGAGGAAGAGAGAGAGAGGGCAACAGTTGCTTATGCAAACCTGAGAAAAACAAGAAGAGAAGGAAGAAGAAGAAGAAGACGACAGATCAAGAGATGAGAAGAAGAAGCCAACCCGAGGAAAAAGACGACAGAGCAGGAGAGGAGTTGAAGAGGCCGATTTTGAAGTAAGTAAACCCTCACTATGCCGATTAATTACGTTTTGCTTGGATTCGTAGAGGATGAACCGATTTGAAGAACCTAAACTGGTTTTGTTTGTGTAAAAATGGGAAGAAGGGGTCGAATGGGTTGATAATGTGCAATATCGCCCTGTCATGTAGGAAGTAACCGGCGTCAAGTTAAAAACAAAGGGTGGAAAGTTTGGGAACTGGGGTGTGCGCGACAGGCACAGAAGGGAATTTATGGGAATGGGGAAATTGGGCAACTGTCTTGTCAAATCCAACTTATCAGGAGCAGGGTGAGTGTAGATACGTTGAGTTTAGGGGGAAGTTGGCCGAAATGGGGTGTATGACTGTAAATGCGTTCAGTTTTGGGGGAAATTGGCTGAAATGGGGGCGCATTAGGGTTAGGGGAAATGTTAGAAAGGGTGAACGTTTATGTCGAATCGAAATTATCTGGAGTAGGGTGACTTGTGTGCAATTGGAGATTTACATATTGAATAAGTAGATTGTCATGTATGAACATTTATGTGTCATACGTACCTGTCTTTATGTCATGTTATAAGTAAACGGCTGGGTTAGATATGTGGAAGGGAAACTGCAGGGATGATTATGGAACCATTGGTTGCATTCAATATGAAGATGAATAGGTTTGACATTTGATATGCATAGGTTCTGAATTAGTAACTGCCATGTATATATTGATTGCTGGAATGTTTGTGGCCTTGTGGACTAATATTGAGATGAAGGGAACCGTGGGTTGGGGGACACGAATTGATTTCTATAGAATACTTATTTTTGGTCTCCCAACATGCAGGATATCTGGTGAATATAAAAAATGCCGCAACGTAGTGTAAAGAAGATTGTCGACCATAGAGATCAAACCTCTGTCGCGGTAAGATGGCTTTCGTTCGAGTAATGTAAGTTGTGATTGTGGTGGTGCAATGTGGCTGACATGTTGAAGTATGTGCAGGCTGTGTACGCCGTCGAGGAAGACAGACACTTCAAAGCAAAAATTAACCAATATTCCCGAATGCAGCTCTTAGTAAACATTGAAAACCGGTTGAGCGAGTCCCATTGGAAGCACCGGAAGGACAGCCCGTTGGGGGGGCGTTGCAAGATTGTGCACAAGGGCAGTTCTCCGGGGAGCTTGTACACTACGTTCTCCAACGACAACTGAAGACGGAGAAGGAGAATGAAACGTTTCTGTCATGTTAGAAGTGACACGTGTCATGTATATCCTAGACTACTGCCATGTTAATTGTCGACAACAAAAAAACACTGCACTTTAATGTCTTCTGCTACTGCTTTTTTTTTTTCTCAAGGGTCACATGTTGAACAATGTAACTATTTCCCATACACCTCACTTATATATGATAGTCATTCATCATCTATACTCCCCACAAATTGGTGAAGTTAAATCCCCATTGCCATTTAACAACCTCTCCAACAACCCTTAAACGAAATGGAATCCTCGTCACACCACCGCGCCTCCTCATCTGGCCTCCCTCCCCGACCTGTCCCCATCGTTATATCATCCAGCGAATCGGACGATAGAGGTTTGTCGATCATTCCATACGTGTAGATTTCAGTTGCCGTACTTATATCATTATAATACCTTATTTTTGTTCTTTTATGCAGGACCAATGTCGCCGCCGCCATACCGAGGAAATCGACGAGTAGAGATCGTCGGCGGTGAGGCTGGGCTGCTCGGGTCGTTCTACGAGGCGACCCTTGTACGAAAACTGGACTCTAGCCACTGGGAGGTCGAATATGTAACCCTCCTACGCAACAACCGAAGAGACCTGCTGAGGGAGATCATCCCGGTTCAACAAATTCGTCCCTGTCCACCTCGTACCTCCTACAACGCCTACATGCCCGAAGACCGTGTCGACTGCCGCGTAAACGATGAGTACCGGTCCGACAGGGTCGTTCGTGTGTTCGGGTATGGGAATGACCGAACATTCACGATCAACTTCCCACTGAGCTACGAGATGATTGATCATCTTCTCCGCAGTATGCGCCCACACTTCGACTGGGATGGGTACAAATTCACCACACAGCCGCAATTTCGCTACTTGTTACCATAAATTTCGATTTCAATGTCTTGTATGTTTCTACTCTTTGCTAATGCCTTTTGAATGTTTGCTCCTGTGTTGTATTTGTTTAATGATACTGGCTCTGTCTCCGAGATATCATGTCCAGTAGATATCAATATTTGTCATGTTTTTTCCATGACGTGTCCAGTAACAACTAAGCGCTTACACGTCGGCCACCAAATTAACCTCCACCCATTTTCTTCTTCAATGGTTTTTTCTCTTAAACTTAACATTTAATTATAAGTATTTTTATGCCCCCTCACTGTCAAATACCTATTGTGACATGTGAATCCCATGTTGGGATCTTATCCATTCGATTCCAATAGGCGGCATGTCGTTATGCTCTGCTCTATTTTCAAAGGTAAAATCTTGTCCAGTTAAATACATACTGTGACATGTGAATCCCATGTTGATGTCCAGTTAAAACCTACTGCTTACACGTGATCCTTCAAATAAACCTCCGGACCCTTCCTTCTTCAATTGTTTTTCTATGAAACTTATAATTTAATTGAAATCCCCCCCCCCCACTGACACTCTCACTGACCTCTGTCGGATTGGGTTATGCGTGCAAACAATTCGTATAATAGAGTTATTTTTCCAAATTACCCATTCATTTATTTAGTATATTAGGTCTCATTATATGTAATTCACATTATTTGAGTATTTAAAAATAAAAAAACTAAAGTAATTATAAAGAAGAGTCGAGTTTTGTTCGAGTCGAGTATGGGTCGGGTCGGGCATGTCTATGTTCGTGTCCATTTGGGTATCGGGTCAAAATGGGTCGGGCTCGGGTTCAGGCTGTGCATGACACTAGATTTTTGGGTTTCGGTCAGGTCTGGGTTCGGGTGAGTCAGGTCGGATTAGATTTTGCCAGCTCTATTCTTACTCCACATCCAATATAATCTATCTTGAGTGATGTGCCTAGGAATGGGAGTTTGGATAATGGAATTGATATGTTGGTGGGTAAATGGCAACCAACCACGGATTGGAGTTTGTTTAAGTCCCAGGTTTTGTTGGTAGTGATGAAGGAACAAACCTTAAGAGTAGGGTCAAATTGTGTGAAATTAGTGGCATGGGTCCAAAGAGGTTTCGAATCCAGCCAGTTATCATACCAGAAGCTAATGGATTTGCCATCACCAATAACCCAATGAATTAGCCCTTTTTTTTGAAAAGGTTTAGAAGATTTGTAAGCTTCTCTCATTGTCAAGATGTGTTACCTTTCTCGGTGTACTGTAGAATATGATTATCTTTGAGGTATTTTTGAGTAATTAGAAGAACCCAAGGATTGTTAGGTTCTGCTAGTATTTTTCAAAGAAGTTTTAGATGTAAAGCTTTGTTCATGTCTTCGGGAGAACGAAGACTGAGTCCCACGTTTTTGTGTGATTTACAAACCTCGAACCAATTAATTAGGGGACGGTACTTGGGTCCCTTATTCCGGAGAAAGTTCCTGTTTATTTTTATCAAGTTCTTTGGGAATGTGTGATGGTGACATGAAACTTTGCATAATGTGAAGGGGCTTGGCTGCTAGGTTAGATTTAACCAGGGTGTAGCGACCAACTTGCGAAAGGTTGTTTCCGGTCCATTTTGAGAGTTGTTTTTTGTTGGATGTAATAATGTCCTAGAAGGTGGTGTATGTAACTTTACTTGAAATAATTGGGCAACCAAGGTATTTGCCTAAGTTAGTGGTGTGAGGGATATAGAGTTCATTATGAATTGTAGTTTTGAGGTAGCCGTCGATGTTCCCGGTGACTTGGAAAGCCGATTTATGGAGATTTATTTTTTGTGTAGAAAAATCACAATAGGTTTTTTATATCTTGTTTATTTTATCACAAGCTGTTTTAGATGCAGAGGTAAATATTATGATGTCATGTAAAAGTTAGGAATGGAATCTTAGTGCAAGAATGAGTAATAGAAATACCAAGGTGACTACCCGGTAGGGATGATTCTTGGTATAACCCACGTGCATACACTTCAGAAACCAGAAGAAATACATATGGTGACAAGGGGTCTGGCCGTTCCTTGACGGAGCCCTTTGAGTGGCTTGAAAATTTATGTAGGTTCATTATTTACTAGAACGGAGTATGAGACCGTAGTTATGCATTCTTTGATCCAGGAAATGAAACGGTTATTGAAGCTTAAACGCTATCCAACCAGATCAAAACCGATGAAGAATTTCGAATAGAAATTCCCATTTAACCAAACCAAAGGCTTTTTCCATATCGAGCTTAACCGCCATCCAACCAGATTTACCCTTCTTTTGTTGGAAGGAGTGAAAGATTTCGTTTGTTATGAGAATATTATCTTGGATAGAAAGTTTTGTAAAGAAGGCACTCTGAAGTGGGTGAATCGGTTTAGGGGGTATATTACGAAGTCTGGAAGCAAGGATTTTAGAAATTATCTTATATATTGTAGTGCAAAGACTGATTGGTCTAAAATTGTTGGCAGTTTTCCAGTTATCGGATTTGGGTAAGAGAGCTATAAATATATGGTTTATTTGTTTGTGAAGTTTTCCACTGATGAAAAAACTCTTAACTGCTTTAATGACCATATGTCTAACAATATGTCAGTATTTCCTTAAGAAGTCTGCCGAGAAACCATCAAGACCGGGGAATTTGTCGCTTGTCAAGTTGAAGACCACAGATTTGACTTCGTTGTTAGAGATGGGACGGAGAGTCATTATATGTTGGTGAGACCTCTAGGGTTATGTTGTCTAGTAAACTTGTATGATTGAAAAACGTACCTAATCTCTCACCCTTAACCCTTTTTCTTATTTTTTTTATTGTAGTTTTTTTTATAATCGGGCAATCAAAAGAGACATTCCGAAAGTAGAGAGTTTTGATACAGGTGATCCGATTAAGTATAATCACTTAGGGTTGGCATGGTACGGTAGCCATCAAAAAATGGTGATTACCACGTAACAACCGCAAACTGGTGGTACACAAATTTTCATACCACGTACCAACCACAAGTCGTGGTTATCGTATATTTGGTAACCACGATTTGTGGTTACTATCGGTACATTACCATGGTTACCAAACTGTAATTCTATTTGTATTTTTTTGAAACCCCTTGGCTACCTTCCGGTAGTCATCAAAGTTATCAAACGAAAAAATATGGTTACAAAAAATAATATGATTACCACATATTAAAACTTCAAATAAATCAAGTTCACAACCTAAAGAACAAACCAATTCAAACCAACCACGTTCAAAGTCTTAAAACAAACCAAGTTCAATTGTTCAAACATTCAAAATGTTCCTGCAAGTTCAAACAAAACAAGTTCAAAGTCTTCAAACATTCAAAATGTTTCTACTGTTTCTAGTAGAAAATGTAGAAATGACCAATTTAGGTCAAAATCAAAACACAAAATATAAATTAAAAACTTAAAACTTAAAGGTAATTACAACAAAATATTAAATAAAAAAAATAATATATATACTTGGTAATCATGGTATTCAAATTTCATTACCATTACCGTACCATCTTCACGTGGTTACCACCATGTTGGTTACCACAAGTGTGGTTATCAACATAGTTGATTTGTGATTAGTACGTGGTTGGTATAGTAATTTCCGTACCATTTGCCAGCCCTATAATCACTAATCAGGCTTTTTTTTGTATTACGTTGTAGGGTTGATCAGTTTACGTCTTTGTGATATGTAATTGTGTGAAAATAAATCTTAGGCCATCCACACGGACCAACCTCACCTGTGCATTTCTCTTGGACCCTTGGAGCATTTTCAATAGTTTTCATTTTGAGAATTTTAATTTTTTTTTTTTTAAATAATAAATATTTTTTCTAACAAATTATTTATTTCATCGTTCAGATCATGAATGAGACTTCGTACTTGAGAAAGAAGTAACTATCACCTCGTTTGATAGGGAAAACTCTCTAGGGCAACGGAGGTGTGCGAGGAAAGTCTCCGACGATCGAAGCCGCCTTCTTCCTCTCCGGTGTAGGGCCGTGAGACCTAGAGAGTCTCGCCGATCAGTGCGAGG
The DNA here is from genome assembly GCA_037127255.1 of Persicaria tinctoria. Lineage (NCBI taxonomy): Eukaryota > Viridiplantae > Streptophyta > Magnoliopsida > Caryophyllales > Polygonaceae > Persicaria > Persicaria tinctoria. The sequence continues at coordinate 35,577,530 of JBANSL010000006.1, read as the reverse complement.
TTCGCTGTGTCTATGCTAGCATTGCGTCGGAGGTCGACGAGTTTTCGAGGGAAGGAAGTTAGGGTTAGGGTTTGATGGAGGGTGGGGAAAACATACATCTCACGAGGGAGGACAGGGAGGCGGAGGACTTAGGGACGGTGATAACAACGGCAAGGGAAGTGAAAAGTCTGGTGCTCATCGGAACGCTGAAAACAAATCGCCCTTTCAATTCTTATGCACTGAACGCAGCCATGAAAGGGGAATGGAGGGTTAGGAAAGGGTATCATTTTAGAGAATTGGCATCGAATGTCTTCTCGTTCCAGTTCAGCGATCAAGCCGAGAAGGATCGTATCTTCAAAGGCGGACCTTGGGCGTTCGATCGCACCCTACTGGTTTTGCGTGAACCTGGTAAAGAACAGCCCTCAAAGATGAGATTTGATGAAACGCCGTTCTGGATTCGGTTGTACGATCTTCCCTTCGGGGCAATCAAGAAGGAAGCGGCGGTGCAACTCGAGTCAAGAGCCGGTAAGGTTATGGCCACTCTGGAAGGGAAGAAAATGTGATTTGCAGATAAATATGAGCGTTTACCGAATTTCTGCTATGTATGCAGCTGTGTAGGACATGTCAAGATTGATTGCAATCAAGAGGATGCTAAACAGTACCATAATTGAATATGGGGATTGGTTACGAGCGTCCCCGATGAAAGCGGTGATAAAAGGTACGGGAGGTCGGCTTGAACATGCAAGAACGGGGGTGGGGATCAGAGGTGAGGGAGAAGAAGGAGCGATGGCGGGTGCAGGAGGTATTAGCAGGGAGGGAGCACGGAGATCGCTCATAAAGGAGCTTGGGGATGATGATGAGATTGAGGAGGAGCCGACAGACAACATAGAGAATGAGGAAATTCAAGGGCAGGTGGTGGAGCAGCTTAGAATAGTTGGGTTGAGAGATGAGAGGGATGAAGAGAAAGGCAGGAAAGGTGAGGACGGAGTGGCGGGGAAGGAGGGAGATAATGAGAAGGTGCGTCAAGTGGGAAACTTGGAGGGACAATTAGGGAGGGTCACAGAACTAGCAGGGGGAGACGGTGGGGGTGGATTGGGAGTGAGGAAGATGCAATGGAAGGGAGCGGCGAGAGGGGGAACTGAATTCCACAAAAATTCAGAGGGAGGGGGTGAGTCATCCATGAGAGAGGGGGATCAACAGCCATCAAAGAAGAGGAAGGAAGGTGAGGGCATAGATGAGATGATCATTGACAGCATGGGAGATGGGAAGAAACGCAAAAGGATTCTGGTCGAAGACTCAGTTTCGATATCAACAGGAGAGACGGACGGTCTCTTCTGTCAGACGCCATGAATATCCTTAACTACAACTGCCTGGGATTTGGGGGAGGTCAGGCAGTTGCTATGCTCACCGAGTTGGTGAGGAAGGAGGCCCCAAAAATGGTTTTCTTAATGGAAACCAAAAGCTCGACTCAAAGGATGGAATTCATTAGGAGGAAGTTGGGTATGAAGGGATGCTTTACAATAGATAGTGTGGGAAAGTCCGGGGGTCTATGTCTTTTATGGTCTGAAGAGGTGACATGGAATGTGACATCATATACGAGACACCACATTGACTCCGAAGTGACGTCCGATTCTAGATCCCGGAGATTCACAGGAATGTACGGATGGCCAGCTAGGGTTGAAAAACGTCACACTTGGGGGCTTATTGATAGACTTCATGAGGAGAGTCATGACGGATGGCTCTGCGTTGGGGATTTTAATCAAGTATTGAGACAAGAAGATAAGAAGGGTGGGGCGCCTGTGGACTTGGAGCTTGTGTTTGAGTTTAGGGAGGTGCTGGATAAGTGTGGTTTGTCAGAGCTCCGATATGAAGGCAATAGGTTCACGTGGGATAATCGGCGGGAAGGTGATCAATTTATCCAAGAAATGATAGATATGGGGTTTTTGAACGCCACCTTCTTGGAGACGAACCCTGATTCTCGTGTCCACCGTATTCCGTGGAGGGGATTAGACCATGTTCCTATAATTATTATAACGGGGACGGAGGGAGGGGAAGCGAGGCAGAAGAAGGGAGAGCGGATCTTCCGTTTTGAAGCCATGTGGTTGGATGATTATGGGTGCAGGGAAGTGATCTCAAACGGGTGGTGTAATCCGAGGTCGAGGAATGTCGACACAAGTGTTCTCGGAAAAATTGCTAGATGCGCTCAAGATCTCAAGGATTGGGAGTGGGTTCATTTTGGAAATGTCTGCATGGAGCTTCTAAAGGTTAGGGAAAAGCTAACGTTGCTGAGGGAGGGGGGATGTCGGGTGATGAAGTGGGTAGGCGAAGGGCTCTCGGGGAAAGAGAGCGAGATTTGATTAGGAGAGAAGAGCTTATTTGGTTCCAAAGGGCAAAGGCCAATGAGCAGAAATGGGGGGATAGGAACACAAGTTATTTTCACAGGAAGGCCTCGGGGAGGCAGAAGAGGAACGGTATTAGGAAACTGGTGGATGATGATGGTATGGAGTAGAAAGGATATGAAGGGAAAGATCGAGTTGCGAGGGAGTATTTCGAGGATCTGTTTACCTCTAATGTGCAAGCTAGCCCAGACACAGTCACTCAAGGAATTGAGCATCTAGTATCGGTTGAAGACAAGTCAGAGCTCCTCCAACTATACACATGTGAAGAGGTAAAACACACCCTTTTTTAGATGCATCCAACAAAAGCCCCAGGTCCGGACGGTATGTCAACTCTTTTCTATCAAAAGCACTGGGATATCGTCGGACCCTAGGTGTGTAGTTTTGTGATTAATATCCTAAATGGTGCACATTTGCCTACTGATTTAAATTATATTTATATATCTTTGATCCCAAAAGTTAAATATCCTCGCGGAATGACAGAGTTGAGACCGATTAGCCTATGCAATGTTCTCTATAGAATTGTTTCAAAAGTTATCACTAACAGATTGAAGAGGTGCCTTGGTAAGCTAGTGTCGTAGAGTCAGAGTGCTTTCGTGCCGGGGAAACTGATAACGGATAATGTTCTGGCAGCTTTTGAAATATTCCACATTATGAAGAAGAAGCGCGGCGACAGGAAGGGTTACATGGCTCTGAAGCTTGACATGGCCAAAGCATACGATCGTGTGGAATGGAGCTTTCTTAGGAGCTGTATGCAGAGGCTCGGCTTTGCAGAGGAGTGGATTGGACTTATCATGAGGTGTGTCTCTACAGTTTCGTTTTCTATTCTGATTGAAGGGAGACTGTCACCTACTTTTAAACCTGGAAGGGGATTGAGACAAGGGTGATAACTCCACTCCCTTTATGAAAATCGAAATTAGTTTCAAAGGCTTTGACAGACAATTTGTGTCAAAGATCTTGAAGCTACACCTGTGTTGATGAAACACAAAACCTGTACTTTATTATATTATGTCCGAATATTATTATGGTATTATATGCTTCCAGATATTATTTTATATACTAACATTTCAGGAAGCTGTTAAAAAATTATCTCCTTCCATAAGCTTGAAATCGAGAGAATTCAAATTGGAAGATCATGGCGTCCGAGTTTCCAAATATAGAAGATCATGGAGATTTCTTCCCAAGCCACAATCAGTTCTAGCCATTGAAGAAGATCTCTAGGCGCCGAGATGATCTGTATAAGAAGGAGATGAAGAAAAGAGGACAGAGACATTCATTGAACACGAGCTCTCATTCACACTCAAGCCTACAAGTGAAATCTATCTTCTTCGTGTGCTCTCTGCTAGTTCTTAAGAGTCTGTTATTTCATTTCAAAGCATTTGAGAGTTGCACTGTGAGCTTATAGGATATATTTTGAGTGAGTGTTATACTCGAGAGTTTTGTAACTCAGGAAGTGGACACCAGGCGATTGATTCACTAAGTATAAAAGGATTGTACTAGATAGCTGAGAGAGGTGATGCTCTTCTAGATTGGTCTAGGACTCCAAGGGAACGTGAGTTGACTAGATTGCAATTGTATAGGAGAGAGGCTTCTCGGTGAGCTATTAGGATCCTAAGTCTTGTGAATCAATAAAAGTCGGTTGAATCCCAGGGTTGTGGAAGAACCCTAGGCGGGGACGTAGACCAATTTCGTGCCGAACCTCGTTAACATTTCGTTGCGTCCTTTACTTATTGCTTTACCATATTTCTGCACTTGTTTCGAACTGTATAACTCTGCTATGATTCAGGGTTGTCAGAAGAAAGAAGTACGTCTAATCTCAAAGGATTTTGCAAGTGCTTCAAAAGTCTTGAGATTATCTGCAAAAATCCGGCATACTCTATTCAATCCCCCTTCTAGAGTATCTTTCTATTACTTTGTTATACATTATCGAACCTTCAACTGGTATCAGAGCTTTACTCACTATTTTCGATCTAACAATCTTGTGAGTTTTGATCATGTCTGGTGAAGCAAGCGGAGGATTTGTACAAAGGAGGTCTACTAGTAGACCACCACTCTTTGTTGGAAACAAATTTGTCCACTGGAGATCATTAATGAAGATGTTCATTATAGATCAAGATCTGGAACTTTGGAACATTATAGAGAATGGTCCGAAGGTTCCAGTGAAAGACGGACCAAATGGAACCAAGATTACAAAGACTAAGGCTGAATACATCCAAGCGGATCTTAAACTCGTCTCCAAAAACTACAGGGCTATTAACTTACTTTATTGTGGTCATAGCACTAATGAGTTTAACCGTATTTCATCTTGTAGGTCAGCTAAAGAGATTTGGGACAAGCTGGTTGTCACCTACGAAGGAACTAGCCAAGTGAAGGACACCAAGATCAGTATCTTCCTTCGAAAGTATGAACTTTTAAAAATGAAGCCTGATGAGTCTATCAAGGCCATGTTCACACGGTTCACGGAAATCACCAACAACCTTGACTCTCTCGGCGAGAGCTTTAAGAACGTTGAGAAAGTGAGGAAGATATTGAGGTGCATCCCAAAAGAAAAATGGGGTCCTAAAGTGACAGCCATAGAGGAAGCCCAAGATCTCACCACTCTGCCCCTTGATTACTTGCTTGGGAAGCTAATCACACATAAGATGATTCTCAATGAAGACGATGGAGAACTTCCAGCAAGCACTAAGAACTTGGGGCTCAAGTCTAAGAAGGATGAGCCCAAAGATGTCTCTGATTCTGAAGATGAGGATGACGATGAGGATGATCCTTTTGCTCTTATCACAAGACGCCTTTCTCGAATCCTCAAAATGAAGAAACAATTCAACAACAAGGATGAATCAGAGTCTTCTAAATTTCGAGGTAAGTCTCAATATAACAAATACGACAAGAAGACTAAACCTTTGTCTTGTTTTGAATGTGGTGAAACAGATCATCTTGTGAAAGACTGCCCTCAAAAGACGAAGAGTCAGTCCAAGAATGGTGATAGATGGAAAAAGAAAGCCATGGTGGCAACTTGGAGTGATTCTGACTCAGACTCCAACGATGAGAAGGCCAATGTCTGTCTTATGGCCTCAGGAAATGAATCCCACGATGAGAAGCTTGAGGTAACTGTAAGAGAACTTATGGCAAGTCAAAAACAGGTATTATCGGAATTCCTTTCTAATATGATTGCCAATGAAGAGAAACTTATTGCCCAAACTAACACTCTTATTAAGAAAACTGTGGACCAGGAAAGAATTATTGAGGATCTGTCTATGAGGGTCAAACGTCTTGGAGCTTCTTATTCAGGTCTTGACATTAAAGTCAAGACTCTTGACTTAGAGAAATCTGAACTCAAACAAGATCTCTCCTCTCTAAGAAGTGAACATCATGACTTAGAGAACGAGAAGATCTCCTTGAATAATAAGATTCAAGACCAATAGACAGCCCTCATAAGTTTTACCAAATCCAAAGGCACTCTTGATAGGATGTTGGGTGAGCAACAAAGTTCTCTAAACAAAAGTGGTATTGGTTACAATCTAAGGTTTTTAAAGAAGCAGCACATTACCACTTTTGTAAAGGCAAAAGGAAGCAGAACCTCTCCTATATGTCACCACTGTGCGAGAAAGGGACATGTAAAAGAGACCTGCCCCTATACAAGAAAGGATCCACATATCATTTGCAATACATTTCCTGTTCATTTGAGAAAAGAACAGATAACGCAAGTTTGGCTCCCTAAAGGCACTATTTTACCAAATATGGTTTATCCCAATAAAGGATCTAAATTTGCTCACTGGTCTAGCCACAAAGGTTGATTTTTGTTTTGCAAGAGATCACCAAGGTGAAAGAGCAAAAATGGATTATTGATAGTGGATGCTCGAGGCATATGAGTGGGAAGAGTTCTCTCTTTCATTATCTAAAAAAGCAATCCACTGGAACAATCACTCTTGGTGACAAAGAGAAGATACAGGTGAAACTGTTCTGACTGCATATCGTTACAACAATATATATGTTGTAAATGTTGAGCAAGTGGCACAAGGAAGCTTAATCTTTCTAAAGGCTTTGACGGACGATCCAAACCTTTATCACAGGAGACTCGGTCATGTGAGTCCACATACAGTACAGAAGCTTGTGTCCAAAGGGCTTGTAAAAGGACTACCTGAGATGGACTTCAAAGGTATTGACATGTGCAAAGCATGCACACGAGGTAAACAAACACGTAGCTCTTTCAAACCCAAAAAGGTTGTAAGTATTTCTAGACCCCTTGAACTTTTACAGATGGATTTATGTGGTCCTATGCGAGTCAAATCTCCCAATGGTAAAAAGTACATGCTTGTTGTCATATTTGATGAATACAATGCCGGTTCTTTAAGTGAAAGTGTTGCAGATCTAGATCTTAACAGCCATACAGAGAATGGGGATGGTGGTGATATTTTTACTAAGAACACATAGAAGAGTAACATGCAGGATCAGATTCTTAACACTGAAGAATTGACCCAAGGTGTTGAAGCTCCGTCCAAAGCCCTTGGTGACCAATCCAAAAGTGTTGAAACGTCAGAAAAAATCAAATACTGCTGGTGTGACGAATCAAGGAGCTGATACTAGCAAAAGAAAAATTCAAATACTCCTCATCAAACTCATTAAAAACGAAAGAAGGTAGATGAGGCCCTTCAAGAGCCAGACTGGATCATTGCTATGCAAAGTGAGCTTAACGAATTTGAAAGGAACAAAGTCTGGACCTTGAAGCCTAGGTCAAAGCATCAATCAGCCATTGGCACACGTTGGGTATATCGGAACAAGCTATATAAGAATGGTAAGATCGTGAGGAACAAAGAAAGGCTTGTTGCTCAAGGCTACAATCAATAGGAAGGTATTGACTACGTGGAGACTTTTGCTCCCGTAGCCAGACTTGAAGCCATTCGCATATTATTAGCATTTGCATCTTTTATGAGAATAAAGTTATATCAAATGGATGTCAAGTGTGCTTTTCTTAATGGTTTCTTAGAGGAAGAAGTCTATGTGGCTCAACCCCCAGGTTTTGAAAGTTTGGAATTTCCTAATCATGCTTACAAACTTGGCAAAACGCTATATGGTTTGAAACAAGCCCCAAGAGCTTGGTACGAGCGCTTGTCAAAATATCTTTTAGAAAATGATTTTAAAAGGGGTTTGATCGACAAGACTCTTTTTATCAAGGCCAAGGGAAAGGACATTTTGGTTATTCAAATATATGTTGATGATATATTGTTTGGAGCTACTAACACATCTTTGTGCAAGGAATTTTCTGACATTATGTGCAGTGAATTTGAGATGAGCTTGATGGGTGAACTCAACTTCTTTTTGGGATTACAAGTTCATCTGTCTAAGAAAGGGATCTTTGTCAACCAAAACAAGTACACTAAGGATCTCTTGAAAGAAGTTCAAGATGGATTAATCCAAAGCAGCCAAGACACCCATGAGCTTAACCTTATCTCTAGATCAAGACAAGACTGGGAAGAGTGTCAATCAAAAGGAGTATCGAGGGATGATTGGATCTTTACTATATCTTACGGCTAGTAGACCTGACATCATGTTTAATGTTTGCATGTGTGCTAGGTTTCAAGCTGATCCTAAAGAATCTCACCTCGTGGCTGTGAAGAGGATCTTTCGATATCTCAATGGCACTAAGGAGCTTGGCTTATGGTACCCAAAGCAAAAAGATTTTACATTAATCGGGTATTCTGATGCAGATTTTGCAGGCTATAAGGTGGATAGGAAGAGCATGTCAGGATGTTTCTAATTCTTAGGAGCATCCTTGATCAGTTGACATTCAACGAAACAAAACTCAGTTGCTCTATCCACTGCTGAAGCCGAATACATAGCAGCTGGAGAATGCGACTCCCAAATCCTTTGGATAGCTCAACAAATGAGAGATTTTGGCATCAACCTCAAAGGCATTCCCATTAAGTGCGACAATACAAGTGTCATATCCATTACAAAGAATCATGTTCAGCATTCAAGGACCAAACATATTGATGTGAGACATCATTTCATTAGGGACCATGTCGAAAAAGGTGATGTGTCCATATCTTTTATTTCAACTGATTATCAATGGGCTGACATTTTTACTAAGCCTTTGGCAGAGGACATGTTCACCTTCATTAGACATGAGATTGGAATGCTTAACAAGGATGCACTTTCGTAAGGGGAGCTTTCCCTTTACAAAATATAAATTCTATTCAGTGTCAAGACCTTTGAGAATTATGTCAAAGATTGTGAGATGAATGGTAGAGCACAGATATCGGATCATATATTTGGTTAATATCTTATTAGATATTTGATCAAATATAGTTTTTATGATTTTTAACCTTCTTTATGGTACACATTTTATTTTCCAAAAGATCTTATATCCGAGTATTTTATTTTTGGAAAAGATATTTTCAAACTTTCCCTCTTGAATTTAATTGTGACAAGATGGTTTGAAATTTGAATTGAAAATCAGATTTTTTAAATTTGGCAGTGTTATGATTACCCTCATTAGAACCATAAACCCGTCCCATCAACTTAATCATCTCACTCTACTTAAACCCCAAACCGTACCCGATTCTCTCACCACTTCAGATTTACCTTGACCCACTCTAATACTCCTTCTTCAACCTCTCAACTATTTTCTGAAACCCTAAACCAGATCCATGGCACCCAAATCCAAGAAGACCTCCACACCCAAACGGCTTGGCGCCACCCCCAAGGGACTCCAGGCCATTGTTACTTCCCCTCAACTCGAACCCACTCCTCAAGCCATTATCCCAGCTATTGTCCAGAGCACCGTCCCTGAGAGCACCATTGCTGAGATCAAGCGTTCTCTGAAGCGCCCGACGAAGAAATCTCTCAGTGCTAAGCAAAAAGAGAAAAGGAAAATCATCGCCGAGGAAGAGGAGGATCTTGATGCTATTTTGGAACAAGATGCTGCTAAAAAGGCTGAGGAAGAGGCCCAGAGAAAGAGAAAGGCCGAGGAAGAAGTCAAGCAGGCAAGGAGATTAGCCGAGGAGGAGGCTGAGAGAGTACAAAAAGAGGCTGAGGAGGAGGCCCTAAGAGCTGTTGAGAAGGAGGTTCCCACTGAGGAGGAACCAGAGGAAGAAGAAGAGGAGGACGACGAGACCGGAGACGACGAGGATGATGAAGGAGACGACGCTGAAGGGTCCGCTGAGGACTCGGGGTCTGAGGACAAAGAGGATGAGGAGCCAGAACTTGTTCCATCTCCTTTACCTCCTCCTCCTCCCCCGTCTCCGAAGAAGCGGAAAGCCCCTTCAGCAAAGCCTCCATCTCCCAAGCGCACTAGGAAAGGCACTCTCGGAAGCCTTAAGGCGCCCGTCAAGAGGACTGCTCCCACAAAGGCTCGCAGGAAGAACGCCGACCCGCCTGCACTTATCCAAGTAAACCAATCCTTGCCCTCTTCTTGGTTTGAAAATGCTGAGATGGTTGAAAAGTGGGTAGATGAGTTTTTGGAAGATTGGCATCAATCAGTCCCCCCAAGGGACTTGGAGTCTTGCCTCTCCCTCAAAGACTCTTCTCACTGCCTGTGCCATTGAACCTCCCTTCTCGGGTATCTTTATATTACTTTGTTATACATTATCGAACCTTCAAAGGGGCTCCTCTATCGCCGTATTTGTTCTTCTTGTTCGCGAAAGGTCTTTCAGGGATGCTCCGGATGAGCGAGAGAGAGGGTAAGCTGGACGGGATTGCCATTGCTAGGGGACCTCCAAGAATCTCTCATTTATTTTTTGCTGATGATAGTGTGTTATTCGCAAGAGCGACTTGTCAACAGGGCGGTGAAATTGCTAGAATCCTCCGTGAATACGGAGCGGCATTGGAACAACAAGTGAATCTTGCGAAGTCTGAGATATCTTTTAGCACCAATATGAGAGAGGACCTCCGACGGCTTTTACAGCAGACAACTCAGGTCCGGGAAGTCGAGAAGCACGAGAAGTATCTTGGATTGCGAACTATTCTTGGGAGATCGAAGAAGGCAATTTTTGGGCAACTCAAGGAGCGGATCTGGAAGAGAGTGCGAGGATGGAAGGAGAAGACTCTATCGAGAGAGGGGAAGGAGGTGCTTATTAAATCAATGACGCAAGCGATACCAACCTATACGATGTCATGCTTTAAATTACCAACGGGCCTCTATAAGGACATCGAGTAGCTGATGTGTCAGTTTTGGTGGGGAGATGGTTCGGAGAAGAGGACGGTACACTGGATGAAATGGCAAAGAATGTGCATCCCGAAGGAGAAGGGGGGGATGGGGTTTCGTGACATGGAGATGTTCAACAAAGCTTTGCTAGCACGACAGGGCTAGAGATTACTTCAAGAGCCGGAGTCGTTGTTAGCAAAGATGTTGAAGGCAAGATACTATCCGCGGACATCCTTCTTAAAAGCTCAATTGCCTTCCAACCTTCGTATGCTTGGAGAAGTCTGATGGAGGGAAGGGAGGCGCTAGTAAAGGGGCTGAGATGGCATGTCGGAAATGGTGCCAATGTCTGCGTGTTCGGAGACCCCTGGATTCCGCAACCGGGAAGCTCCATCCCTATTGCTAATCCCTACGATATTGGTCTAGATGCAAGGGTGGCGGAGCTTATCGACTGGGAGGTAAAGCAGTGGAATGAAGATATGGTTAGACAAGCATTGCTTCCATTGGATGGATAACTGGTTTTGAGGATGAGACTAACTGAGTCGAATGTTCAAGACGAGCTCGTGTGGCATCACATGAAGGATGGTAATTTCACCGTTCATTCGTGCTATCACTTGCTCATGGAGAGTAGCTCACTAAGCACCGAAGCCTCAAGCTCCGATTCATCTCGGTCAAAAGGCGTTTGGAAGATGGTGTGGCAAGTGCAGGTAGCTCCGAGGATCCGAAACATTCTTTGGCGGGCTTGTAAGGGGTGTTGCCGTGTCTGAAGAATTTGAGGAGGAGAGGGATTGTACACTGCGACATGTGTGCTCACTGTGGTGTAGAGGAGGATGAGACTCACATCTTGTTTCGATGCAGAAATGCAAGGAGGGTCTGGGGTGCTTTCCATCGCTTGACAAGTTCTCTAGGAGAGCGGCTAATGTCCTTGAGTATTTCGACTTGGTGGGGCAACAGAGTAGCAGGGAGAATACGCAGAGATGGGTTTATATTACAGAAGCGATTTGGACGGAAAGAAACAAGTTAATTTTTGCGAAGGCCGAGCTGGAACCGAGGGAATTGGTTCAAATGGTGGAACAAAGGTTATCTAACTACACAAAGGGCAGACAGATTGGCCCCCGAAGCCAACGGAGAGAGGTGGTGGACAAGGCTAGCTAGACGAAACCTCACGAGGGGTTTACCAAGGTAAACAGTGACGGTGCAGTAGAGGAGAGCAAGGGGTGTGGTATCGGTTGTATTGCAAGAGATCAAGCAAGGGATGTGATATTTGCTGCTACCAGGAGAACGCAGAAGGCGGACAGGGCTGATTTGGTGGAGGCGGAGGGCATCGCATGGGCGCTGGAATTGTGCCTGCAGCGTGGGCTGTCAAAGATCTGGGTAGAGAGTGACTGCTTGCCGGTGATGAACCTGTTGCAACGAGGCTCCACGGGGAGAGATGGGGCAACAACTACGCCGGATTCACGACTTGGCAGGGATGTTCGAAGAATGCAAATGGAGTCACATTCCGCGGCTATCGAACCGAGCTACAGACTTCATGGCAAAATTAAAGCCTTCCGAGCCAGTTTTCATTTATGATGTTCATTTGATTCCTTCGTTTTAAGGTTGATATGAATGGACGATCTTAAGTAATGAAAGTTGGTGTTGCTCAAAAAAAAAAATTCATTGTTCAAAATAGGAAAAATAGTAGAAACAAAAAATCTAAATCTACAACATGTTACAAAACTAAATGATTTTTCAAATTTTCAAAATAAATTATTAAAATTTAAACAAAAATAATTAGAGAAAATTTATTTTATTTTTCCATTCAAAAAAAAATTGTTGGAGATGGTTTTAATCCACTTCTCTCCTATCTTATAGATCACTCTAACATCATCAATTTTTTTTAATCATTTTATTTTTCTTTAATAATTAATGAAATTATATTTATTATTAAAAACGAAGTTATACACATAATCGAAATTATTTCATACATTGGTTTATGAAATTATTTTGAGCTCAAATCTAATATAATCCAACATGATATGTTTAACATATAGTTAAAATTAAACCGTACTTAAATATAAGTTGTAATTTATTTTTTTCTAAAAAAGAGTGCTATTTTTCAATATTTATATATAACAAAAGTCAAAGTGCAACTCGTTTTGGTGTGCATATAAATATGTCCTCATAAATTGGAGGAATGCATAGTTGTAAACGTAATATAGATATATAATACGGTCATTTCTGATTAAAGAAAGGTCAATTTGATTGAAATTATTGACCACCGGTCACAAAATTAGCATCTAGAATACGGAGTGTATACGTAAACACACACATAGAAACAAAAAAAAAAAAAAAAAAAATTGAACCAAATGCATGGTTGATGTCGTAAGCCATCCAAATCAATTAGTTATCACTAATTAGGTTTATAGAAGAAAACCATATATCTCACTCACACTCACACATGTTAATTTTTTATTTGAGAAATATTGTAATTCCTTTATTGTTGTTGTTATGATGAAATCATCACACATGCTTCTAACTCCAAGTATATTTGTAATTAATCGTAGTTAATTTTGAGAAATAAAGTGATGGAAAAAATATAAAATCTTTAAAAAGGTTTGCGAGAACTATCGGTTAGATTTAAAATGACCAAACGACACAATGGTATATTATGATCAAAGAGTATAAAATCTCTCAGAGTCGCTTTTTAAGTTTTTATTGACTAATTGAATATATTTATTTTCTTTCTATAGTTTCGGCAACGGATGAAAAATGGTCGAGAATGGGCGATGACAGCCAACTACATATATAGAAATGGAAATGGAAGGAGGTGGTTTGCATGCGCAAGGAAAAATCTCTCCCAAACAATTTGTATGATCTTTTATCATCATCACGCATTCTATGTGGCTTGCACATGTTTTTTTTTTTTTTTTTTTTTGGAAGCAATATAAGAATTCGGTTTTTTAGACAAGTCTACAAAAACCGAGAGACCGGACAGTCGATAGATAGACTAACCATCATGTACAACCAAATGAAATAACATAAACAAATGATATAATTAAAGGACATAACATGAAGCAAATAATAGAAATAAAAATGCGAAAATAAAATAAACGTGCAAGTTATCCTACGCCGTAAAACAAAACCAACACGGCGAACGAAACAATCAGCCAATTGAGGACGCACACAAAGAACTTCGAGGACATTGGTGGACATCTCAGATTATGGACTCCGAAGAGCCATCAGATATCAATCGCAAATCCACGACGTCTTCATATACAGCAAATCAAAACATCGTTCACATAAGGCCTGCATTACAACAAGAAACAACACAACACACCAGACCGCAAATCCAACCCCAAGCCAAATCATTGTCCAATAAAAAAAAACCAATTCATCCCAAAACCCTCAAGGACGATAACGAGATCGTAAGAGACTACTAGGTAGTCAAAATATAGGCGAGTGGGACGGGACATAACAAATAAATTAAACAACAATACAAAGATAAAGGGAAAGAAGGACGGAAAGAAAAAGACAACCCCTAGCGTGTTAACTAACGCTATACAAAAGCCAATGAGAGCAGACTCAGGAAAGCCTCGAAAGGAGCCGAATGACCCCAAATGAAGTGGAAAAGGACACCAATGAATGCAAAGACATTGAAACGCAACTAGATAGCTGCATCGGAGGACGCATGGTTGGAATCGAATGGCCATCAGGCCACAGGAGGCAAAGCCGAGGCGGTTGAGGCTGGAGGTGGACACACATGGCCACCAGGTCGGAGGGGGTGAAGACGAGCCGGGGGAGGGAGATGTCAAGGGTGGATGGAACCACCATGGACACCGCGGACTCGAGGGTACTAGAGGATTAGTTGGTGAAGGATAGCTCCTATAGGAGGAAGATGACTGTGTGTGAGGATGGTGAAGGTCGAAGGTGGGTAGACAAAGGAGGTTGGCAGTGGTGTGATGGTGGAATCAGGTGGAGGTGGCGGGTCGAGAGCAAAAAGTTCTCTAGGTCACCGCTCTGTATTTTAGGTGTGGCTTGCACATGTTGAAACTTGAAAGGTAGGTCTAATAATCATTATAATACTAATTAACAGAGACATGAAAATCCTATGTGGTGGGTTTTGGTGCGAATTGCTTACGTGTCATTCTCTGGCGCATTTTGACCGAGTTCTTTTGACACGTCAATTAATGATGATCCAATATATTTATGCCCCGTCAATTAATGACCCGCTTATTTTATTTAGATGTAATCCTATGTGTCGACATTAATACAGATGACTATTTAATTGTTTTTAATATAAATATTCCATTTCAAAAGTAGTTACAAAATCTATCATTTTACCTTTAGTGATTTGCAAAAATAATCCCGTTATTCGAATTCTTTGCATGAATAACCCAATCCGAATTTCTTTTGCCAAAAAGCGGATAACTGCTTGCAAGGGTAGCCGGTAGCAGGTAATATTGTGGGGACAACTGGGAAAAAAAAAGCTAGGGCTGGAAATAACCCGCGGGTACCCGCTCCATCCGCTTTGCCCGTATTGATTTTGCGGGTGAAAATCCGCAAAAAAAGTGGATGACGGGTAAAACAGGTGCGGGTGAAGCGGGTGATAGATGGATTATGGGTGAAGATTTTTCACCCATAACCCGCCTCATTAACCCACCCAATAACCCACCCTACAAACATACATAAAACCATAAAATTTATATACATATATATATATATATGGAGTGGTTCCAGAGTGCACACCTCTTAAGATGTATCTTGTGCACGATTATGGGCCTTTGATCTTAATGAAATCAAGGGTTAACAATGCATCACGTGGTACGGAATAAAAAAAAAAAAACTAAAACCCAAATTTAACACATTGTTGGGAGAGTGGAGCGCGTGTGATTCTTAAAAGGAATAAAACCCTAAAAGCTTGTCTTCTACACGTTTGAAATTGTGGTCCAGGGCGGCAGAGCTTCTGCGATTCTTGTTTCCCCGACTCACAAGGTGTATTCTTCAGCGGCGGGAAGAGCGATTCTGGGCGGCGATACCGGCGGAGACACGAATCGTTGGGGAGGGAAGGATAATCGGGCGCCCCTGGACTAAATTAAGACGGTGGTAAGGGTTGCACAGTAGCGGCGTCGTTGAGGCGGAGGCACGCAGCGAGGAATCCTCTTCTCCGGTGCGATTGAGTAGTGGTTCAACACCGGCGGTGGTCAATCCCTCTTTGTACGATTCCGAGTACGATTGAGTGGTGGTTTATGATGGGCTTCCCCGTCTCCCGGAGCCGGCCTCGCTCGTCCACCAGGGCACCCTTAAGTCCTCGCCTGCTACTGCTCCACCGATTCTTAATTCATCCCTCAATTCCTTTGTCGCCTCTTGAATTAGGCAATCAATTATGAATCATTATTCACGTAAATAAGTGTATTTTGAAATTGGAATTTGATGTTTAGGATTTAGGAAATTTTGAATAATTTCTTGAATTTTTTATAAATATTCAATTGAATGGGTGTATTTTGTGATCGAGATATGAGATTATCGATATTATTCGTTACATTATGTATAATTATTCAACGAAATGTGTGTATTTTGTGATTGAAATATGAGATTGTCAATATTATCCATTGGCTTCTGAATAATCATTTAATGGAATGCGTATATTTTGTAGTTTGAAATAATTATGTGATTGAATTGCCATATGAGATATAAGATTGTCGATATTATTCGTTGAATTCTGAATAATTATTCAATGGAATGTATGTATTTTTTTAATTCAACCGAATAATTCTAAAAATTTACTTATATTTCACCACGGTTATGCAATTATTTATCGTTTTTGTGTACCTTGTAAAAATAAGAATTCCACTGAATAATCTCTCAATTGTCTTTCAAGGTTAGCGTTAAATCAATCAATTCAACCAAATAATTGTAAAATTTTACTTATTCATAATGGTTATGCAATTATTCATCTCTTCTGTATAGCTTGTAAAAGTGGATTTTTGGGTATTTATGGTTTAACGCAACATCAAATAAATTACATTTGTGAATAAATTTAAAGATTTATTTTAATCCAAATCTATGTCTTTACTTATAAAAAATATATGAAAAATCATTATCAATTAAAAAATACGGAAGGGATTTCTTTCTTTTTTTTGTTTATTTTTGTTGCTTGTAAAAGTGGATTTTTTTTCTAACCCAAAATATTTACTTAAAAAAAGATATGGATTACTTAAGATAAGATATGAGTTATTTTCAATTAATATAAAAATTTAAAAGTAGTTGCCAATTAATACTATATCAAAAAAAAAAGCTACGGCAACAGATGGATGGTGGCAGTTGGGAGCCTTGAATGGGTAAATAAAGAGCGGTCATTTCGGGGTTCGAACCGGGGACCTATGATTATTATCCACAAGTTCTTTCCGGTGAGCCATTCCGGAATGATTATGGCAGTTGGGAGCCCCACATATTAAAAAATCACAAATCAATTCTCACCTTTACACGCGCCACACACCGTTTGGAGGAGGGTGGATCCGAATTGCCTTGTTT
Source organism: Persicaria tinctoria (assembly GCA_037127255.1). Classification (NCBI taxonomy): domain Eukaryota; kingdom Viridiplantae; phylum Streptophyta; class Magnoliopsida; order Caryophyllales; family Polygonaceae; genus Persicaria; species Persicaria tinctoria. Next base: position 35,560,502 of record JBANSL010000006.1, on the reverse strand, counting down.
GTGCGCGGGACCCACCATAATTTAGTTTTAGAAAAATGGAAAAAAAAATCATTTTAATCTCATCCATCAATCCACAATTGATCAATGTCCACAATTGTGCACAAAGTACACCCTAAGAGGTATGCACAATTAATATATATATATATATATAATGTGTGTGATTTTACTATTTTACCCTTTTCAAGTTTAACTTCTACAAAAAAAACTTAATCCTTGATTAGTGTTTTGCCCACCAAATTTCAATTAGAATGGATATGGTCTCGGCTTGCTCTTCCACGTTATAGCAAGGGATATACTGGATTAGTATATGATAAGTATATAGATATATACCCTTCCACTTTCAATTTCCAATTAGCTCGTGATTTAAGTGCTTTGCCGATCAAAAATATAAATACATAAACCTACCCCCTTTATAATTTTGAGTTAGAATTGGCCTACTTGTGTTGATTTGGTTTTTTCTTTTGTTTCACCCATTTGGTACCCGCATCACCCGCGCATAGCGGATGAGGGTGAAAAGGTTTGCGGGTTATGGATGGAGCGGGTGAAATTTTTTACCCGCGAGGCAGGTGATGGAGTGGCTTCATCCACCCATAACCCACCCCATTTCCACCCCTAAAAAAAGCTGACAAGGAGAGAGAGCTGAGAGAGGAATGAAAAAAGGAAAAAGAAAAGCATGTGAGAGAGGCAATTAAAAAGTATCACTCCTCATAGGTGAATTAATAAGAGGAGAGAGAAAAAATAACTCACTTTTTCATAAAGTACTGAGAGAAGAAGAAAGAGAAAAAGAGTGGAAAATTCAAGAGGGAATTAATGAGGGGAGAAAGATAAAGGATGAGAGAACGGGAATTAATTAAGATTGGGAGAGAGAAGGATGAGAGGGAATTAATAAGGGAAAACATTGACCAACATGTAAGACAGGAAACAACCAAAATATGTTTAGTAGACAACCATAAGATGTCCAGCAGGGAATAACAGATTGGGCAGTTGATTTTTACTAATGTCATGTATAGTGTACATAATGACAAGTATTAATGCGACTTCATTATTGATTGGACTTGCTCCGAAACAAGGGGCGTCTTACAAGACTATAACAATGACCAACACTTACTGCCAGGACTATAACAAGGGGCTTCTTAGAGACAAGAAAAAACCAAATTGTGTCCAGTAGACAACAATAAGGTGTCCAGTAGGAAACAATAGAGTGGATAGTTGATTGGTGGGCTAATTATATATGCAATAGGTAATATTGTCATCACATTTGTAAATCTTTTTTTGCTTGTTCATAACTCAACAACAAAAGATATAGAAATATGTCTAACTCACATTTTCGTCATCCATTATATTTATTAAGTCAATTTTCACTACTTTCTATAAATATTAAATGCAGGTGTCATGTACAAACACTGAGATCGGAATGTTGAAATAGACGGGTGGCATGTACAAACGTCGGGGTATCCATCAAATACGTGAGGATGATCAAAAACACCTTTTAAAAACTTTAATTTTCTATTTGAGGAGAACATCGAGAGGTGGCATGTTATTTATTATACAACAACAACATGAAAGCCACATGTTGTTGATAAATTCAGAACATGAAAATCTAAGTTGTAAAAGAACAATCTTCAAAAGAACTTTATAGTTGTATGTTCTTTCTAGCACATTATAACTTTTCTGTAAAGTAAAAGTAAGGGCGCTAAATAAAGGTGTATCGGGTCTATAGTTCCACTACTAGAATTGTGTTAATAGACATCACATCTTTTAGATCAGTCAGAAAAACAAACGATGTTAAAAATATTTAAAACGTCAGTTTAAAAATTATTGATGTTATTGAGATTAGATACATCGACTTCACATAATGGACAATGTTAAAAATTCATTTTAAAAAAAAAAATCAAAAGCGCGTAGAATATACTTCGCTGAAATATTAAGCGGTAAGGGACCCTAGCTTTCGTCCATTTTGTGAAGTCCCGCTAATCCGATCTCTGGCGCCCCATTTCGTCATCTTCTCCAACTAGTCGTCTCATTTCGCTCCTCCAACTGGTTGTCTCCTTTCACTCTTCCAACTGGTCGTGTTTCATTTGGGGTCGAACTGTGGGATCACCATCATCTTCTTCAGTTGGTCATCCCCTTTCTCTATTCTACCCCTCCACCGCCTCGAACCCATCCCTCCAAACCCTTCAACCTAAATCTTAGATCTGAGAGAGCAAGTCTGAAAGGGAAATATAAGAGCCAAATCTTCACCTACAAATTAAGCAAAGTAGCGCGCCAAATCTCCTATTCATTTCGAGATCTCTCTCCGACTCTTTCCGTCTCTCATCTGTCATCTCTATCTCTCATGTTTTAGGCTAAAGCCATTTGCTGCCTGCTGTCATCCGATGCCGACACTAAGAGCCTGACAACTTCCTTGCTTTCAATGGAACTAGAACAAAGACAACCTAGAAGCCATCGCCTATGCAGCCTTGAAAGGTAATTCTTCTTCTCCTCTATTTTAGTTGTATATCTGAGTTAGAACGAAGACAGCCTAGAACTAGAATGAGGGCAACCTAGAAGCCATCACCTATGCACCTAGAGTTTACATTTTCTGGGTTTCTAATTTGAATTTAGGGTTCAATTAGGTGTGGAATTAGGGGGTTTTCTTCTCCTCTTCTTCCATATCCAATTTCTTTATTTAGGTCATTTATTCAACTTCAAAATTTCTAGAATTCGACAATATAAATTAGATAGAAGCAAACAAAAGTTATTGACTACTATTATTACTTAGAACAATGTTATGAGATTAGGGGTTTTCTCCACTGTAACGGCCCGGGATTATGATTCACGGGTTACGTTTCGAGGGATGAAACCCCTCGTTAGGATCTTGCGCCCCAAGTACAGGTTGAAGGTTTGAAATTCTACTCTGACGTTTTCAAGTGGGAATTCACACCCAAAATCGAAGGGATCGTTGGAATCCCCGGGGAAGTCCCCTGTACCTGTCGTAAGTCTGAGCGTGGAAATCAGAAATCATGCGACTAATGAAAACAAGTGTAATACAAGAGGGTGCCACGGTAGAGCCGGATCAAAACGGAGTCTAAAGTGTAAAACCAAAAATATAATCAGAGTCTGGTGAAGTCGATAACTCCAGCGATCACTCTCCGCCGACAAAATGACCCGCGCAATAAGCAAACATCACCGATAGGATGAACATAAATAATACCTAAAAAAATTGATATGGGGCGGGATCAGATCGATGCCCACTTTAGCTCTGCATCCCAACCATAAGCACACATATACGCTATACCTAATAAAGATGCTTCTAGATGCATGGCGGAATATTAACACACTAACATGCTCCTAAGATCAAGTGCATAATAATAATAATAAGGCCTTAGCACAGAATACCAAGTGGTATATTCCTCTCCTACCTCCACCCCTTCCGATAGGTGGAGACTGGCCAGCTCGTGAATGCATTCATTCATAATAGGGCGGCACGCATGCCTAACCCGCTCCACAATAAAGCCCGCAGACATATCATAATATAAGGAAGTTCATGACTCGATTGACTCAGGGTACCCGATGAGGCTGGGCTACCCTATGACCCTAGCAATGACTCTAGTTACTTCACAGATAACAGCCGTTCTGTTTACATACGCACAAAGAAATAGGATGCTCAACGTAGATGCAACCTAGCATGGTACTACATGGCATGCTGATCATGAATGCAACACCTAGTATATCATGCACCTAAAGCAGGGAATAGCTCTATTCAATCTGAGTAAGCTCCGAAGAGACTTACCTAGCGGTGCAGAACAGCAAGGCAAGCGTTACGATAGGTTAAAGATCACCTAGATACATATAGGAACATATATATAAGTCTACGCCTAATCACCCAAGCACTCAAGCATATCATCGTTCCGTCAAGTTCAAACATTCATCATATTTCCACGTTCTACAAAACCGTCTCATTCTCATCATTCCATTCAGCCACAATACAACCGCAATAATAATCCGCATATCACATATATCAAGTTCATCATATCTCGAACGCATAAGTTAACGATACACAAGTCTAACACTTCATCATGCCATTAGTCAATCAATCATGCCATTAGTACACACCAATCATGATATTAGTCAACCATTCACATCAATCATGCTAGTTAGTCACCAATCACCTAATTCCCGAGTTAGTCCCGAAACCGCTTTAAAATCCGAATCATCTAGTTAGAAATTCAAACTTTGGAAACTATTCGTCAAATCCCTTTTTCGATCCTAAATCCGATAACACCTCTCTAAATCATCATAATATTATATCTTTAATCTCAAAATAATATTTTATGTTTTAAATCTCAAGTAATATTATATGATGTTTTAAATATCATTTACATTTAAACATTTTCATAAAATGTTTCTAAATCCTTTAAAATCCCAACTATTTTATTTTATAAAATCCGACCCTTTATTAATTTACCAAAATCACCTTTATACTTGCAAAATTCCAAACTGATCCCCTTTATTTTGTTAGAACCCCAAAACCGAACCTTTATTTTGTAACACCCAAAACCGAGCTAAATTTGTGAATTTGTCCATTTTGTTTGGATGGAAATAGGCCCAAATCTTGTTTCTTTTTAAAACACAAATTCAGCCCAACAAAAATTAGGCCCAAAGCAACACCAATCCACTCTCAGCTCTCTCATTTGTAAAACCGGGTTTAGAAAAGGCTATGGGCCCGGCTGATGTGGCAGCTGACATGGAGACGGGTCCCGCAGCAGGTGGTCTTCTTCCCCTTTTCTGCTCGACAGAGAACAGAGAGCAGGGCGCTCCTGCTGCGTTCGAAAAAATCGAGAGGAAGGAGGAGGATGAACCGCCGGAGACGTCAGCTTCCGACCACCTAATCCCAATTACCCGACGCCGACACCCACACAAACAGAATCGACAAAAAAGAGGGGAAAGAGGTGCTCACCGAGGGGAATTCGAGACTCGCCGGAAAATGTTCGATCGGAGCTCTCCGGTGCATCGGAGTCGGATTCGGTGCGTTCTTGGCCTCAAACAAAGGAGAGAGAGTTAAAGGCGGAGCCTTTCGACCTTTTGATAGAGAAAGAGGGAGAGAACCCTCACCCTGTGGATTCGAGAAAGACCGAGGAGAAGGGGACGAAGGCTCGACGGTGGTGCTCCCGACGGCTCCTGGGCTCGGTGCCGGACGTCGTGACTCAGGGTTGCTCCCGGGGTTCGATGGAAGTGCTGCCAGTAGCACCTACTGCTGTTCGGCAAGAGAGGAGGAGGATTGGGGTTGTGGTTCTCGGCTAGCGCTCGGCCCGGAACTTGGGGTCCTCGATCGGGTATGACTCGGGAGCGCTCAGGCTAGCGGAGGGTTGTGCAGGCTACACAAATAGGAGGGGGAGAAGGTAGGTTGCAGTCGTTGACGTGTGGGAGCAGCAAGGCAAGGGCCTGCGCGCATATACCCGAGTCAGGCAAAAAGGAAGGAGAGAATGGAGGAAGGCAGAGAGGAGGGGATCTGGATTTGGAAAACAGACAAAGGCATCCAAGAGGGCAGAGAAACAGTGTCGAGAAGAGGGGTAGAAGTGGTCCCAAAATATATTTTAAATACCCGGAAAATAAATGTGAAAAGACGGAATTGCCCTTCAAAACTTCAAAATTTGTTCGGAAATCCGCTTCGTGAGTCTTAAAATCCGAGTTATCGAGTTTTTTGTAAAATTTCACCTTTAAATTCATTTTGATTTTTCCTTTTCTATGAATAATTAGGATTTAAAAATCCGAGCCTTTACATCATCCACCTCTAAAAACACGTCTCGTCCCCGAGACTAAAATCATTTTAAAGTAGGGGATGAAGTTTGAAATGGTGAGTCCAAGGTTCATTTCATTGATTCCGTAAGTGCCTCATAACTGCCCCTATGAGATTCTCACAGTATCGTCGTCATGATCATAATATCCCCGATAGGTCGTAGCGAGAATGTAATATGGGCCCGTACCACATCCTTACCCCGACTTCTCGGTTATACCATAACTCGAAAAGCATTACGACATCTCCACTAGGTCTTAGCAAACAATCTATAAGGGCCCCTATAAAATGCTTGTATCCACTTCGTGGGGCGTCATAATGCAAGCCCGGTTGGAAAGGTTCAAGGGGAATCTTAGTTCGAAAGGGTTTGGTCTCAAAATCATTGAAGTTCTCGATCGCGTTCGATTTCTCATAATCCAAGTTAGTTTTTTTTTTTTTAAACATCATTCAAATCCCTTAACCCGATGTTAGTCAAGAAAGTTTCAACTTCAGGAGGTGGAATCACCCACCTCTAAGGGCTAATCCCATATTTTCTCCCTAGATTCCGAGTCAAAATCAAATTCCATCAATTCAGTTCTAACATCCTATCGATTCCAGTTCACGGCATCATATAACATAGCACTCGTATCACACATTCATAAACAAATCATATCCATGTCAAGGATAGTCACATATCATAACAGGTCTAGCATAGTATCGTATATAGTAGCATTCATCATAACATATGAGGGGTTGCACATTGTATCAATCAGATAATCACATCATACCCTTACTAACTACCAAGCATCATCACATTTAGAGGCATCAAGGACCTCCGCACACTAGCATTTCATCAAGCTCAGGGGAAGACTATGTCAGTATTAATAGCTCACTATTGGTTATGGCAATTCAACAAGGAATCAGCATTGTCTATCGCATAGAATTCGCAAAACATTTGTCCCCAAGTAAGGCATACACTAGATCACATCCTCAAGAGAACTTGCTTATAACTATCAACCATAACAAGACACGACCACTACGTACTCCTTATCTCTCGCATCAAGATCAACCTCATCAGGTCCACCAACTAAAATCCGATACTATTTTTAAATACCATTGCATCCCACTCATATACAACTCTCTAGCCTCATAACGATCTGTAATCAAGACCAAATTCCCAAAACCGACTACTAGGCATCCCAAATCATATGCCATTAAGACATCTAAAGATCAATCTATCTCAACACCCAATCTCACGTCCTACCTTTCACTCGACCCTCTAACCATCTGATGGAGTTCCCAATCGCAAAATTCCCTTAAAAGACCCTTATTCCGACAAGCTTAAAAACTCGATCGACTACCAAGACTCTCTATAAAGCATACCCTCATCCTAGATGTCTTTTACCAGTCTCATCTTCACCTTCTAAGAGAAGTCCCAAGTCCTCAACTGAACTGCTCTCTCGATCGACCTCGGTGTTCCTTAACAATCTCGCTTACTCTTCCCATCTGCCTGACCACTATCTCCCAATGAGACATCTTGAATCCTCTTGCTAACTTGATCACACTTACTGTACCACTAATCACTCTCACTAGCCATCCACCTCTAAGAACCCAACTCATACTGACTATTTCACACCTAACACTCCCATCATTATCCTCGGCATCACCAACACAAGCATCCTACCTTGCTAGAATCCACTCAACCGCCTACTCTCGACAACTCTGAGGTAGGAAGCCGTCTAGTGCTAACTCATAAGGCATGGCCACGAATCACCGAGTTCCTCATCAGCCGTGTCTATCATAAATGATCGATCACATATTCTACCTGCTTGTCCCATTCCGAATATCACGAAACCTAATCATCCACGACTCCTCATCCAACCTATCCTAGATCATCGTCTCAGTATATTCCCAATTTTTCTCATTCAAAATCTTACTAAACCTTAACCATTCGAAATCCTCAAGTCGTTCTACTCTAGTTCCTCATCTCTTCATATCCTAAATTGCCTCAAGCTCCCACTTCTTAACCATGACACCTTACCGTCCAAGGCCTCTTTTACCGATCATCATTTCCGCGGAATCCCTAAATTGCCATCACCCGAGTTTCCCAAGTCCCACATCTTCGCCAAACCTTTTAAAACCTCTTCCCCTAACGTTCTCAATGCATTCTTCCTTGCCTAGTACCCAAATCCATGATCAAGATCTCCCTATCTCAATCTCAAGCCCACAATCTTACTATAATCTCAACGACATCCTTGCCTAGCTACCAGCCTTTCCTCGAAGACTCATCTCACATCTTCAATTACCTCAATAGCCACAATAACCTCCACTCATAAATCCCGATTCATTCCCTATGCTAAAATCCTTCAACAACGCATCTAGAAATCTTTCACTCATAAATCCTCCCAGCATTACCAATCCCATCTAAGCAACCCCAAATACTCATCACACGTACAACCTCATATGAACAATCTAATCCCCAAGAATCCAAGATCGATGATTTCCCAATTCAAGCAACCCTATACTACTCATCCTTAGCACTTCCTCAATCACATCCTTTACCAAAACCGTTCCCAAATCACAGCACATACAACCTAGTCCAGAATTCTATGATTCCTTAGACATTCTTCAATCCCTCATCAATAATGCTGCCCACAATCCGATCCTGAACTACCTAGACACTCTCCCCTGGGCACACTAACTCGATGCACTCCTAGCTCACTCATCCACCTCTAGAACTATACTACCCGTACACGTTGTTGCCTTACTTTACCTCTAACGAAGACATCTCCCTCATAATCTCCCATACTGACTCCACTCCTCACTTAAGACCTACTTGGAAGCTCAACTATACTCGTTGACTACTATTTCCGACAAATCCCAACTCACTCAGCTCTACTCTTGCTGACGCATCTTTCATGCACCCCATCTCACACAACCACTGACCCAATCCGAAGACCTCAATCTACCTGCTACCTTCTGACCTGTCTCACCGAAGAATCTCATGACTCAAGCTCAAGAGGAAAACACCACCACCTATATAACCCATAACCAATTTACTAGCAGGTGAGTACTCTTAAGCATAAAGGAACATCATCTCAGACACAAGTTAGTCAGACAATCATTCACTACCAGCTCAGCATATCAATCATCACACATCCATTTAGTCAGTTTCAAGCCTATAGCATGACACCGGTTCCAATTCGCATAGGAGAGATCACAATTCAGATGAAGAACGTCATTCCTTGAGTCATCTAGGAGGATTAAGTCTGCAATCGCCATCTTCGAAAAGTGTCGGTCCTTTGGCGACATCGATCCTAGGGTCAACGGGTCGTGGGACCACCACGCTTCTGTTGCGCCACTCTGATGTCATTCGATCGCTCGTTTTCTCTTCTATGTCGACGTCCGTCAAGGGGATCACGAGGGGTTAGAAGTCACGGAGATAGGGGAGGGCAAAGGAGGACAAAACGGCCTTCTTAAGAATTCAGACACAAACCAGGACTAGAGATGACGAGACTCAAGACAAGACACAGGCTCGAGAGTTACAACAATCCCCTTAGGGTATTCTATAAGGTTACAGGTGCACGTGGCAATCACAAAATATCTCAATCATATCACACTAGCATGTGCCTATTAAAAGGAATATCGTCCTATGCATCCATAACATGTTCACATAATCAACTTTACATGCACACGGAACTGGCTAAAACTTATCATCTCATGCACTAATCCATACTTGACATATTAAGATCACGTATGCACAAATCGACAATAGACATATGCAACACAAGCGATGCAAGATCTAGCGAGCATCACAGAATATAACATGTATGATTAATCGCTCACCTTAGGTACACACATAAGCAGATCAAGATAATGTGGGATCGATGCAAGCATGTTAAGATGCATTCTAATAATCCTGCCATGGGTATGGTCAAGTCATACAGGGCGGTGTAGGAGCTATCACATCATATGCACTCATATTCACATAGTAAGACAAGGATGGCGCATAGTCATACGAGGGCCTATAATGGGGAGGTGTATGTCCTACATTATACTAGCAACACTCATCAACCAGTACACAGTCAAAGAAGGTCCAACTAAATCAATTTAGCATGCTAAGACATTCATTTCTCACATTAAACATACAACGAGGGTCGATCACACTATCATGGACCTAATTCATGGGAAGATAATAATCTTAGAAGTTTCATACATATGGCACAAATATCTCTCATAGGAGCAACCATGCAAGTTATCAAGCAAATCATGATGGAATACATCAACATATCATGTCATGAAGTCATAAAGGAGGCTATCATTATAACCAGACATAATTCTCTAAGGGAAATCACTGACTCATCCCTCGTTTCCCTGTGGGACGCTAGTATGACTCACTAGGTAAGACATAATGACATTCACACTGTTTCCGAGAGGTGAGGGTAGAACTTGTGCTTAGACTCTTGCGGTAAGAAGACATGATTGACCATTACGAGAATTGAATGGGATGACTCCTTGAGATAACTCATTCCCAACTCGAAACTACTACAATCATCACCCCCACTAACATGCTCAGGTGACCCTCACATCCGACATGATTTCCAAAGGCATTAGTTGACCAACCCAAATTTTTCCCGTGGAAGACATCAACCTAAGGTTCGAGACTCGATAGAAGCATTGATGGTGGGATACAAAACAGGACTCGAAACGGGGAGAGCGGATGCTCTTCGACCCTTGCAAACATGCCTAAATGTTTTGGTGGGACGGTTGACGGAATCAGAATCATCAGTGACTTGAGTTATGGAAGAGCTATTCCGACAAGACAAGAGTTCCAATGACATAAGAACAAGGTATTCTCCCCCTATCCCGTTTGCACAATTATTCAATACATGATTAAAGTCAAGGCATACTAATTAGTTCTCTACCCTAAGCACAATAGCAGTCAGCATGGAAGCAATCAACGATCAAGCTATCCTATGGGCCGCCCTTCGAGGGGCGACTAACCTGAGGGGTAAAACCTCACAGTCTCTACCTAACTCGCCACTCCAGCCACTATGACGCAAAGCCTTGGAGTCTTGTAGGCCCATCTGTAAAGAAAAGCTATATTTTTTTGCCTACCCGTTCCCAACTACATCCAATAGGGATGGTCTAACGCCTTTACTACCCCTTCGTTTCCCTTTGTTTGATTACCAAATTTATTTAGTCAAGTTCATATTTAGTCCATTTGAGTTAGACATATTAAATTCATTTTGCCCTTTCTAAAACATTTTGGAAAACCATTTGAAAACCTTGGGCCATTTTCAAAACCACTTCAACCTATCATACTCGGTTTGCACAACCTGGCTCTGATACCATCTTTGTAACGGCCCGGGATTATGATTCCCGGGTTACGTTTCGAGGGATGAAACCCCTCGTTAGGATCTTGCGCCCCAAGTACAGGTTGAAGGTTTGAAATTCTACTCTAACGTTTTCAAGTGGGAATTCACACCCAAAATCGAAGGGATCGTTGGAATCCCCGGGGAAGTCCCATGTACCTGTCGTAAGTCTGAGCGTGGAAATCAGAAATCATGCGACTAACGAAAACAAGTGTAATACAAGAGGGTGCCACAGCAGAGCCGGATCAAAACGGAGTCTAAAGTGTAAAACCAAAAATATAATCAGAGTCTGGTGAAGTCGATAACTCCAGCGCTCATTCTCCGCCGACAAAATGACCCGCGCAATAAGCAAACATCACCGATAGGATGAACATAAATAATACCTAAAAAAATTGATATGGGGCGGGATCAGATCGATGCCCACTTTAGCTCTGCATCCCAACCATAAGCACACATATACGCTATACCTAATAAAGATGCTTCTAGATGCATGGCGGAATATTAACACACTAACATGCTCCTAAGATCAAGTGCATAATAATAATAAGGCCTTAGCACAGAATACCAAGTGGTATATCCCTCTCCTACCTCCACCCCTTCCGATAGGTGGAGACTGGCCAGCTCGTGAATGCATTCATTCATAATAGGGCGGCACGCATGCCTAACCCGCTCCACAATAAAGCCCGCAGGCATATCATAATATAAGGAAGTTCATGACTCGATTGACTCAGGGTACCCGATGAGGCTGGGCTACCCTATGACCCTAGCAATGACTCTAGTTACTTCACAGATAACGGCCGTTCTGTTTACATACGCACAAAGAAATAGGATGCTCAACGTAGATGCAACCTAGCATGGTACTACATGGCATGCTGATCATGAATGCAACACCTAGTATATCATGCACCTAAAGCAGGGAATAGCTCTATTCAATCTGAGTAAGCTCCGAAGAGACTTACCTGGCGGTGCAGAACAGTAAGGCAAGCGTTACGATAGATTAAAGATCACCTAGATACATATAGGAACATATAGATAAGTCTACGCCTAATCACCCAAGCACTCAAGCATATCATTCAACGAGAATAGCAACCATATCGCAATCATCGTTCCGTCAAGTTCAAACATTCATCATATTGCCACGTTCTACAAGACCATCTCATTCTAATCATTCCATTCAGCCACAATACAACCGCAATAATAATCCGCATATCACATATATCAAGTTCATCATATTCATCATATCTCGAACGCATAAGTTAACGATACACAAGTCTAACACTTCATCATGCCATTAGTCAATCAATCATGCCATTAGTACACACCAATCATGATATTAGTCAACCATTCACATCAATCATGCTAGTTAGTCACCAATCACCTAATTCCCGAGTTAGTCCCGAAACCGCTTTAAAATCCGAATCAACTAGTTAGAAATTCAAACTTTGGAAACTATTCGTCAAATCCCTTTTTCGATCCTAAATCCGATAACACCTCTCTAAATCATCATAATATTATATCTTTAATCTCAAAATAATATTTTATGTTTTAAATCTCAAGTAATATTATATGATGTTTTAAATATCATTTACATTTAAACATTTTCATAAAATGTTTCTAAATCCTTTAAAATCCCAACTATTTTATTTTATAAAATCCGACCCTTTATTAATTTACCAAAATCACCTTTATACTTGCAAAATTCCAAACTGATCCCCTTTATTTTGTTAGAACCCCAAAACCGAACCTTTATTTTGTAACACCCAAAACCGAGCTAAATTTGTGAATTTGTCCATTTTGTTTGGATGTTAATAGGCCCAAATCTTGTTTCTTTTTAAAACACAAATTCAGCCCAACAAAAATTAGGCCCAAAGCAACACCAATCCACTCTCAGCTCTCTCATTTGTAAAACCGGGTTTAGAAAAGGCTATGGGCCCGGCTGATGTGGCAGCTGACATGGAGACGGGTCCCGCAGCAGGTGGTCTTCTTCCCCTTTTCTGCTCGACAGAGAACAGAGAGCAGGGCGCTCCTGCTGCGTTCGAAAAAATCGAGAGGAAGGAGGAGGATGAACCGCCGGAGACGTCAGCTTCCGACCACCTAATCCCAACTACCCGACGCCGACACCCACACAAACAGAATCGACAAAAAAGAGGGGAAAGAGGTGCTCACTGAGGGGAATTCGAGACTCGCCGGAAAATGTTCGATCGGAGCTCTCCGGCGCGTCGGAGTCGGATTCGGTGCGTTCTTGGCCTCAAACAAAGGAGAGAGAGTTAAAGGCGGAGCCTTTCGATCTTTTGATAGAGAAAGAGGGAGAGAACCGTCACCGTGTGGATTCGAGAAAGACCGAGGAGAAGGGGACGAAGGCTCGACGGTGGTGCTCCCGACGGCTCCTGGGCTCGGCGCCGGACGTCGTGACTCAGGGTTGCTCCCGGGGTTCGATGGAAGTGCTGCCAGTAGCACCTACTGCTGTTCGACAAGAGAGGAGGAGGATTAGGGTTGTGGTTCTCGGCTAGCGCTCGGCCCGGAGCTTGGGGTCCTCGATCGGGTATGACTCGGGAGCGCTCAGGCTAGCGGAGACGGTGGCTCCTAGCGGCGTAGCAGGTGGTGGTGGGTGTGGGATTTGGGGATAAGAAAAATGAGGTGGGTGGGTTTGGTACTGTATTTCAGTAGTAGGAGGAGAAAGCTGGAGGCGTGGGTTGTGCAGGCTACACAAATAGGAGGGGGAGAAGGTAGGCTGCAGTCGTTGACGTGTGGGAGCAGCAAGGCAAGGGCCTGCGCGCATATACCCGAGTCAGGCAAAAAAGGAAGGAGAGAATGGAGGAAGGCAGAGAGGAGGGGATCTGGATTTGGAAAACAGACAAAGGCATCCAAGAGGGCAGAGAAACGGCGTCGAGAAGAGGGGTAGAAGTGGTCCCAAAATATATTTTAAATACCCGGAAAATAAATGTGAAAAGACGGAATTGCCCTTCAAAACTTCAAAATTTGTTCGGAAATCCGCTTCGTGAGTCTTAAAATCCGAGTTATCGAGTTTTTTGTAAAATTTCACCTTTAAATTCATTTTGATTTTTCCTTTTCTATGAATAATTAGGATTTAAAAATCCGAGCCTTTACATCCACCTTTTTGTGAAGTTGATAAATGACTTGCTAGATCCAACAGGCCATAATTTGCAGGTTAGAAAAGATGTGTAATTTTTTACTATTGAATGCTTTGACATATTTTCATTATTTGACAAGAAGTATATTAATGGATATAAACAGGAAATGAGACATCATTTAATAGAACAAATACCAATTTTAAAATGTAATGAAACACAACAAAACGACTAATAAAACTGATGTCTTTTGTGAAATTATACATTGTTATTCATAAAGAAAATGATGTTGTAATCTTTTTATACATCGTTTTTTCAAATATACTGATTTAAATATATCCATATAACATTGTATTTATAAATATTGAATGTTGTATACTATTTTTTAAACGAAATAACAAGACAAAATACAAAGGAAAATTTAAGAAACATGAAATAAATCACCTATAAATATGTAAATAAGATATTACAACATTGTTTTTGGAAAAAATATCGATGTTAATTAGAAGAGAGAGAGAGAGAGAGAGAGAGAGAGAGAGAGAGAGAGAGCAAGCCTTCCCAACCCTAGCCACTTGCCTGAATGCCGACAACCCAAAACCGCCCCCAAACCAGCCGGATCTGTCACCAGCAACAACAATCGAGTCACCAGCCGCAACAATCGAGCCACAAATCACCCAAAATCGAAAGCTAGAACCCCCAAATCCGAAAGAAAAAAGAAAAAAGCCTCGTAATTTCCATCCAGAAAAGATACCTAAACACAAGAAATTTCAAGAGAAAGAAGCAAATTTGTTGGATGAAAGCTTCACAAACACAAGTGGAGGAATGGGGCAAGAAAAGAAGAAGATGGTTGCGATTCAGAAAAAGAAAAAGAAATTTGAGTTGTTGTTGATGGCGGGTGGCTAGGGATGGGCGACACCGTCGGCCGGCTAGTGTCGGGAGGTTTCAGTTCGTTGGCGGTGCTCCCTCCCATGGTGACTTCACGAGGTTCCTACTGGATGTTCCACAAAGAGGAAAAAAATTGGAGCTAATGCCCCGCTCGGAACCTCTTTATTTGGCGACCCAAGCACTCTGTTTGCCCTTCCTTGGGTTCCCCTCGGATTTTCTTTTGGGAGAAAAAAGAACAGATCTGGAAATAGTCGAAAATCAGTACATTCGACAACAAAGGCAACTGGCAAGATCCATGTACCATCGATCCTCTTTTACCACCACTATGTCCCCTTTAATTTGTCTGTTTGAGACTAAATCCGAACACTAGAGGGGAATAAACAAGAACCGATAAGATACGACGTACTATTGGATGTTGATAAAGGAATGGAAAACTTTGATAATCTATCGAGCTTGGCTAGATTAGAATCATACATGTCCTGGGCTAGAATACTTTCAGTGTATTGAGTGGGGAAAAACAAGTTATCAGTTCAAACTAGGGGCAAAAGATATGAAGTGGAACTAATTAACTCAATCCTCATTATAAATTGGTACATGATCAATCATCTAGAACTGAAAAGAAAAAATAAAAGAACATACGGAATCAAGTATTCATGCTCTAATCACAACTCGAAAACAAGCAGCATAGGACAGTTACATACTTGTAATAGAGTCCTCGGATCAAAAATCGAAAACAGGAATCGAAAGACCAATATCAAGTCCGATCCTTACCTCTTCCCTTCATTGATGCTTCTTGTCTCCCTCCGATCAAACTCTTTTGAAATGAAAAGAAATGAAATTAAAATCGACATTGAAATGAAATTCTATAGGAATCTAGAACCCATCAGAAGTGTGGGGATTCCGCCCCTTCGGATCACAAACCCATGGTTTCTTGCTGAACCCTTGTAATTGCAACCAAATTCAAATTCTAAATTATTATCCTACGCTGGATATAATTCTTTTTTGCGGCTTGAAAGAGCATGCACTTTCTTCTCTAGAACTGAAATCAATCTCTTTTGCTTCTTTTGAGCCTTCTGGCCAAGAAACTAGAATTGGCAATAAAAATCATTTATGGTTTGAATTTTGTCGAATCTCTCAACATAAAACCTGCCTTGATTTCATATTTAATGGAACATGGCATCTTCTCACAGCTTATGGCACAGAACAGGTACAATGCAAGCAACTAGAGAAAGAAAGAAAGAAAGAACTCAGGATAACAAAGAAGCCCGAACAGGTGTTCCAAGTTGAACAATATGGTGATAAAACGATCTTTGAAAGGAAAATGAGAGCTGAAATGATAATATGTTATATATGGGTATGGACTCTAAACCAAATATTATTGAAATGGTGGAGTGCCTATCCCAATGTGGCTGATATTATTGATCCTTTTTTTTTGGAAATATATGTTGTTATGTGATTCAATGCACTACTGACCCTGAATTTAGGTTTGATTGGAAGAAAATGTTTTCCTTTCTGAATATCTCCACCAAGAATTGGCAAACTATAAGATCTGACACCAGATTCTGCTTGCATAGACCCTACAAATGTACTCATAAAAGTGAGCTGATGATCGATCACATTGTCAAATACTCTAGAACCATGATATGCTTGAATTGGTATAAGCTTAGTTTCCCAAAAGAAAAAGGGAAAAACAGATGGAAATAGAAATTACTCCTGTGTATTTTTTCATGAGTTGGAAGATCACTTTACTACTTGTCCTACTTATTATGTGTGGTTCATCTTGATGGGAAATAAGAAATGGATGGGTTGTACTCTTGTGATTTGTTGGATGTATTGTCTTGATTGTTTTCAAGCTTTAACAAGTGGTAGAATAGAAATCCATATGAATAGATGTATATTGAAACACACCCATGAATATGACCTGATGAAGATGATCCAACTCATCATCTATATGATTTATAGTTGTTATGAGTACATGAGACATGACAAAAGGACATGCTCAGAGAAGACAAAAGTGGAAGGGAAGATGAACAACAAAACATTGCAGCTGGAAGTCTCTCCATGTAGCAACAAAGGTTTGAAGCTCTACATTTGTACAATGAATTTAAGTACAGAAAGAAAGAAAGCATAAGAAACCTAAGCATTGACCAGGAAAAGAAGATCAAAAGAAATGAATCTACTAACAGAGGAATAAGGAATAATAGAAAGGAAATGAAAGGAACATCCCTCAAAGGAATAAACGCTAGAACAAATCTAGAACAACAAAGTGATAAGATGAGAGCCAAAATAATACTATGCTATTTGTGTGCATGGATCCAAGATCCAATACTGTTGAAATGGTGGAATACGTACCTGACTGTAATGGAAATTGCGGACTATTATTCTCGGAATGTTTTTCTGGTATGTGTGTATGTTAAATCTTTTATGAGTTGCTTTCTTTTCGATCCACCCTCTTTATATCAATTGAGGCTTGCCTGCAATTTAGCTGAAACTGAGATCTCTCTGCTCCTTGTGGATGAATTTAGTGATCTGAACAGTGAAACTCAAAGAAAACCCTTTCAATGAGAATCGATGACTAGCGACAGCCTCCTGAACAGATGCTCACTAAGGGCTGGTGACGGAGGGAAAACCTGTCGTTGATCCGTCAAAGTAAAACTCAAACCTATAACTAGTAAAGCAATAAGTACGAGGTCGATCCACATGGAGATTTGTTGTTCAAATATGATTTCAGTGCCAATTAAAGTAACCAAAAGGGGGGGGGGTTGTAAGTGTAAAAGATCCGCCTTTTATCAAAGCGGATTGATAAAAGCAAGAGTAAGTGGTTGTGATTCAAACATTTAAGAGAAGCAGTTCTGCCTACAATTTTCCACTTTATTTGGTTGAAACGATTCTTGTAACTTCTTCTCGTCCTATGAAGTTTCCTATGAATGCCCTTGTCCCGACCTAATATAGTTACTAGTCAAATCAGTCCTAGAAACCCTCATCAATCGAACAGTCCCTAAAGAAGGATTTAACCCAATTGATAGCTTTAAGTATAGAGATTAGGCAAGGTGTTTGCAGTCCCTAAAGAGGGATTTAACAACACATCCAACTTCCTACTTATTCAATTAGTTCAATCAGCCCTAAATGGACAAGTTTGCTACTTAGGTTAAGGTTCACAATAAGGAATCTATAAAACTTTAGCAATTGAATTGATCTAACAAGTTGGCCAGACAAGATAGAACAAAACAATAAACAATCAAGCACAAAGAAGTTGAAGCATTCAAATATAGGAAACAAGGAACGAGAATTAGAAACTCACAATCAACTTAAATTAAGCTTCAAACTGTAGGCATAACAGATGATTTTAGTTTCTCATTGAAAACATCGCTCAATCTCTAATTGTCTGATAGAACATGGAATAGAATAGAAGTCAATGAAAACTAATAATAGTCGGCCTTAAAAGCTCAAAGGTTGCCAAAGTATCTTAGCAAACTAGGTTTAATTGAATAAAACGATGTGTCCCGTTGTCAAATGATACGGCGGCTGCGGCAAATGCGGCGGCAGCGGCCGCAGTATATGGCTGCGCCCGCAACATATGGTGGCGCCCGCTGCATCAGTCTATTACGGAAAATTCAGGTCGAATCAGCTCTTGACGTCAACAGGAAAGTTGTCGCTCTCTGAAAGGGATTTGCAATGCATGGTCATAATAGTCAATTGGATAATCGAGGCCTCCAGAAAGTGCAAAACAAGTTCAGCATTTCTGACTACAACTTATGTAGACTTGTTCTTCGTTTAGGTTTGCTTCTTCTTCTCAGGACCTCTTGCGATCTTCATGTAAGCTTCTTCGATCAACTAGACATTCTCATCCAATGCGTTGTCAACCCATGTCTCCTCCTCGGATGCACCATTACCTGAAATAATCAATAAAAACGTGTAGATTCCGACTCCGACCACTTAGAGAACAAATATGTAAATTATACTTAAACCATGCATGATATGCGTTATAACTAAGCTAAATGCAACCTATTATGACCCTCTAAATGCATTCCATCAAACTCCCCCACATTTAAGCTTCGCTAGTGCTCGAGCGAACAATATAAAAGCAACCTATACATACGCTTTCCTTCTTCATGCATTAGCCCAAATCAAAAGCAACATCAATTTTAAATGAACACATGCCCAAGTAAATAAACATCATAGCATGTATTTAGTGATTAAAACACAGAAGTAGAAATCATCCAACCTCACCAGGAATATGTGTTTTACTCATGCTCTCATGTGTTTGGGCTTTAAAGTTCAACTCTCAACTCAATCCAACATGCACTAAGCTCATAGAGATTGACAACAATATCACCAAATCTCCACCGAAATGCCATCATTTGTGGGACACAATAAAGAAAATAAGCACAATTTGACATTTTTTTCTTTTCTTCTTATTTTTTCTATTTATTTTCTTGTCTTGGTGCTTTTCTTACGCGAGGCACAAACATGGGTGTCATGAATGGCCCTGGTCTATCAACAACTCAACCTAATAAAATGAAGTCCACTTGAACATCTTTTGACGCAAGTTGTAAACATGGGTGTCACGAATGAACCTGGTTACTCAATGATCAAGCTTTCTTTCCTAGTGGATAGTTGTCAACACCGTTTTGCGCGAATCATACCCATGAGTGTCATGCGTAGACCCAGTTACTAAGTACATCAACCATTTCCCCCTTATATTTTACTAAATATGCACAAATTCAAACAAAAGACTCCAAATATAAATAGAAACTCCGCAAGCAACAAACATTTGAGTCGGTCTTGAAAAATAGATATTGAAGTCAATGCCTAGAGGTGGCAACACAAGGAGAGTAAATCACACAATTGAGCAAAAGAATTATAAATGATTCCAACTAAGGCAAAACATTCTCATAATGGTCATGTTCATAGGATTTCAATCACACTTTAGCTCAATCATACATGCTCAATTACATCACAAAATCATGCTTCATAAGAAAACATTTTAAGGCAATTAGGCTAAGCAATTCAAATTCATCGTAGGATTTACAAGTTCATGCCATAAGAATGTAGAGTTTCGCTAACTAAGGTGGGTATTTGAACCTATATGCAATGCATGATATTTTTGGGATTTTTTTTTTGACATTTTCTATTTTTTTTCTTTGATTTTCTAATTCATAAATAAAAATAAAAACACAATTGAATTTGAAACATGACCTAACTAGACGCACTAAATCCCTCCCCCACACTTAAACCTTTCATTGTCCTCAATGAAACATAAAAGACAACAAAAATAACACAATAGAACAAGGTGATGGAGAAGGAACACTAACCACTTGCTGAGGAATATCATAATGGGGAAAAGAAGGGCTTGGGGGAAAGGCATGCGACGGTTGCTGTATAGGTTGCAACACATTGGGGCGGCGGTCACGGCTTATGGCGGCGCCCGCCGCTTATGCAGTAGCAGATCCTTCTTTTCCTTGACGTCTAATTCCACCCGCTCTTTTTTCTTGTTAGTCATTGAACCCAAACAAAGCAATTGAAAAACAAAACAAAACCTAACTAAGGAAATCCAAACGAAAAATAAAGAAAACTTACCTCGGGTTGCGTCCCGAGAAGCGCCTTGTTTCATGTCTTTGGCTCGACGTAATGTTGAAGCTCAAGACACTAATCAGACATAGTCAAAGCCCTCATCAACCTGTCAAACTCTTTTGCACAACTAACAAACAAACATGCACTACATACAAATAAATTGAAACTAAATATTAATACATTTCGACTTATTGTATTCATGAGCTTGACTACCCACAGAGGGTATATAATACCACCAATTTAGTTCTATTGGTGGCTTGTCAAAGTAGAAGTCAAATGGATCAACGTATCCACCAATATTCTCTCTAGTGCAGGAGACAACATTTACTTGCTTTGTAGCCTCAACAATAGGCTCTGTACCTAATTCGTCAATGAGGGAGCTAGGGATGATCTTTTCAGATGGAGTGTGGTCTTCCTCTAACTTCTCAGTGTGATTTTCCACAATGACCTCAAGAGTCAAACAGAGGTCTCAACGATTTGAGATACTGGAGGAAGTGACTCATTCTACGCACATTGATAATCCTTGTAGCAGAAAAATTTCCACATCTTCGAGAGTCCCGTATCTAGTAAACTTCCATCACTCAGGAACTCGGCCAGACTCCGTGTCTCAGAAGTCATGCCATCAAAGACGCATAGAAGAACTTCTCTTATACTAGCTTGATATCCCCATTAATAGACATCATTAATGTACTCCTGCAGTCTGATGAAGTATTGATGAAAACTCTCTCCGTCTAACTGCAATAACCTCACCTTCAACATATGTTAGTAGCACGAGTGCGGACCATGTAATTGGTCCACACAAAAAAATCAGCACTAAAAACACACAAGAATCAATAAATTTCCCCGACAACGGTGCCAAATTTGACGGAGGGAAAACCTGTCGTTGATCCGTCAAAGTAAAACTCAAACCTATAACTAGTAAAACAATAAGTACGAGGTCGATCCACTGGGAGATTTGTTGTTCAAATGTGATTTCAGTGCCAATTAAAGTAACCAAATGGGGGGGTTTTGTAAGTGTAAAAGATCCGCCTTTTATCAAAGCAGATTGATGAAAGAAAGAGTAAATGGTTGTGATTCAAACAATTAAGAGAAGCAGTTCTACCTACAATTCTCCACTTTATTCGGTTGAAACAATCCTTGTAACTTCTTCTCGTCCTATTAAGTTTCCTATGAATGCCCTTGTCCCGACCTAATATAGTTACTAGTCCAATCAGTCCTAGAAATCCTTACCAATTGAACAGTCCCTAAAGAAGGATTTAACCTAATTGATAGGTTTAAGTACAGAGATTAACCAAGGTATTTGCAGTCCCTAAAGATGGATTTAACAACACATCCAACAACTTCCTACTTATCCAATTAGTTCAATCAGCCCTAAAGGAACAAGTTTGCTACTTAGGTTAAGGTTCACAATCAGGAATCTACAAAACCTTAGTAATTGAATTGATCTAACAAGTTGGCCAGACAAGATAGAACAAAACAATAAACAATCAAGAACAAAGAAGTTGAAGCATTCAAATATAGAAAACAAGGAACGAGAATTAGAAACTCACAATCAACTTAAATTAAGCTTTAAACTGTAGGCAGAATAGATGAGTTTATTTCCTCATTGAAAACATCGATCAATCTCTAATTGTCTAATAGAACGTGGAATAGAATAGAAGTCAATGAAAACTAATAATAGTCGGCCTTAAAAGCTCAAAGACTGCCAAAGTCCCTTAGCAAACTAGGTTTAATTGAATAAAACGATGCGTCCCGCTGTCAAATGATGCGGCAGCCGCGGCAAATGCGGCGGTAGCGGCCGCAACATATGGCTGCGCCCGTAGCATATGGTGGCGCCCTCTTCATCAGTATTTTACGGAAAATTCAGGTCGATTCAGCTTTTGACGTCAACAGGAAAGTTGTAGCTCTCTGAAATAGCTTTCCAATGCATGGTCATAATAGTCAATCCGACAACCTAGGCCTCCAGAAAGTGCAAAACAAGTTCAGCACGTCTGACGACAACTTCTGTAGACTAGTTCTTCGTTTAGGTTCGCTTTTTCTTCTCAGGACCTCTTGCGATCTTCATGTAAGCTTCTTCGATCAACTAGACATTCTCATCCAATGCGTTATCAACCCATGTATCCTCCTCGGATCCACCATTACATGAAATAATCAATAAAAATGTGTAGATTCCGACTCCAACCACATAGAGAACAAATATGCAAATTATACTTAAACCATGCATGATATGCATCATAACTAAGCTAAATGCAACCTATTATGACCCTCTAAATGCATGTCATCAGCTGGTTTGTCTTCCGAAATGGTTTTCTATGTGAATAGGTTGGTGGTTTCAACTAGTAACCATGAATAGATAGCACTGCATTCCTGTTGGAATTTATGCGTGTATCCATCGTATAAAAACAAGATCCTTCGTGGAAAGTTGTAGAAGTGGACTAATAATTGGAATAAGAAAGTAAAATTTAGAGGAACTGAACAAATATTACAAAAACGAAAAAGATACTTGAATCTAGTTGAACAAAATGTATTTATCTATCATTGGTTTGATTTGAATTCCGCTAGCCGGATCAACATTTGTAAGTCTTCTTTCATCAAGAGGCTTGAGTCTAATTTCCTCTCTCGTGGAAAAACTTTTGCTGCGAAGGCTTTTACTTGCATCACGAACAAATACTTTGACCTATGATAAGATTATGGAACAGAAACCCCCAAATCAAATACGCTAATTTGAGATTATGCTCATGGAACATATGCGAGATAGGCCGCAAAAAACTATGGACAGAAATAAACTCATTCTGTAAAATTGAGAAATTTCAAGTAATTGCATTACTAGAAACAAGAACTGAAAGCCAACCAAAAGAGACAGTTTGGAAATAAGTTGGGTTTGATCATATGATTTGGGCCCCGGCAACATGAAGGGCTGAAGGATTATGTGTTCTATGGAAAAGCAATAATCTTCGGGACGAATCCCTAATGGTCCATACGGATCAAAGATTCATAATAATAAGATATGAAAATAAACATAGAAACATTACTATTAATATCGTATTCGTATGCGGGCCACCTCATGATAACGAATAATCAAACTTCTGGACTGGACTACAACGTTACGTCCAATCCTTGGACAACCCATTCATGATCATGGGAGATCTAAATGAAATTCAAAATAGCTTAGAAAAAGGAGGGATGGAACCACATCCGAACAGATATAGAATATTAAGAGAATTCAAGGATAGATGTTTCTTACAAGAAGTGTCTACGATTGGAAACTCTTTTAC
The DNA here is from genome assembly GCA_037127255.1 of Persicaria tinctoria. Classification (NCBI taxonomy): domain Eukaryota; kingdom Viridiplantae; phylum Streptophyta; class Magnoliopsida; order Caryophyllales; family Polygonaceae; genus Persicaria; species Persicaria tinctoria. Next base: position 35,536,549 of record JBANSL010000006.1, on the reverse strand, counting down.
ATGGAGGAAAAATAGATCCAATAACAATAACATCATGGAAAAACTTGACAGAACCTTAATACAAGAGCAAATACTCACCTGGTTCCCCAACATTACAACGAAAAATCATGCATTTACATCATTTGATCATTGTCCCATTGTAACAGAATTAGATAACCAAGAACAGTTCAAATCCCAACGATTTAAATTTGAAAAAATGTGGATTACACGAAAAGATTACCGACATGTGGTCCAACAGGCTTGGAGATCAAATGTTGGAGGATCACATATGTATAATTTGGTGATAAAAAAAAATACAAATACTTCAGCGATTGACTAAAGAATGGAATAAGAAAACATTTGAAAATATATTCCGTCAATTAAAAGAAATCGATGATTCACTCATCGATTTACAAAACAGAAACGGAATATCCCAAAATGGAAACGATAACTAAAAGCATAATGGACTTATAAATAAACGAGAGAACATTTTATCATACCATAATTAAATTGTATTGGAGCCAACGAGCCAAAACAAAACACCTTAAGCTGACTGACACAAATTCAGGTTATTTCCGCCGAATGGCATCGGGAATGAGAAATAGAAAAATCATAAAGGAAATTCAAACTATAGATGGCACACTAGTCACAAGAGAAGAAAATACTACAAGAGAAATAAAAAATGATTTCGAGAAAAGGTTTAGGATGCAACCCATCAACCATAACCTTCTCAATTATTACCTCTCACTCATCAACACAGAAATCACTAATGATGATAATTCGAAGCTAACTGAAAAGATATCAAACCATGAAATAAAAAATGTGTTCTTCTCGATTGGAAAGGATAAATCCCATGACCTAATGGAATGACAGCGGAATTTTACCAAGAATACTGGGATATTTTAGGCCCATCAGTCATGAAGGCAATTAAGGGATTTTTCCACTCTGGTTGAATCCTAAAACAAATCAACAACACCTTTATCACTTTGATCCGAAAATGTGACAACCCGATAACTACAAACCATTTCAGACCAATTAGCCTTTGCTCAACGATTTACAAACCTATAGCCAAAATCATTGCAGAAAGGATGAAATCGATTTTAAAGAAAATTATTCACCCCCTCCAAGGGACATTTGTATCTGACAAGGCTATCCAAAACAACGTCTTAATAGCCCATGAAATCTTCCACTCATTTAAAAGTAGACTCAAAAAAGAAGGATGGATTGCCGTCAAACTAGATATAAAAAAGGCATATGATAGAGTAGAATGAGATTTCTCATTCAAAGTTCTAGAAAAATTAGGCTTTTGCCAAAAATTCCAAACATGGATAGAGCAATGTGTCAAGACCGTCTCATTCTCAGTCTTGGTTAATGATATCCCCACGGACCCCTTCATATCAGGGAGAGGGATCAGACAAGGAGACCCACTGTCACCTTATCTATTCATCATATGAGCAGAAATTCTTGCTGGGAAATTACAACCCGCTTCAAACCAGTCAAACAAATCTATCGGATTCAAAATATCTAGGTCAGGCATGAAAATCCCCTTCATATCATTTGCGGATGATATGATGATATTCGCAAAGGCAAACCAAGACTCGTGTCGAGTTGTGAAGAATATTATTGACGACTACTGATACGGGGTTAGCTGTGAGATGGCCCGATCTTCGACAAACAAGCAAGAAACTAAAGAACGGAAGCAAGATCTGAACAAGACTCAACAAGAACAAAAGAACGCAACAAGAAACAATCAATAATCGACCAAGAATGCTCAAGATCGACCAAGAACGACTCAAGAACACCAAGATCCAAGCGCTCGACTCGATGTCGACCAAAAGAAATAACAAAGACTCGACAAAGATAGTAAAGACTCGAAATTTAAGAACAAGAATTGAAAAGACACGACCGATAATGACTGAGTCGATCTATATAGAACAGGATAAAGACCACATGCCTCCTAAGAGGGTAGGAACCAATACCAATGACTATATAACCCGCCTCTACAACCCTACACAACCAAGCGGACAACTTGGAGGCACAAGAAGGGGGCTCGTGGATACTAGGATCACCAAGTCTTGCGAAGTTGATGAACACAAAGCAAACCAAGCTAAAACAATACCAATAGTTGCAATCGATGAGCCATGCTTCTAATCGATTGACTTTCACTCATGTGTTTCAACACAAAAAGAGATTTTTCTTCATAATGAATTTCGTGAATGTTTAACATAGGGGTGTTGGCAATATATAGCCATACAAGGCTGATATTGGTCCGAAATTGATAAAAATAACAACTTAAGAAATTAATAAAAATAACATCTAAAGTTTCCTAAAATAACTTAAGTAAAAGAAATACTAAAAATAGGATAAATTCGTCAAAAAACAGTTACAGCTCTAAGATGGTGATTTTCGTCCAAGCTATAGGACGAATCTGAAAAAACCTTCGACCACAAAGTTGTAGATATCTTCGTCCTCGTTCCAACAAGATATGGCACGACCCAATCGGATAAATATCGACTCCGTACGAACCATTTTACTGAGACGTCGAAAAGCTGTCAAATGTGCTGAACGAATGTAAACGTCAAGATGATCAAGCTTGCACCTTTGGATCTTCTCCCATGGTGGAGCCTTCTTCTTCCTCTTGAGGATGACTTCATTCTCACGATCTTGAATCATAGGTCCATCCCCAAGTATGATATGTGTGGTCGAAGGTGTCTTGGATGGTGTCTTGGATGGTCTCGCATCAATCTCCCTTTCTTGAAAATGATTCGTCATCGAATCCAAGGTCGCATATGATTCTGCAAAGGCATCCACACTAGCTCCTGGATCGAAAACCTCATGTCCATGGAAACTCTTCTCAAGGCCGATTGTTGTAGGGATTGACCACTCCTTGATGGTTAGTGTCTCAGATTCATCTACAAAATCAAGAAAATAAACTTGATTAGTGCACAATTCATATTACATATCAATGTCATGATGTCCTAATTGAATATGCACTTGAGCTTGGTCATTAATCCCTAAGTTTCCATCCAAGGCTAGCAAGTTTTCATCCTTTTTCAAGGCTGAATTTTCAATTAATTCAAGGCTAGCACTATTAGAAGAATTTTCACCATCAATGATCATATTAGAAACTTTACCTTTTTCTAAGGATTTAGTATGACATAACTCTTCTCTTTGATTATCATTACAAGACATAGGTTGAACACCTAAAACTTTACTATCAATCAAAGAATCATCATGCTCATATTCAATGCAAACATTATCATCACATGCAAGTAAATTAAGATCTTGATCATTATTAGCAACATGATTTACATGATCATTAATCAACGAATTATCTATACTAGAAGAAACATTAAGTTGAGTAGAAATAGGATGAGTTTCTTCCCTTTCAATTGGTGACACTTCAACTCTAGGTAGGGCTCCTTATCCAAACACCGTATTAGAGCCAAAACGCTGAACCTCTATTGTCGTAAAGCTTTTATCCACCTTAACCATTTCATTATTGAACTTTACCAACATCTCAGTCATGGCGTTCATGGTGATCATCAAGGTGTTGAATTGCTCGGGAATCACCTCAGTCACGGTAGTGCTAGAATTAGTCCCATTGTTGGGATTATTCTCGTTGTTAACCTGATTAGACATAGCAAATAAAAGAAACAAAGAACTATGTAAAGATTAGTAAAAATATAAACAACCTCACAATGTGTTTCGCTCACACTCTCTCTCTAATTGGAAATCACGCTTGTTGTTTCAATCTGCTTTGGGCGAAACAACACTCAAGCAAAGAACTTAACAATTAAAGTATATGAATCAAGAGAATGAATGAAAGTTACGAAACAACAAACAAGAGTAATCGATATAATCAAAAGAGAACTCGACAAGGCTGCAGAGACTCGATATAGACACAAAAGCACTCGATTCAAGGAGAAACAAGCACTCGACTCAATTATAGCACTCGGCGTGGGGCTGATGGTACTCGACAGAGCAACAAACACACAAGGAGCACTCGATATGGTGTAAGGAGTACTTGACAGAAGCAAAGGACACTCAGCAGTACTCGATCTCAGGAGAGAAGTACTCGACACAAACTGAAAATAGAGAAAAATAAAAGAAAAGAATGGAAATTTACCTCTTCGATTGAAAACATTTATGTTAGGATAGTTGCAAGGTAGGGATTCAATTTTGTGATTTGTGGGAGGTATCTGTTTGGTTAGAAGGGTTGTCGACTAGGGCTAGGTAGAATTCACCAAAATTGGTCCTTTGGAGGTTTCTTGCACTAAATCAACAATACTTTTTTTTTTTTACTTACTTTTGCCCCTAGTGAATTTTATCCTCCTAGGTCCAAGTTCAATCTATTTTTTTTATACTGATTTTTTTTTATATAAAACTAATGCAAGAAAGACTCTAAGTAAAGGAAAGGACTCGAAATTCTGGAAATAATGGTGAAAAGATAAAAAAAATTATAGCCCTAAAGATAAATATATAGACAACCTTTGGATAAAATAGAAAAGTATATATATCTTAGCCTTTTTAGATAGTTGATAGATATAATGGAATTAAATCTAACAACTTTGAAAAAATCTGATTTTTGATAGGCAATAGATAAAAGGAATTAGATAAAAGATAAATAAAAATTCCCAAAGATAGAAAAGGATAGAAAAGATAACAAACTAGGGTTTCTCTTGTGTGTGTGATGGAATCGGCCAAGGTAAGACTATGGGGACAAGAAATTGCCGCCGGCTTAGGGTGTTCACAAGGAGATGTGCGCACCTTTGGTCGACTCCACGGTCTCGGCTAGGCTTTGTGTTTAGGCTATGCAACCACAAACAATCACAAACTCAAGATTAGTGCAATAATCAATAATGAATGCAAGAAATAAAAGACCAAATAAAGAAAAGACTCTATTTTTGTGTTTTTGTGTTTAGAAAAAAAGAAAAAGACTCAATCTTGATGTCGGAAACCAAAGCTCTGATGCCAATTTGATACGGGGTTAGCCGTGAGATGGCCCGATCTTCGACAAACAAGCAAGAAACTAAAGAACGGAAGCAAGATCTGAACAAGACTCAACAAGAACAAAAGAACGCAGCAAGCAACAATCAAGAATCGACCAAGAATGCTCAAGATCGACCAAGAACGACTCAAGAACACCAAGATCCAAGCGCTGGACTCGATGTCGACCAAAAGAAATAACAAAGACTCGACAAAGATAGTAAAGACTCGGAATTTAAGAAGAACAACAACAACCCAGTATATCCCGCAATAAAGCGGGGTCTGGGGGTCGGGATGTACGCACTCTTTCCCCGAGTTAGTCGAGAGAGTGTTTCCGGAAGACCCAAAACAATAGAGTAAAGGAAACACACCGTCCCATGGCACCTAGAAGAAGATAAGGTAATAGACAGCAGAAAGATAGAAAACAGATATGAAGATAACCGACAGGAAGCAGAAAGAAAGGTAGACGGGAAACACCAAGGAAAGACCCAGCACCCATTCTTGGGAATCTAAACATCTGAAGTCCGAATGCATCTCCTCCAGTGGTCCCTATCCGAAATCATATCCTCCGAGAGGTTCAGCGCAATGAGATCCTGACGAATAACCTCCATCCAACTCTTCTTCGGTCTATCTCTCCCTCTGCACAACGCTCCAAGTTCCAATCTCTCACACCTTCGAACAGGCGCTGAAACCTGCCTCCTACGAATGTGCCCAAACCACCGTAATCTGCACTCCCGTAGTTTATCAACGATATTCCCAACTCCGACCTTGCTTCTAATGTCCACATTTCTGATTCTGTCCAGTCTCGTGTGCCCACTCATCCATCTCAGCATTCTCATCTCAGCCACCGCCAACGACTATATAACCCGTCTGGCCTCCTATATAGAAATTTAAGAACAAGAATTGAAATTAAAGACACGACCGATAAGGACAGAGTCGATCTATATAGAACAAGATAAAGATCTCAGGCCTCCTAAGAGTGTAGGAACCAATACCAATGACTATATAACCCGTCTCTACAACCCTACACAACCAAGCGGACAACTTGGAGGCACAAGGAGGGGGCTCGTGGATACTAGGATCACCAAGTCTTGCGAAGTTGATCGATGAACACAAAGCAAACCAAGCTAAAACAATACCAATAGTTGCAATCGATGAACCATGCTTCTAATCGATTGACTTTCACTCATGTGTTTCAACACAAAAAGAGACTTTTCTTCATAATGAATTTCGTGAATGTTTAACATAGGGGTGTCGGCAATATATAGCCATACAAGGCTGATATTGGGTCAAAATTGATAAAAATAACAACTTAAGAAATTAATAAAAATAACATCTAAAGTTTCCTAAAATAACTTAAGTAAAAGAAATACTAAAAATAGTATAAATTCATCAAAAAACAGTTACAGCTCTAAGATGGTGATTTTCGGCCTAGCTATAGGACGAATCTGGAAAAACCTTCAACAGCAAAGTTGTAGATCTCTTCGTCCTCGTTCCAACAAAATATGGCACGACCCAATCGGATAAATATGGACTCCGTACGACCCATTTTACTGAGACGTCGAAAAGCTGTCAAATGTGCTAAACGAATGTAAACGTCAAGATGATCAAGCTTGCACCTTTGGATCTTCTCCCATGGTGGAGCCTTCTTCTTCCTCTTGAGGATGACTTCATTCTCACGAGCTCGAATCATAGGTCCATGTCCATCCCCAAGAATGATATGTGTGTCCGAAGGTGTCTTGGATGGTCCCGCATCAACTACTGTGCCATATCGGGACAAAAGGTCAATTTTCACAAATCGGCCTTTCAAACTACCCCAAAAGTCCCGAACAGTACAAAACAACTTATCCAAAGTACGATCCATATCACAAACCAGATATCACTTGATAAATACCTCGGTCGTCCCATTATCAATGGTCGAGTCAACCGAACCGCATTTGAGTCATACACAACTAGTGAACTTGTTTGGCTGGATAGTTTGCTTGAAGATTTTCAAATTAGCGTCCCGTATCCGACTCCCCTGTTTTTCGACAACAAAACAACTATCCACATTATGACCAACCCCGTTGTCCATGAACGTATGAAGCACCTCAAGTTAGATTGCCACTATGTTCGTGATGGGTACCTTGGAAGGATTCCTCATGCCTACGTTTGCCTCCGCTGTTGTTCTCACCAAGCCATTGGGCGAATCTCACCACAAGTTTCTTTTCCTCCAAATTGGATCTTGTGTTAGCTAATTCAAGTCCCAATACTTGAGGGGGGATGTTGAGGTTATCAAAGTCCGACTCGGACAGATGACTAGGGGTCGTGTGCACGGGCGCACATGCGCTAGTAGCCTAGCACACAAGCCGAGTGAGGTTCCATTGTAAAACCAATCACTACCAAAAACACAGGAAATAGCCACGGTCAAATAGCCACGAATTGGCCACGAATGAGCGTGGCTAAACCGTTTAGCCACGGGCATAGCCATGAATTTGACGCTCGTCGCCATTCGAGGCTATATGCCTCGACGCTAACAGCCACCAACCCAATATCCGTGGCTAATAGCCACGATCTGACAGTTTCCTGGCTATGTCCGTGGCCGGTTCGAAAAGGAGCAATCCGTGGCTACAGCCACGAATTCAGCAACGGATAATCCGTGGCTAACGTTGTGGCCACTCAGGGGACATCTCTTGGTAGGTCGTTGCTAGTTTTATGGCTAATGCCGTGGCTAATGTCGTGGCTAGGCATGTGGCCATGTGGTGTAATGTCCGTGGCTAGATATGTGGCCATGTGGCGTAATGTCCGTGGCTATGCCCGTGGCCATGTGCCAGATTGGTCGTGGCTACATCGTGGCTACATTCGTGTATCCATATTATGAATTGTATTGTGAGCTCGGTAATAAATATAGTCTAATTATTTATTCCTCATATTTTGGACACATTATATATATATATAATATGGAAAATATATATACACACGTCAATGATAATAAACCAGTATAAGATCGATCAAATCCAAACATACATAAATGGAGTACAAAAATAAAGAACAAATTCTAGATACAAAAGAAACAAATTCGAGAACATATATCCAAGCTGTCCTTATGGATTTCCTTATCTCCACAACATCCTCTATATGATTACTCCCTGCAGGATCAACAAAATGCAATAAATCTTGAATAATTTTAGCAAAAAGGCAAGAAAGTCATTACAATTACTAAAAAGCACATGGACTATTGCAATTAAATAGAGTTAACATTGTTAAATAAATCTATCTTTGCAATTTCCATTGAGATCTTAGACAAGCCGTAAGAGAGAAATAAAATGTCTAGAAGATGCCAATAAGATGTAAGATTGTAAGTTAATAATTGAAGGTATTGCCTCATGATGGTAAATGTGTACAACTAAACCTGTTTTTTTTTATAAAAAAAAATTGACAAATGGATTTTATTATTCTTTCATGAGCTAAGTAGCATGTCAATCCTAGAGGAAGATGGGGCAATGACATCTAACAAGTCATTTGTTAGCAATCAAAAGTAAGGAACCTGTTTGAGCCTCTAATGCGGGGGAAATCAAGTTGTCAGGGGTAATCAAAGAGTATTGCTTAAAAGAAATAGGCAAATATGAATCTGGACATCTGATACTCCATACAGGTTTCCACTCCTAGGATCGATCAGTACTTTAATATACACTGATTAATGATGGTGAGCTGAAATTAAATTTATAAATTAAGGAGTAAATGGCATAGATACATATGTTTACATTTTCCACATGGTTGAATGTCAGACTGGTGGTGGATGTAGCACATAGAAAATTCTAAGCAAAAATCTGCATGAAAAAGGCAACTTTACACATAATTGTGAACAATCAATGATATTGACGGTGTAGGTAGTGCATATACTCAACATATCTTCAGTTAAAGATTTCAAATACACAACCACAACCAAGTTCACATTTCACACCTACACTAAATTATGGACAACAAAGATAAGGGGGAGGAAAAAGATTGACCATTACCAGTTTATCACTGGAGACAGGGGATCCACAGAAAGAATGCGAAAACAGAAATTTGTGAGACAACGCAGGTGAAAAGAAATTTCTGTAAAACAGCGAAGGGAACGAAATCAGTGAAACAAAATTTGTGAAACGAAAATAGGCATATATAAGGAAACGAAATTTGTGAAATGAAATTTCTGTAAAGCGGATATTAGTGAAACGAAATAAAAATTAGGTATATATAAAAAACCAGGAAATTGGAAAATAAAAAAACAACAAAGGAAAGGGACAACCTTGGAAGATTTGGGATTCAAGGCCAGGAAAAGGCGAAGCGGGTCGGAAGGTGAGACAGCGAGGGTGGAGGAGGCGGAGGAGACGGCGGCAGGCGGCGGAGGCGGCGGTGGAGCCGGCGGAGCGGAGAGGATTACCAGAGAAAGACAAGCGAGAGAGAGATTACCGAACATGGAGAAAGACAAGAGAAAGAAGAAGCAGAAAACAAGCCAGAGAGAGAGAGAGATTACCGAAACTGGAGATTCGAAGGAAGGAGGAACGGTGGTAGCCATGGAAGCGGGAAGGCCGAGCGCTGATGGCGAGAGTGAGGAGCAGAGGAACGGTGGCAACCATGGAAGCCGGAAGGCCGAGCACGCAGAAAAGGAAGCGGCCATGGAGTCTTATCAGCGAAGATGGAGAGAGAAGAGGGGGACTGGATTTTGACCATGTGAAGCCGCGTTTTTAGGGTTCAGTATCCGCTTTCAATTTTGGCCCAAAATTTTGGGGGGAAAATTTACCGCTCAAAGATAAATTAGGCGATAAAAATAATTTCGATAGTGTGAATTCACTTTTTTTTTTCTTCACAATTTACATCTAGAAAATACAACTATTTATTATTAAATATATAGGTAAAATTGCAGGAAATATCCCCAACTTTGGAGGTAGTTGCTCTAAATATCCTGAACTTTTTAAATTTCGTGTAATATCCTATACTTTAGGGTAAGTTGCTTTCGGTATCCAATACATATTTTTTCTTTACCACTTATTGAATTTGGGTAGGAATATTAGTATCTTATATATTCCAATCCATATCTCTAGGTTTTTTTTTTCAAATTATGACAAAAAGTAATGACATTAGACTAAAATTAAACCAACAAAAAAAAACTAAAATTTTACTGTCATATGCATTTACAATCATAAGAGGAGAGAATTAATCCGGCCAAAAAAAAACTAAAATGTTCCAATCAATATCTTGTACATACGTATTCCAATCAATATATCATTTTTCCAAGCAATTATGCATTTACTGTCATTTTTCCAATCAACATATTAAACAAAAGTAAAAAAAAAACTAAAATTAATCCGGCAAAAAAAAATGATTCTTCATTAAATATGAAAATAGGGGTGGGCACAAAACCCGCAAATCCCGTTCCGTCCCGCATCCCGTCCCGATCCCGGTGGGATTTAGAGAAAAAAAATTCAATCCCGTCCCGCAAAAATTGCGCGGGACGGAGAGTTTGAATACCGCAAATCTCGTCCCGTCCCGCATATATATAAAAGGGTGAATTACATTTTTGGTCCCTAACCTTTATCACTTGTTTCAGTTTAGTCCCCAACCTTTGAAACGTTTCAAATTAGTCCTTGACCTTTCTATTTCGTTTCATTTTAGTCCCTAACATTTCAAAGGTTGTAAAATAGTCCCTAATCTTACATTCTTTATTCATTTTTAGTCCCTGATGTTAAAACATTATTTGAAATAATTATAAAAACCATCCGAAAGTCGTCATAATTTAAATAAAATCATTCATACAAAGAAACGTTATATAAAATCATCTAACTCTATAAATTTAATTTTGAAAAATACTCTAACTGTTTTAGCATTTATCATAAGAACATATTATCTAAAACTATCCATTCATTTTTTCCCACAAAAGCTCTCATAAAATTTATAGATCTTGTGATTAATTATGAGAAATGGTGGGATATTTTTTTCTTATTTAACAATACATAGATCCAATATATGTGTATTAATCCATTAAAATAATGAATTTGAATAATAAAAGATATCTTTTTCATAAAAAAAATTCATAAAGTTGGATATTTGTTTTATAATTATTCTTTTTATGGGTAATTTACTTATTTATATACATTAAAATAAAAGAATTTTTTTTCAAAATATTCCTGAAAAAATAAATAATTACAAAAATATGAACACTTTTAAACTATTTACAAAAATATTCATTTTTTTGTAGGTCTGACAGAAAAACGCGGTTTGAGACCGCATTTTATTCATAGGGTAAAAAACTTGAAATTGGAGAAAAATATGACAAAAAAAATATGAAAGAAACGCGGTGTCTCAAACCGCATTTTTCTGTCAGACCTGCAAAAAATAAATATTTTTGTAAATAGTTTAAAAGTGTGAATATTTTTGTAATTATTTATTTTTTCATGAATATTTTGAAAAAAATTACAAAATTAACTTTGGGGTGATTTTTTTAATTATTTCAAATAATATTTTAATATCAGGGACTAAAACGAATAAAAAATGTAGGCTTAGGGACTATTTTACAACCTTTGAAAGGTTGGGGACTAAAATAAAACGAAATAGAAAGGTCAAGGACTATTTTGAAACGTTTCAAAGGTTGAGGACTAAAGTGAAATAAGTGGTAAAGGTTAGGGACCAAAAATGTAATTCACCCTATATAAAATTATATATATTTATATATTTTAATTAAAATTAATAGAAATATATAAGAATATATTTATATTATACCTTAACATTTATTTAAACCCAAAATTTAAAATTTAAAATGTGGGATACCGAAAGCAACTTAGCCTAAAGTATAGGATATTACACGAAATTTGAAAAGTTCATGGTGTTTAGCGCAACTACCCCAAAGTTGGGGATATTTCCTGCAATTTTACCAAATATATATTTCAAATAATTTTTTATCGAATTTAATTAGATATCTATATATTTTTATAAATTTTTACCCAACATCATTAAACTAGCTAGTTCAGTATTTAATAAGATTTTATAAAATTCATATATAAGGTTTTATTAAACATTTATTAGTTACTTAGATGATTTTTTCCTCAAAACATACTTTTATAATATTCTAATAAGATTTTATTAGATACTATAAGGTGTTATTCAATATTTATTAGTTACTTATATGAGTTTTCCTAAAAACACACCCTTATAGTATTCTAATAAGAATTTTTTTACTTAATATTAAATATTTATTAGTCACTTATATGAATTTTCCTCAAAACATACTCTTATATTATTCTAATAAGAATTTATTATTAGTTAATGTAAGATTTGATTCAAAATTTATTGGTCACTTATTTGAGTTTTCCTCAAAACATACCATTATAGTATTTTAATAAGAATTTAGTACTTAATTTAAGGTTTTATTCCAAATTTATCAGTTACTTATATGAGTTTTCTCAAAACATAACTTTATAGTATTCTAATAATAATTTACTAGTTAATATAATGTTTTATTCAATAGTTATTACTCACTTATATGAATTTTCCTTAAAACATAACCTTATAGTATTCTATTAAGAATTTATTACTTAATATAAGGTTTTATTCAAAATTTATCAGTTACTTATATGATTTTTTTCTCAAAACATACTCTTATAGTATTCAAAAACGTCATATTATTCTTATTAGAATATATAATGTTTTATCCAGCATTAATAGTATTCTACAACTTTATTACTTAATATAAAGTTGTATTCACCACTTATTAGTTACTTATATGAGTTTTCCTCAAATCATACGCTTATAGTATTCTAATAAGAATTTTTTAGTTATTATAAGGTGTTATTAAACATTTATTCGTTACTTATATGAGATTTCCTGAAAACATACTCTAATAGTATTCTAATAAGAATTTATTAGTCAATATAAGGTTTTATTAAGGATTTACTCGTTACTTATATGAGTTTTTTTTCTCAAAACATACTCTTATAGTAATCTAATAAGAATTTATTATTTAGTATAAGGTCTTATTAAACATTTATTAGTCACTTATATGAATTTTACTCAAAACATATTCTTATAGTATTCTAATAAGAATTTATTAGTTAACGTAAGGTTTGATTCAAAATTTATTAGTCACTTTTCCTCAAAACATAGTCTGATATTAGTCAAATAAGAATTTACTAGTTAATGTAATGTTTTATTCAACATTTATTAGTCACTTATATGAGTTTTCCTCAAAACATAACCTTATAGTATTCTAATAAGAATTTATTGCTTAATATAAAGTTTTATTCAACAATTATTAGTTATTATATGACTTTCCCTCAAAACACACACTTATAGTATTCTTATAACATTTTATTAGATAATATAAGGTTTTGTTCCACAATCATTAGGTACTCATATGAGTTTTCCTAAAAAAAAAACACTTATAGTATTCTTATAACAACTTATTAGTTAATATATGGATTTATTCAACAATTATTAGTTACCTATATGATTTTCCCCGAAAACATACACTTATAGTATCCTTATAAACAATTCATTAGTTAATATAAGGTTTTATTCCAAAATCATTAGCTACTTATATCATTTTGCCTCAAAACACACACTTATAGTATTCTTATAACATTTTATTAGATAATATAAGATTTTATTCCACAATCATTAGCTAATTATATGATTTTCCCTCAAAACACACATTTATAGTATTCTTATAACATTTTATTAGATAAAATAAGTTTTTATTCCACAATCATTAGGAACTCATATGATTTTTCCTCAAAAAAAACACTTATAGTATTCTTATAACAACTTATCAGTTAATATATGGATTTATTCAACAATTATTAGTTACCTATATGATTTTCCCCCAAAGCATACACTTATAGTATCCTTATAAACAATTCATTAGTTAATATAAGGTTTTATTCCAAAATCATTAGCTACTTATATCATTTTGCCTCAAAACACACACTTATAGTATTCTTATAACATTTTATTAGATAATATAAGATTTTATTCCACAATCTTTAGCTACTTATATGATTTTCCCTCAAAACACACATTTCTAGTATTCTTATAACATTTTATTAGATAAAATAAGTTTTTATTCCACAATCATTAGGTACTCATATGATTTTTCCTCAAAAAAAACACTTATAGTATTCTTTTTTTTTGGTGGGCACACTTATAGTATTCTTATAACAACTTATTAGTTAATATATGGATTTATTCAACAATTATTAGTTACTTATATGATTTCCCCCCAAAACACACACTTATAGTATTCTTATAACAATTCATTAGTTAATATAAGGTTTTATTCTAAAATCATTAGCTACTTATATGATTTTCCCTCAAAACACACAATTATAGTACTCTTATAACATTTTATTAGATAATATAAGATGTTATTTCACAATCATTAGCTATTTGTATGATTTTCCCTCAAAACACACATTTATAGTATTCTTATAACATTTTATTAGATAATATAAGGTTTTATTCCACAATCATTAGGTACTTGTATGATTTTTCGTAAAAAAAACTCTTATATTATTCTTATAACAACTTATTAGTTAATATATGGATTTATTCAACAATTATTAGTTACTTATATGATTTCCCCCCAAAACACATACTTATAGTATTCTTAAAACAATTCATTAGTTAATATAAGATTTTATTCCAAAATCATTAGCTACTTATATGCTTTTCCCTCAAAACACACACTTATAGTATTCTTCTAACATTTTATTAGATAATATAAGATTTTATTCCACAATCATTAGCTACTTATATGATTTTCCCTCAAAACACACATTTATTGTATTCTTATAACATTTTATTAGATAATATAAGGTTTTATTCCACAATCATTAGGTACTTATAAAATTTTCCCCCAAAACATACACTTATATTATTCTTATAACAATTTATTAGTTAATATAAGGTTTTATTCTAAAATCATTAGCTACTTATATGATTTTTCCTCAAAACACACACTTATAGTATTCTTATAAAATTTTAATAGATAATATAAGATTTTATTCCACAATCATTAGCTACTTATATGATTTTCCCTCAAAACACACAATCATAGTATTCTTATAAGATTTTATTAGATAATATAAGGTTTTATTCCACAATTATTAGGTACATATATGATTTTCCCTCAAAACACACATTTATAGTATTCTAATAAGAATTTATTGCATAATATAAAGTTTTATTCCACAATAATTAGCTACTTATATGCTTTTTCCCAAAAATAAATTCTCCTAATATTCTCGTATGAATTTATTAGTTAATATAAGGTTCTATTCAACGATTATTGGTCACTTATATGATTTTTTTTTTCTCAAAACACATTTTATTCAACAATTATTAGTTTTCTTTATGTTCGAGTATTTATTTACATATAAAGACATATAACATTAATGGGCCCATTGGCGGAAAATATAACCATATTTGATCCCATAATGAATTAAAGCCCATTAGAAATTGAACCGTGTCATTTGAGGTTAACTGTAAATAGCCACGGCATTAGCCACGGATATGACCGTGACTATTAACTAGGCTCCTTAATACGTCGAGAGCTATTAATTGGACTTCCATATGCATTGGGCTTTGACTAATACTAATGGGCTTGACCCTTTTTGGGTTTTGACTCTCTAAAATTGGGTTTGACCATCTTTAGGCCCTATCTTTTTTTTTTGTGAGATTTTGGGCTTAAAAATTGATATTTTCTTTCAAATTAATTTGCTTTAATTTGTGAATTTCCCCAATTCGGATACACCGAAGGGATAATGGGCGTCTCCGTGTTAGCGTTGAATACAACCATGAATAATTCAACAGTGGCTAAATTCCTGGCTGTTCACCTTCAACTCGGGTCATATATTACTAATTGCCTCACATTCTTAGCCATGAGTACAACAACGGATATTATTCGTGGCTAAATTTGTGGCTACATTGCTCCGTCAGGTCAGACTCGCCAAAATGGTGTCGAGATCGGCCACGGAAAATATGACAGTGGCCAAAGTCGTGGCTAATAGCCATGACACCAGCCACGACATTTTTATTCGTGGCTAAAATCTACGACAAGAAATTATGTCTTTATCACTAGCCACGACCGTTGCCACGGATATTTTCATTCGACGCTAATATAGCTACGACTTGTCAGGTCGTAGCTATCTGCTACGAATATGGCAACGACTTTATGACGTGGCTAAAAATCCGTGGCTATTTCCTGCGTTTTTGGTAGTGAATTGACAATAGAAGGAGTAGCCCACCGACTCATATACTATGACTTGCTATGTTCAACTTTCCGATGTGGGACACTATTGGTCTAATTCACATCTCTAAGAGAGGTATATAGTGATGAATGATGGTGCATTACAAGGGTTCACCACCGTTAACGTTAGACTAAGTTAGTTGAATAAAGAAGAGTTATTAGAGATAGCAAGTGGATAGGTAGTATAAATAAGGGATTTGGTACCACATTCAGAAATAGATTTCAATATTTCATTACCTTATTTTCCTTCTACAATGACGGATGTAATCAATTCCTTCTCACCATGAATAAGGCGTCATAGTTCTTCCAATCTTTGCTTGCAGTATGGTTCACAAATATGTGTATAAATTACTAAAATGGCTTTAAGTGAGGAAATGTTCCGTATGGTTGCCATACGTGTTTCACACGTGTCGGTGTTGCTGCTGCTATGCTAGTCAACCCTTCCTCATTCAAGTTTGAGAGTTTCTACCTCTTGTGTTGCTTGTCATCTTTTTTATTTTCTATTTAGAATCCGGCTTTATCTGGAATTTTATTTGTTGTCTTTTCATTTCTGTCATTTGCTTATGTTTGTACAAGATGGTTAGTCCATCCATCGACTTCTTCGGTCTCTCGGTTTCTTTAGGCTTGTCTAGAGAACCGAATTATTATCTTGCTTCAAAAAAAAAAAATATATAATATAAACATATAATTAAGATTATGAAATTATAAATCAAATGGATTGCATATAGAGTATGTGGCAAAGGTATGTGGAAAAATGGCATGGGGTGCCCACTCCGTGATAGCCTATTAATTATCGGCCACCTCTCTTCAATCTCCATCCCTCACTCGTCACTACTAGCATGCATGTAACACGCTTTGTTAATTGTTCCTTTTACTTTATTGATTTTAATTTATTTCCTGCTATTTTTTATATTTTAGTTTTAAACTCTACAATATAATTTACTTTTTTTTATTTCTTTCTCCTCTAACCTAGTAATACAAGTATTAATGATTTTTTTTTGAGGTAATTATTAATGATTTTTCGTTTTTAAGGTTACATAGATTAATAATTTTTACGATTTTAATGTTGAAACTAGTACAGTCCCCGCGCCATGGCGCGTGCGCGAAGAAAAAAATATAAAATATCTAATATAAGGATGAACGAAAACAATAATGATTCACACATACAAATGGTAAATTATTTTAACAAATATATACATAAATATATGAATGGATGAAATCGCTACGCTAGGCTATTTTAAATCACCCAGTAATAATAATATCAATATCAATGTAACTTTTGTAGAAATTTTGACATCTAAATCATGCATTTAAATATGATGTGTCACAACTAATAATTATATTCAATGTTTTGAATTAAGCTCAATAGTTAGTACATAAATGTGAGTTAAGCCTAGTGGTTATATTAGATTGAATTCAATGTTTTGAATTAAACCCAATTGTTAGTAAATATGTTAAGAATAAAAGAGAATGAAGGATTAAAAAAAATTAATGGAAAAAATCAAAAAAAGAGAAAAGGAGAAATAAAAAATCAAGGAAAAAAACATAATTGGTCAATATTCCTAAAACTCCTCTAAGATTGACACGTAATCAAAGTCTTCTAAATTAAGGTTATATATAGATAGTTAGTACATAAATGTGAGTTAAGCCTAGTGATTATATTAGATTGAATTCAATGTTTTGAATTAAACCCAATTGTTAGTAAATATGTTAAGAATAAAAGAGAATGAAGGATTAAAAAAAATTAATGGAAAAAATCAAAAAAAGAGAAAAGGAGAAATAAAAAATCAAGGAAAAAAACATAATTGGTCAATATTCCTAAAACTCCTCTAAGATTGACACGTAATCAAAGTCTTCTAAATTAAGGTTATATATAGATAGTTAGTACATAAATGTGAGTTAAGCCTAGTGGTTATATTAGATTGAATTCAATGTTTTGAATTAAACCCAATTGTTAGTAAATATGTTAAGAATAAAAGAGAATGAATGATTAAAAAAAATTAATGGAAAAAATCAAAAAAAGAGAAAAGGAGAAATAAAAAATCAAGGAAAAAAACATAATTGGTCAATATTCCTAAAACTCCTCTAAGATTGACACGTAATCAAAGTCTTCTAAATTAAGGTTATATATAGATATTCAATTTACACAAAAAAAGGTTAAGCTATTATATAAAGATTTTCTTATAAATAAATTTATAAATTTTTATAATCGATGTTTGCTACCATATATACCAAATCTATATTGCAGCCTTGCAGGCTTGCAACATCGATCATGTTGTATGATTTTATACAAGGATCCATATTGTTCAAATTAACTGGTTATTGTGTGTGAAAATTTGGTTAAACGGTTAGGGAGAACTTATCCTTACAGACGAGATCTAACAGACTTGGATGATTATGAATTAGATTATTAGTCTAATGGCTAAGATGTACTACCTTATCAACCTCTATATTGTTGGCTAAGAGCGTTTGAAATGATCACCTCGATCTATTCGAAATTAGTCGAAATTAAAGAAACTGTAAAACTTGTTCGATGATATTTTTGTGGTTGTCTATAGTAACTCGATCTATTCAATGCGATGTGCGACCGCCCTAATTTCACAGGGGGAAAATATAACGTACTCATTTACCATTTGATAACACAATATTGATAAAGTAGCTAAAATTATTATATAAGTTAGATAAGTGAAATATAAATTAAATTTTTGTTTTTTTTTATACGTGAACAAGATATTTAGTTACGTACCCTAACTTAATTTAGTTGATGAGAGTGAAGAAATAATAGATTTTTTTTGTTTATAAAAAGAAAATATTTGAAATGATGAAAATCGAACATCATCTATAAAAGTTAATATAAAATTTAGCTCTTTTTAAAACTATTAAATATTCCATATTACAATTTTAAAAAAAAAAAACTCTAAAAAACTACTAAAATGATGAAACAGAGACTTAATCTTTGTGATAGTAGTGCGATTCCTACATTTCCGACTTATTGGAAATCTATGTTGTATATATGGATGTCTTCATGTTGAAGCTTCATTTTGTGTGAGGGGGTATTGCTTCCATTCCACTAACTACATCCTCTACTTGTTTTGAGGTGCTCTTTTATAGATGATTGATATGTACTATCATTAGTTTCATCCAATTAAGTATTATTCCAAATTAATCAAGTATACGTAGTACATATTTTTTTTTTTAAAAAAAAAAAATTGAAATAACATTGTGAGAATTAGCCTAAATTTTTAGGGTGGTCGAAATCTTGAACCTCAAATCAGAACAAATTTTTTAGGGTGAATAGCAAATATAGCATCCGTTAGTTGGGTTTGGGATTGGTGTAAGTGCTATTTCATCTGTCGTTGATATTCATTACTTGGCTTTATATGCACAGATAGCACTTGGGAGCAAAGATGCTCTTTGGGTCACAATGGGCCTAAGCCTTAAAAACATCTATGGGCCTATATTTGGGCTTTGCACAGAATTGTCTCTTTGGACTTCAGTTGTGGGAGTGTGAGTCTCACTAATCCTTAATTAGTACCTCAATTTTTAATTTCTTTTTTATAATCCATAAATAAATTTTTATTAGAGTAATTTTATGGATAAATTTCTACTATATTCGTTCAGAATAGATATTGTTTGACTTTTTGGCACGTTTTTAAGGAGTTAAAAATTATATAAAATATCAATTGATTTTTTAATATAATATAAATACTTTTTAATAATAAGTATCATATTATTAAAAAAAACTGTTTAAAAAAATAATATTTTATATAGTTTTTATCTCATAAAAAATTAATAATATAAATACTTATTAATAATAAGTGTCGAACGATATCTATTTCTGAACGGAGGTAGTATTAAGTTAATCTTGTCTCTTGCACCTTTATTGTATTTTGTATCTTTACGATGGTTTTCATCTGCCGACTTGTCGACCTTCGAGGTCCAGGTTTGTTTGGCCTCGAATTATTTCCTAATAAAAAAAATAGTTACACTCTTTTTATGCACTTTCTTTTCTACAATAGTTTTTTTTTTCCTAAGTTTCAATCTAAATTAAAATTTTACAAAAATAACTAAAAAAAAAAAACAAACAAATAAAGGCTAAACATAGTAGATGTGTCAAGATATGGATGACTCTGCAGAAACAAGACCTTATCTTTTTTTTTTTTAAACGTGCCCTCGGCTCCTTCAATTCAAACCATAATTTTCGCTGATAATGACCTCCTCTTCTGGATAAACCCAAACCCAAAACAGGCAATATATGCATATAAGTTACTACACAATAAGTCCTCATTAATTAGAAAATCGGTTACCTCATCACACAAAATCATCCATTAATTAAGCTTCAATCCTGTATATGTTTCTGAACCTATATATATAACTCATCTGAATCTGATCATATTGCACTTAAGGCAATCGTTCAAATGGCAAAGGATCAAGAAAATCAAAGCTTTCAAGAAATTCAACAGCAAGAACAAGGTGATGATGATTCAGCATCTTCTTCATCCTCAACTGTAACAGATGTAATGGAGGAGGATGCATCTTCTTCTTCTTCTTCTTCTTCAGGACCTCTCTTTCAACTGTCTGACCTCATGTCCCACCTCCCCATCAAGTGAGTCAATTACTTATTATTCACTTTCTTAATTAATTGATTTTTAGAACTTTAATTTCAAAGTTAAGGGTTTGGAAATGTGACTATAGGAGAGGGCTTTCAAGCTACTATGAGGGGAAGTCACAATCTTGTACATCATTTGGAAGCTTGAAGGGGATAGAGGACCTTGCAAAGAAGGAGAAGAACCCCTACAAGAAGAGGATGAAGGCTTGCAGGACACAAAGGCATTGGCTTCCAAGGCCCACCATTGCTAAGAAAGCTTCATCAAGATCAATGGCGGGGCTTGCAGGGAGGAACCTTCATTTACTTGCTACATGTAATGAGCCCACCATTCCTATACAAAAGCAATTACCTATCTAGCTAGCTTATTAGTTTAATCCCAATTTGTGGCTATGGATCTTCTAATATATGTTAATTTGCACTTATATATAAATAGAAAATGCATATATGGTAGATTTATATTTGACCTAGGCATCTAATTAAGGTAAATAAACTTGATAAATAAGCCTTTGCGAGTAAGAGCATGTTGAGTTGTATCGGCCTCATTTGAGTTTGGATCATTGGGCCAAGAACAATAGAGTTTTGAGCTTCTTCTAGAAGCTTCTCTTCTCCAATCTTCTCTATCCTTCCATAGGTTTTACAAAGATCTTCTACCTTTCAATTGGGCTTGAATGAGATCATCAACCTTTGGGTCAAGGAACACTTTAAAAGGTTTTGTTTCTCCAAACTTCCTTCATATACATTCTCTTGATTTGTCTAGAGCCTTCTTTCCACGCATGGCCTCCATGGCTTCAAGCCTAAAAATAGGAAGCTCATCCCTACATTTCATCAATCCACAAACACTTGCCCATCTACACACAGCACACACACTTTTAATTAAAAGTGGGCCATTATCCTTCCAAGCATCATATTCCCACTCCATACTTGGTTGTACTCTTTTCTTGGATTTGTTGGCTCTTGTCGCCCGTGGGTTTTCCACATAAAAATTTGTGTATTCTATCTTGTCTAAATTATTTTATCTCTATTCGTGATTCTGTTATTCCGCTACGCGCTCATCATTCATACCACTAATTCCTAACAGAGCACTTGGATCCACAAGACAAATTTATGGTTTTTGACAAGCATGTAGAGGTTTGAATCTATTTCATGTTGGCGATTCCCACTTGAAATCTACAAGTCAGAATCTGAGACGAATGTGAGGGAGTGAACATGTTAGTTTCACTAAATGACACTCATGTTGGAGCTAGATATAAGTAGTTGCTTGAACACTCAAGCGAAGACACATTGAATTGAATGTGGTGGCCGGTCTCATTGCCGTACGTCTGAACCCTAAAACCTTCAAGTGACCATAATACAAAGTTGGTCGCTTGACGTTTGTAGCTGGTTAAATATGAATGTTTAAAAATTAAAAACGAGGATACGTACGAATATTTAAATGTGCACATTTATAAAAGGAAAATATGCATATTTATTCAAGTATCTATACACTTCTGTACGTAGGAAAATGACCCTATATATATACACACACAGTACACTAGTAAATTAATTTTGGAAACAATCACGTACAATTGTTGTTTGGTTTTGTTTTTCAATTAAGAAACGAGCGATGGATATATGAATCTGGCGCGTCTCTTAATTTGGTATAGCACGATCCACCGTCTCTTAATTGAATTGATGATTTGGAATGTCTACAAATGAATCCATTCGGATCCGTCGATGAAGCCAAGCGACAGAAAAGGCTTGGCTTCATCATCAGTAAGCTCCCTAGACCAAGCCACCCTCCCTGCAAAGCTTGCTCCTGCTCCACTGCACTTGTATTGCCCATAGTACACCGTCCTGCATGCGCCCATTCCATCATTTGTTTCAACATACATCCATCAATATATCATGCATCAAACATCCATGTATATTAATTATTAATACAATTATGAATTTATAAATCAACAAATTCATGTATTGAGATTAAAAGAGTCCTACATCAAAATTAATATATATAAATTAAACAAGTCTATATATATATATATATATATATATATATATATATATATATATATATATATATATATATATATATATATATATATATATACATTGTTGATTCTTGCATTA
The DNA here is from genome assembly GCA_037127255.1 of Persicaria tinctoria. Taxonomy (NCBI): domain Eukaryota; kingdom Viridiplantae; phylum Streptophyta; class Magnoliopsida; order Caryophyllales; family Polygonaceae; genus Persicaria; species Persicaria tinctoria. The sequence goes on along the minus strand of JBANSL010000006.1, from coordinate 35,513,603 downwards.
CCAGTTGGCCATGGGTTTATATATATATATACATGACTGATCACGAGTCACAACAGACTTCAATATAAAAAATTATAATATATACAGGGGCGGAGGCAGGGGGCATGCGGTGGCTCGAGCCCCCCCGGAAAAAAAAAATATATGTGTGTGTGTGTATATATATATATATATATATACCAACTGAGCTACAATGTACTTTTGTGTACTTTACACCTCCTTTAATATATATATATATATATATATATATATATTAAAGGAGGTGTAAAGTACACAAAAGTACATTGTAGCTCAGTTGGTAGGAGCTCTGTATAGGCCGGTAGACTAGAGGTCCTCGTTCGATTCCCCCTCAGGCCCTTTTTAATCAAATTTTTTTAACCCCCTTCTAACCATATGAGCTCATTGAAAAAAATTTGAGCCCCTCTGGGCGGAGCCAGGGCTCCGCCCCTGAATATATATCATACCGGCCTCTCACTGTTCTTACGGGGATACCCCTACTAAACTTTTATAAAATAGTTAGTTTTAGTACGTTTTTTATTAGGTTTGATTAATTTGTGTTATTTCAAATGAATAGGTTTATCTTATGTTAGACTTGGATATATATGGAAAATAATTAATAAGCGCCCAAAGGGAGGAATATAGAGCTAGTGCGTGCGCATGCAACGGAAAGTGTATGTAAAAAGTGTCACTATTCATACACCTCCATTTCCCAATTGCCAATATATTTTTGTATTAGATAGGGCTACATCCGCATTTAATTTGTTTTGGGTGCATTACACGTTAGAGCATGTTCAATGGTGAGCCCCAACCTCGGACCCTTAACTTACTTTTCTTATGCCACATCAGTTTAAAAGCCTCATTCTAACTTTTTAATTTTTCACCTCCATTCGTGAGCCCAAATCTTATGCCCTTAAATTACCTTTTTATTAATTTTCATTTTTATTTACTCAATTCTTTTATTATTATTAATAATAAAAATATTAAGTAATTAATTTATAATAACATAGCATAAAAAAATATTTTTTTTAATGTTTAAAAAGGAAAATATGGGTATTATTCAAATGAATTTTTTTTCAACAAACATATACAAGAGGGGTGTCTATGTGTAGATAAAAATAAATTAAATTCAAAAATAAATTTTTTATTTTTTTTAAACAAATGAAAAACAACCGAAAATCATTTAAAAGTAAATAAAACATAAGTTCTGTCATGTGGCAGTTATGAGCCCTACTTTTTGGGTCTCATATATAAGAGCCCCAAACAATGGGCCCTTATATTAAAATTTTATTTTTCCTCATTTTTTTCCTATGTGGCAACTATAAGAGCCCCAAGGCTCACCATTGCACATGCTCTTAGGTTATTTGCAGGCTAGAGCTACAAAGTAGCTAAAAAACTTATCAATCAAAACTAGGTAGCTTGGTTTGTCCTTTCAAAGAATCCAACACCATATATTATTAATTAGATGCTTTTTCCATTACAAACGTACTAGCTAGCTAAACCTAACCTTCAATTCTATATTTCTATTTTTATATATATTCAGTCACTATATTCTGTTTGCTCTTTAGGCTATATGGAAGTGGCGGTGGGTGGCATGCCGGTGCCTGCTCTCTAAAATGCTATATGGAAATGGCATGGGTTATTCATAAAGGCCACGTTAAGAACAAAGGAAGTGATGTGCCTACATATTCATATATATATATATATATATATATATATATATATATATATATATATATATATATATATATATATATATATATATATATATATATATATATATATATATATAATCCAGCAAAAATACCCGAAAATGGCACATAAATAAGAATTAAGAGATTACGTACGTTTCGCGAAGAGGGTCACCCCAGTTATACCAGCCCTTGGGGAGGATAATGTCGTCCATGTAGGTGTAGGCGAACACGACCCTTGAGAAGGGTCCCCATGCCCTCCCGAGGTACAGCGCCCCTGACCCCGTCACCTTGCAGTTCACGAACGAGAAGCCTGTGTCTTCCCCCGTGCTGCTCCTCCCTTGTGCCGTTACTGCTCCTAGGTTTTGTGCAATTGCATGTACTTGGCATCCCTGCTTTATCCATAACCCCACCAATTACACTATATGAATATATTAATATATATATATATATATATATATATATATATATATATATATGCTTATGTTTGGTTGAGAATATGATATGAGATAGTATCCCTCACTAGAAAATCTAGTGAATCAAATTCTTGTAAATAATTGGGTGAGCTACTCTTCTTATTGCTAATTGATTTAAGTGTGTTGCGCTAGCTTGGAGAAGTCAACCTGTGGCAAAAGTTGTAGAGAGATGAAAATTTTGGGCAAAATAAGAGATTTGAAGACATGGGATCATACCATTGTTGTTGTCATTCTCTACAAGAGTTTGGCGTTTTTAGGGTCTTAATTTTGTCAAGACATGTATATAGTCCCACCATGTGACTTTTTTTTAAGGTCTTGTGAGCTTCATAAAGTATTTTTAATTCTTTAGTCTTATAGTTCACGGGGTTCCTAATTAAATTTAAAAATCTACATCTCACCTAACTTGAAATTCCCATTTAGGCAAAAAAGGACAAGGAAAAAAGGAATTGTTTGAAAGACCTCAAAGAGGGAGAGCCCATTGCCAAAGATGAAATCAACAGAGCCTTCAATGTAGCAGTCCTTGTAATAATGTCTGCCCAATTGATCATACAAGGTGTCCTGCCCTCCCAAGAACCGGCACCTGAAGAACGCCGCTGTGTCCGCCGATATCCTAAATGCCACCGCCTGCTTCCCAACTGCCCCTGATGGTGGAACCGGTGTCGTGTTCTGCAGTGCAATCCTCTCCATTTTCAATCCACAAAATAGGGAATGCTTATGTACCAATTGATTTTAATACCTTGAAAGTGATGTTTGTTGCAATGAAATAAGGGGAGTTCACCGCGAATGTAGCGGACCCGAAGGTCCCCAAAGGCCGCCCATTGGGTCCGAGTGTCTGAGCCGTGTCTCCCCATTGAACTATGGTGTTATCGGCTCCTTCGCCTTCTATGGAAATGAAGGACTTAAATGCAGGTATAACAACTTTTTCCCTGAATTCAAGAAAAAGAAACAAAAAGTTAACAACACTCTGCATAATAGCTGAAGCTTTTGTGACAGAAGGCTGATTGAAAACATACGTGTAAGTTCCGGCTTTAACCTTGATGACAACTCGGACAAGGTTAATGGGAGGCAAAGAATCAATGGCATCTTGGATGGAGGTGAAATCTGCGGTCAAGGAGTCGTTACCGACGAAGAGAGTATAGGAAGGGAAGACCTTGTTCTTGGCAGCTTTGAACATGGTGTGATTAAGGCTCCCAACAAACTGGACCCACTTGAGGAATTCCACTTCTGAATTGTGGGTTTGTGTCAGATTTGTCACAAATTGCCTCATGTGGGTGTTCTTGATTGTCCTCTTCATGGGTCTTGCACTGGATTGCAGAAATTGGAATGAACTCAGGAGGAGGAAAAGAAGCAAATTAGGAGTTGGGTTAGGCATGTTGGATTGGTGGGTTGAGAGACTGAGAAAGACTGAAAGGGGGGAATTTTGTTGGGTGAGTGATGGAGAAAGTGAGATGTTTATGAACACATTTATAGGCTAAGTTTGGTGGGGTGGAAAGTGTTGCATTTGAAGGAGTTTTGGAGGGTAATGGGGATGCAATGAATGGTCACGGGTGCTTCTGACTGACATAAAAGTGCATCAGTCCAACTGCAGGTAGAGAGGGAGAACACCACATTGAATCATAGAGAGGGCTCAAATAATGTAAACCACAAATCTGTACAGGATAGCCTGGATAGGAGTTAGGTCCCTTAACAATGTCTCAAGGTTCTATTTCTTGTTTTGTCAATGAAATAACGCCTTCGATAAGGATGATACATAGTGATTACAAACTTGATCTCCTTCTTCCTATTTCTCTTTCATTAGTTAACTGTATATAGTACCCAAATCTGGATTCAACAATATAAAGAAAAAGTTCCAAATTTTTTCCTTCCAAAAATTATATAATAGTAGTAGTCACTTGATCTACTATAATTTTTTATGCAAGTTGAGGAATTGATCACAGCAATTCACCATCCAAATTAAAAATTGTACTCTACCTTATTGCTTGTCTTAGTTGTCTATATGTACAACTAGCAACATACCTCCAAAACTTGGTATATGGGATGATTTATCTTTTCTTTTCCCTTCCGGAAATTAGTCAAATGGTTCAAAGAATGTACTAAGGATTGGTTTGGTAAGACACAACATTAGTTTTTGAGAAGTTATAAATAATACTTTTGGAATCCTAAAAAATGACCCAAAATATAAATTATAGAGATAATTAGGTTAATATACCATTTTCAATTTTTTAATGGGTAATTATACCAATGGAAGTTTTGTTTAGTTAATTGTACCTTTTTGGTTTTTCATGACTGATTTGCCCCTAGAGATATCTCCCTTAAATCACGTCTAACTGACTCCTTCCCAAGTTGATTACATGTAGTGCTAATCGATCAATACGGTCTTCTTAACAATCGCTCACTACGTTATTCTCAACAATCATTTTATTAATTTGGGTGCTTCAAGATATATTGAAGGTATGTGGTTATGTTTTTGTGCTATAATTCTTGCCGTATAGTTCATAGTTATTTGAGATTATTACTAGAATGATATACGTAATATTATACTAGGTGAAATTTAATTGGGCAATTAATCGATTAGCTGTAATCGATAGAAGACCTAGTACATATGTAGCCGTAATCGATAGACGTCCGAGTACGTATATGCCGTAATCGATAGAAGTCTGAGTCCGAGTATGTGAAAATAAGCAATGTTGCCGCCATTGATTACAATCATCATCAACTAATTTTTTTTTTATGACGTGGGAATCATCATCAACTAATTATTTTGTGTATTTAATTTGACCCTATTATTATTGAAATATATGGTACGTATATATTTATTGTAACCTATAAAAACTTTATCAATGAGGTTAGTTATGATACAAACTAGATACAATTAATTAAGGGATGATTTGCCAAATATACAAATAAGGAGGCCATATTAGCCAAATATACACAATTTTGGGAAATTTACAAAAATATACACAATACTACACGCGCACCCTCCCCCGATCTCTCCTTCTGATTTTCGCCAACGCTGACACGAGATAGGCCGAGATCTGATTTTCGATCACTGTAGGTATTGATCAACGCCGATCTCCTCCTGATTTTCGGTACTACATCTATCACTACATCTATCTAATATCAATGCATTACTGAATTGTGGTTTTAGTGTCAGTATTCGTATAATTGAGACCGGCTCGCTTTATATCATATACTTCTAGGATACAATCACTAGAAACACCCACCCCCCAGTTATATATATTGCATACAATAAACCTGTTCTGTTTGGAAATTACTTTTTTCATAGTTTACATAACCCCATGTCAGCATTATGGGCAATGCTGACACTGATACATTCCCATATGTTTTCAAGAAGATTCCATGCACTTTGTTTCAGCATTACTTATGTCATATTGGATTTTGTACATTGTATGTGATTGGGGACTATTTAAAATTCGATCTAATGTAAAAAGCCAGATGCTTAGTTCCAAATAAGTACGTTAAACACAACAAAATACATACATTCAATATACGCGAACGATGTTCAATGGAAACAGTTAATATCCAAACCCAGAATGATGGTGTCAACAAAATACATACAGTTAATATCCAACTTCATATCCAACTACAATGTCACTTAAACTAAGTACTCAGAATGATAGTGTCAGCATTGCTCAAATTATGAAGCTCCAAGACTCCTTGATCAAGTCTGAGCAAATAAGCTCTCTGTAGCGGAATAGCTTCTCATATGTGATTGTGGTGACATCTCCGCCAAATACAACAGCCTCGATTGCTTTCACTGTAAACACCCCGCAAGCACTTCTGCACACACTCACAAATGCAGACAAATAGGGGTGTGTCACCAACTGATAAATAGAAAGTAAATGTATGTCAACAATTAATATAAAAGTTAGGTAAGAGTACAAACCCAGATTTATCATGGACCATGTCAGGGACCTTCCTTATCTCAAATGGTGTGGAGCTAAAGTTTTCATATATTCCGCACTTCTCCAAATGTATAGGAAGCCAGTGAGCAATAGGCTGCAGTTCTGCATCTACTACACCCTTGCCGACAGCGTAGACATTGCAGTCATAGACATTGATCACCTTCTGATCAATTATGATCTCTAGGGCAACCCAATGTTTGTTGATGACGTTAAAGGGTGTGTAAATCTTGTTTGCTGACGCCCATGGTTTGCCATACTGGTTAGGGAAAAGACCCAGGAAATAGCTCCCAACCATGTCTGACACAGGCAAATCTGCTTTGTACGCTTTGGCACTGGCTGGCAGGTAGTTCTGATAGAAAACCCAATCAAGGACAATGAACTCTGCTTACTTATCGGCTTCCTCATGGATCCTCTTCCTCAAATAATAAAACCCTGCTTCAATATGCTACAACACACAGTAACAAGCTACTGTCAGCACTAGATATACCTCGACAAATATCAATAAACAAAAACTAGAAGACAAACAATATGAAATATAATTGCTGCCAGATCATTTACCGAACACTCCAGCCACATGTCCTTGTTAAGAATTGGTTTAAAAAAGGATTTATCAACTCTTCCGGAAGCAACAACGACAGAAAAATCCCTGCAAACAAGGAAAAATTATGAATTAAACACAGAATCATAAGAGGTAGAGGTGTCAGCAAAATACAGTTAATGATTATGTAACGAGTAAAAAGACAGTTAATACCGATTACTCCTCATAGTTTTGTACAAGAACTCATGATCGTCTTCACTTAAAAGCGACTTCTTCGCATTGTGCTTGGGCCACCTCCCTTTCTTTTCTTGCTGCTCATATGGACTCGTCAGAAAAGTACTCGCTTTTGGGATACGCTTGGATCGCCTGAGTTCTTCAATCTCTTCGACTACTTTAGGGTGCTTGCTGTAGGCAACCCAGTCAGTCACTACAGGCAATCTAACCGTGTCAGCATTTTCATCGCCTTCAGGAGTATCCAGGTTAATAGTCCTTGGTGGTGCAATGGTAGGAGGTGGAGTTCCTGCAACATCAGCCTTCTCATCCGCATCACCCTGGCCACCTACTGGGGTAACAACATCCTTACACCCCTCACTACTTGGCTTCACTGCCGGTTCAGCTTCTACATCCTCGCCGGTGCTCTGCAGTCCCCTATCAGCATCTTCATGAGCTCCGTCGTTGCTGTCCTTAAACTCTTCGCCTCTTGGCTCCATGGACATCAAATCAGAATCACGGCCTAGATCAACAGCAAATTGAACTGAATCTGACTCTAGTGTCCTCTGTCCTTCAACCAATGTGACAGGAATGATAGACTCCGGAACCACAACATCAATTGTAATTTTTTGGGCTTCATCTCTCTCATCATCACAGGAAGATGTCTGCATTTGTTTACAATCTTTGGGTGAATCCAACTCAGCTTCCTGCTCAGCAATAGCATCCTCAACGATAACACCCATCTTCATGTCAGCAATAACATCATTCACCATCTTGGTACTTGGTTGATCAATGTTGACAGATGACTGTGACCTTGCAAAAATAGATTCATGCAGTGTGAACCTATTCTCAAGTGAATTATACTTTTCCATCAGGTCTGTCACCATTGCAACAAGTTCAACCGCCCTATCAACACGAGAGCCCAACTCATTTAGACGTGCAGGCAGCTCTTCGAGCTTTTCAATCCTTCTTACTAAATCATCTACACGTGCCGGAAGCTCTTCAAGTTTTTCAATCCTTTGAATTAAATCATGTACCCAAACTGGGTTGGATTTAGCGTCAGCCTCACCAGCAACACCATGCCCTTTTGCATTTTCATCTTTATCACCACCATCCAACTCTGGCTCTTTTGAATGCTCGTCAGACACTCCCTTCCGGTTGTCACCACAATCACCCTTGGCATCACCCCCAGTGTCTCTGTTGGCACCTACCTCCAGCTTTTCATCACCACTAGTGTCAACATCTTGACCATCACCAACAACATCTTCAGTGTCAGCATCCATTCCTTTGTTCAGAAGTAACAGAGCATTCTCAATGTCAGCATCAACCTTGGTGTCATCAAACCCTTGACTGCCATCATTGGGGTTAGCATTCTCAGTGTCAGCATCAACACCTTGGTTGCCATCTACTTGATCATCATTGGGTCAGCTTTTGCTGTGTCAGCCTGGGCTTCACCTTGCACCTCACCAAACGGTACAATCACTCTACATGCATCATTCACAACTTCAACGGGAGATAAACACGCATCAATAGGGGCTTGGGGGATAGAGGAAGACTTGTTTGAACTGCTACTTTTGTACAACATTCTACGTTTCCCTGTACTTCCCATAACTTTCTTCCTCTTCTTCAAAATATACTGAATAGGTTTATCCTCGTCAGATGTATCACAAGCATGTCCAACTTGGTCTTGTTTTTCTGCCTGTACAACAGCATCCTCCCTGTCAGCACCACCCTTCTTGGAAACCCTGTCTGCATCCACTGTGGTTGTCTCTGTGTCAGCATAAGGAATCACATCTCTCTTATATTCCTCACCACTGTTAAAGTCAACAACCTTCTTCCTAATCCTCCCAGCCTTCCTCCTGATTGATTTTATCACTTCTATGTCAGCCTTCCTCCCAGCTTGAGGGTTGGTTCGTGGAGGTCCACTAGAACGCCCTCTCCTCACAGCAACTCTCTTCCCCTGGGTCTCAGTGGATGGACCTTTCTGCTTCTTCTTAGAAGGCTTTCCTGTGTCAGCATTTTTCCTCTTTTTCCCCTTCTCTACATCAACAGATTTGCCCTCAACATTTCCTTCATCAACCTCACGTTTCCTGTTCGTTCGCTTCTCTATCTTAGCAGATCTCTCCTATTCCTCTCCTCCAACAAAACCATACTCAAAAGACATAAATGATTCAATCTCTGACCCATCGTTACGTAAAAACTTGTTTTCATATGCATACTTGCGCATATACCGACAATCATCCAGAATATCAGTAGGTGGTTGAGAAAACATAGGCTCACCAATGGCATCACATACATCATCAGCCTCTTCATCAATATAACCCATACCTGGGGTTCTTGCAAACTCTCCGTAGTTTGGGAACAGCGGTGTCTATCATGCACATCAAAAAAAAAAAAAAAAAACGCATGTATATAAGAAGACAGAGTTGGTGTCAGCACTGATATATTTCTCTTACCAAGTCACCATCGAATAGCTCGTCAGCTTCATCATAAGTATGCCTAACCTTGCAAACCCAGTGCAAAGAATGAGGATCTCTATCATTCATCCTCAAATTACAGGCAAACTTTTCAGCCAACGCCGGAAAAGCTTCCAATATCCAGGCCTGTAAAAACAAAACAAGTGGTCATGCAAACACAATAACAATGCATAGGAAGCTGCCACATGGTGAGAAATGATGACACAAGTAATGAATGCTGACACATATCATGGAATACATGCAATGCTGACACAATTAAAGAATACATGCAATGCTGACACGTAGTAAGGAATACCTTCAATGCTGACACATAGTGAGAATTGATTACAAGGATATATCAAACCAGTAAACAGAATACCTGGAAAGCAATCCAATATCCATACAACTCATACGAAGGCCTAGCTTTCTTGCGATCCATCGTAGCTGACTTCTTCAAGGCCTTAAATAGAGCTTCATAGGACTGTCTGCCCCATGGATATTGTCCAAACGTCTCGTCATCGCAAGCAAGGGATAGATTTTCCTCAGTGATATAGTCTATCCGCCTATAACACACAACCATCTCAATAAGCAACAGCCTTGCTATAATTAGCTTCTTCTTGGACGTCTTCTTCATCTGTTGGAAACAATCCATCAAATCATCATGGGAGCATTTATCCATCCCATGAAAATCAGAAAAAGTCACTGCTTTTGGAGGTTTGCAGACGCGGTCTTCGCATGGAAGACCAGTCATTACATGAAACTCAGCAAGAGAAAAACGAGCTATCAGTCCATCAACTTTGAACCAGAGTTCCTTCTTCTTCGTCTTAACCTGCCGCAACATCATTTGATGGATTAACTGGAAGTTAACAGTCATATTGTTGCCCTGGGAAAGCACCCATCCCAGAAAACTCTCCTTCAACATCTTGTAGTGCAAAGGCAGCAACTCTTCTTTAATAATATCACAAACTCCAGGGCGGCAGTATAGATTAGATCTGGCATGGAATCGTTCTTTGTATGGAATACAAAACTTCAATTTCTGCAAAAAATCTATACAGATTGAATACAAAAACACCAGTCAGCATTTGAGGCAAACAAAATGACAACAACTGCTATATAAATTTCATAGACTCACATCAACCTTGCATTTGTAAGTATCGAGATCAGTTGAGGTCCCTGTCAACATAACAAAAACAAGATAACCAAAGAGACAAATAGATGTCAGCCCCACAGAAATATGAACCCAAACACAAACACACACACCACACCCAGAACACGCCAAAAATCAAAGACGACAAATAGTGGACATGCAAAGGGATGGAGATGGATTCCAAAAGAACAGAATGAGATGCCAAAATCGAGGTCAGCATTACAGAAGAGAGGTCGTAACTGCTCAATAACGCACATACTAGTACGATTGAGAACGAACAACACACATTCATCCCAAACAACCCTAACGACAACAATCGCAACATCGCACAACCTCCCCAACGCATAATATGACATAATCAAAACCCTAACACACAGAAACGATCCAAAATCAACAAAACACTTACCTGCACTGATAGCCATACTGAATAACCTTCAATACCAGACGAAAACGAGCACGAAACGGCTGAAAACGTCGCTTCTCGGAGGAAACCGTCAAAGAACAGTTGGAGAGAGGAAAACCGCGATGGAGAGAGTGAGAAATGTTGTGAGCTGAATCTGCCATGTTTTACAGTAACTTTTATATCGATTTCTGTATACATTGCATTCATTTGGGTTAAGATAGTACAGAATCTATGTAGTTTATGTTTATTTTCCAAATTATGGAATCTACACCAGTTTCTGTTTAATTCGCAGAAATCAAGGCGTTTTACAGCAATTCTACAAAAGGTCGGAAAAGCTCGGAAAACCACTACAGAAGTCCAAGGTCAAAGCAGCGGAACCAAGCAGAAGATCAAGTCTACTCGATCTCGAGTAGGTCTACTCGACCTAGACGAGCCTGGCCGAGCAGCCTTGGTTGACAGACCATGGTCGAGAGAGCCAGACACCCAGCTCCGGGACCCAACTCGATCTCGACAAAGCCAGGTCGAGATCGACGAAGCCAAGACAGACCACCCGGAGTCGACGAGGAGAAGCTGCCCGAGAAGCCGAGGACGAGAAGCCGAGCACCACCCTACTCGATCTCGACTAAGCTTTGTCGAGATCGACAAGCGACCCAGAGCAAGTCCGAGGAGGAGTCCTCGACGAGACCACTAGAGCCATCTTCGACGAACCTTACTCGATCTCGACAAGAGTTGGTCGAGATCGACGAGCACCAGGAACCCAAGTCCGAGCCATGTCGAGCACACCAACCCGAGGAAGTCCAGTCGACGAACCCTGCTACTCGAGGTCGACGAGCCTTACTCGAGGTCGACTAGACCAGTGTCCAGAAGCTTCTCGACGAGCCTTGTCCGACTAGACTTGGGATTCCTTGGGCGCGAAGGCGGAAGATTCTATCCAAATACATCAAGTTCTATCCAAGGAGACAAGATCTATCACATCATGAAGACCTACCATAATTAGTTTTATCTTTTCCTTATGGATTTATTTCCTTAAAACATTTATTTATCTTTTATGCTTTTAGATATAATTTTAGATATAGATAGATATCTTCTTTCCTAGATTAGCTAGGGAATGAAGGCTATAAATAAAGCCCTTGGGGCTGAGCATTAGGCAACACAATTCCAGTTGAGAGATACAATTACACAGAGTAGTTTAGGAGTTCTAAGGTTTTTAAGGTTTTGGCTTTCTGCGAAAGTTGATTGCCAGGATTGTAAAAGGCTTTGAATATAGTTTTATGCAATTTAGTTCTTTTCATCAATCAATGTCTGCGATTGCGATGAGGCGTGAGTAGTCCACCCACTTCTGGGGCTGGGGTGAGCCCGACGGTGGCCATGTGAGGCGATGCGATAAAGGTCAGATCTTTTGTGTGATTCATCTTCTATCCCTATGAACATGATTCTTTTGCGAGAGTTGAAGGTGATCCTTGTTTGTGTTATTGAAGCGAAAGTGATCTTAATGCAACTTGGATTAATTATGTGAAGAAGGGTTAGTAACAATTAGGGTTTATGCGAAAGCCTCTATATGCCTATTTGTTAATGACGAAGGTTATTTGATGGAAAGCATGATCTTTTGTGCCTTTATGTGTTGTTTTGCATGGTTATCGTTGCGGTGTTGAAACCCTGGCCTTGGAAGTCTTTTAATATATTGAGTTTATTTCTGTTAAATTTCTGAATTCTGTCGAGAATCTGCGATTTATATTTTCTGTCTGTGTTGTCGACATAGAGTAGTGCTTGTCGATCTCGAGTACTGTTCTTGTCGAAGTCGAGTAGGAGTTCGTCTAGGTCGAGTTGGTTTTCGTCTGTTTTCGTCGATTTTCGATTTCTGAAGTTTTTGTCGAGTTACCTTTGTCGATCTCGAGTACCTCTTGTCGAGGTCGAGGTGAGCTTTGCTTGTCGAGTCGTTTGCTTTTGTTTTCTGTTTTCTATTTTCGTTACTGTCTTGTCGACCTAGAGGACAGCTTACTCGAGATCGAGTAGCTTCTGTGTCCTCGTTTTATTTGCTATTTCGCTTTGTCTTTTCTTGTTTTACTTGTTCTTTGCTTTTGTTTTAGTTGCCCTTGCCGGGTTTATTTGTTTCTTTTCTGTTTCTGTCTTTCTGCTGTCTCTGTGAGAATTTACAGCTATCTAAGAACTGCTGACGTGCTTCCTCGTGGATTCGATCCTGACTTTCTCTTACTGCATTGAAAGAGTCTTGTATTTATTTGCTGAGGCCTAAGTCTGGTTTGATCTATTTCGTTATATTTCATACTCGATTCACTCCTTACAACAAATTGGCGCCGTTGCCGGGGAAGCAATCAATCGCGCCTTAGGTAGTCAGTTCTCACTGTTTCTTTGAGTTAGTTTGCAGGTGTATGCGTCGTTCTGGTCAAACACCTGAGTTTGACGCCTTAGACGAACCGGAATGCCTATCCCACATCCGAGCTAAACTACAAAGAGCCATGGCAGCTGCGGAGACACAAGAACAGCTGATCGCTAGGCTTACCAGGGAACTAGCCGCAAGGGATGCTGCTATCAACGCTAAAGATGTTGCTATCGCCGCTGAGAGAGCAGCAAGGGAACAAGCACAGGCTGAGCTTGCCCAATATCCAACCACGGCAGAGGAGTACATGCACCCAACTCTCGTCGTGCCTGAATCGGCGATTCTAATCCCTGAAAACTCTTTTGAAATTCGCACTCAATTTCTTATAGAGCTTAAAAATAATGCCTTCTTTGGTAGATTTAATGAGTGTCCTCTTGAACATATTACTAATTTTCATGATATGTGCCGTACTCTTGCAGAAGGTACAACTCTGGAATATGTCAAGATGAAAGCTTTTCGTTGGTCGCTCGCTGGACCTGCACTGAAATGGCTGGAAGGGCTGAAAGCAAAATCACTCACAACCTGGACCCAAGTAGAGCAAGAGTTTCTGAACAAATTCTTCCCACCTGCCAAAACAGCACATCTCCGCCAGAAAATCACCGCCTTTAAACAGCAGAAAGAGGAACCGCTGGCAAGGGCATGGGAGCGCTACAAGGAACTGCTACGATCCTGCCCTACTCATGGACAGCCACCCTACATCATTCAGGAGATCTTCTTCAACTCTCTTGATCAAGTCACTAAGGACAGAATCAACAATTATACTCGCTACGAGTATCTGACGATGCCGCCAAGTGACGCATGGGGTGTGCTAGAGAAGCTCACCACCTACGACAACAAGTATGGGTCTACTGCAACCTATGAAGAGAACCCATACGCCAGGCCAGCACCATCTATGCCCCTATATGATCCCCCTAAGGAGATCGATCCTGATGTTAGGGAGCAATACTACAGAGACCAGAATAAGAAGCTCCTCAAGCAAGTCAAGTATCTCTCTGTCAACCAGCCTTGCATAGAATGCGGATCGCAAAGGCACACCACTCCTGAGTGCCCACACACAGAACAAGTCAGGATGGCAGAGCACCATGAGGATGCAGCTTACGCAGGGGGTCCCAGTCGCTACATGGGGGACCAAAGGTTTCAGCAACCACAGTGGAACCAAGGTGTCCCTAGGAATCCCCCACCCTACAGAGCTCCAGGACATCCAGAAAGGGACCAGAAAAAGGATGATATACAGACAGTCCTGGAGGAAATACGGAGGAACCACTCAGAAACTAGGCAATCCTTCAACTCCGTCTATACTCAGATGCAAGGTGTCAACTCTAGGCTTGGGGAAATTGATATCTGGCGAAAGACAGTTGATACACAGATTGGTCAGCTAGCAGCAGGAATTCCCAGACAGTCGGGTGCACTCCCTGGATCTTCAGAACCAAATCCTAAGGGAAAGACTGGACACATCGCTGCTATAAAACTCAGAAGCGGCCATCAACTGCAAGAGCCAGAGGTCGGAAAGCAGCAGAACGACGAGGAACAACAAGTCGATCTCGACAAAGCCGTGGTCGATCTCGACAAGCCCTTCGTCGACCTCGAGGAGAACCTGCCAGAATCTTCGTCTGCGCCGAACAGCAACTCGACTGCACCCAATCTAGTCGAGGTCGACAAGACCCTAGTCGATGTCGAGGAGCCTCTGGTCGACATAGAGAAGTCTGCAGCACCTCCGACGTCTGTTCTGGCTCCGAATCAGAAAAAGAAGCTGCCTTTCCCCACAAAATCTCTAAAGGACCCGGCGGAGAAAAAGTTTCAGCGCTTCATCAAGATGCTTCAGAAGCTCAACGTCACCATCCCCTTCACAGAAGCTCTCAATGAAATGCCATCCTATGTCAAGTTCCTAAAGGAGATTCTGAGCAAAAAGCGATCGATGGTGGAAATCACAAAGGAGTGCAGCCATCTGGACATATTGGAGAAGAGGCCGGATCCAGGTAAGTTTGCTATAACTATTGGATTTGGTCCATACAAAATTAATGCCCTATGTGATCTTGGAGCTAGTGTGAGTATAATGCCTTTAACAATTTGGTCCAAGATTAAGATAGGTGCCCTGGAGCCTGTGGATGCTAGACTTTACATGGCCAACAACACGGTGGTCATTCCAACGGGCTTGGTGGATAAAGTCCCAGTACAAGTAGGTAAATTCTTCGTCCCTGCTGATTTTCTAGTTGTTGATATGCAAGAAGATCCTGCTTGTCCAATTATTTTAGGAAGACCATTCTTGGCGACGGTGGATGCCAACATAAGCGTTAGGAAAGGAGTGCTCACCTTCAACATCAGCGATGAGGTAATTGAATATTCCTTTAATAAAACTGAAAGGCATACAGGTCCAATGGAAGAGGTCAAATCTATCTCAGCTGGCTACATCACCTGCGGGGAACCTAAGGTCAGAAATATGACCCCTGAGGAGAAAGAAAAGAGGGACATGGAGGCCCAGGTGAAGGAGATCATGGAAATCCTCAAGGAGAACACAGAAAATCCAATCGACACAGAGCAAGGTAAGTCGTTGTGGATTAATTATTTCTCGGATGCCTTGACAGGAGCTAAGTATGGGGTCAAGATCGACCAGGGCTCTTCGACCTCGAGTAGAACCCTAGTCGATCTCGACCAGACCAAGGAGACTCCACCAGAGCCGGCTTCGTCGAGCAGCAAACCAGAGGGGCCACCCTACTCGATCTCTAGTAGTCTCGTCGAGGTCGACCAAAACTCGGGGAGCCCAGACCCTGCTTCCTCGATGCTGCAGCCACCAGGAGCGAAGGCCTACTCGACATCGAGTAGCCTTGTCGAGGTCGACGAGCCATGCCCTTCATTGACTTCGGCTTCCTCAAGCGCACCACCAGAGCCAGGACCAGCCTCATCGATCTCGACAAGCCTTGTCGAGGTCGACCACCACTCGGCTTCACCAGATCCGCCTTCGTCGATCAGAAAACCACCAGGAGCGGAACCCTTGTCGAGGTCGACCAGCCTTGTCGATGTCGACCAGCCCCTGCCTTCGTCGACTTCTGCCTCTTCGACCAGACCACCACCAGAGCCTGCAGTCTTGTCGAGATCAACTAGCCCTAGTCGAGATGCACCAAACACAGTGGTGCCCGATTCCGTCTCTGCGAAGGTAAGCCAAGGTATGGATCTTTCTTCTCCTATTTCCATTAAAGATTTATCTATACATGGGAGAGGTCTGCCTTGGTATGTGCGATTGTGCAGGATATCCAATGATGAGCCTAAGGAGTATGAAGTTGGAGACAAGCTCTATGTCTTTAAATCAAAGGATCATTGGTTTCCCAACAAATTCAACAAGAAGCGGATGGGACCGTTCGTGGTGATTAAGATCCATTCTGGAGGATTACAGCTGATGGACAAGAACGGAGTCTTATTTGAGGCCCAAGCTACATGGGCTCTGCAAATGCCACCTTGAGCATTAATGGAAAGTCGGCCTAGCGACTATAAAATCTAGAGCATGTACATAGACTTTTTAGGACATTTGAGACTTTGTTTTTTATTTTTGGTTTTGAACTTTTATTTTTTCTATTATGGGTATATGTCTTCTACTTTTCAGGTCAATGGATAGAACCAAGTCTTACTCAGGAGGTGCTCCATTCGATATTTTGAGGCTCGGCACATCTGTCTTGTGAGTTTCTTTCTTTACCCTTACCTTATTTTTTATACAGTGAGGACACTGTAATGTTTAAGTATGGGGTGGGGGAAGGGCTTACTTTGTGCATAATTGCTTTATTTGACATTATTTGTGCATTATTGCTTAGAATTGCTACATGGCTATTTTGGAATGCATTATTGATTTATGTGCTTATATGCATGTTTTCCAAAATTTGAGAAAAACGACCCCATTGAAAATTTTGAAATAATGTCATGGAAGCTTATATTGAACTCGACGATGCAAAATTAGATTCATTAGAGATATAGCATGAAATTACCTAGTAAAGGGAAGTCACAATGAAATGCATATTTTCTTGAAAACCATGAAAGGAGGTAAAATTTGAAGTTGCTTTTGACATGTTGCATGATAAAATGATGGAGGACTTTATATTTCCATATAAATGCTCATTGTTATATCCTAGCCTTACCTATGCTTATGCATCACAAAAGCCATAATATGCCTTATTTCAAATATTGCTCCACATGATCTAAATATTTGTCATTCTTTACCTTATCCGGGGATTATGTTGAGAATGATGATTACATTATGGAAATGTTATATGGTTGTTGTGATTATTATCATTATTGAAGTTTGGCGGGAAATTGTTTGAAATATATGGAAAATTTAATGAGTGAAAGAAAATCCAATCACCTCAGGAGATAAAGGTAGATTGACCCTGCTCTCTGAGATAATAGTTTGGAGAGATGGGACACATTGTGAGGAGTCCAAAGCACTAAGTATCCGGGGCCATTCATGACACCCATGTTTGCGATTCGCGAGAAGGCAGTGCTGAGGTCAGAGAGGTAAAAGCATTATTATTGAGAAAAGCATTATGAAAGGTGATGAATCAAATGGAGAAAGAATGTGGTATGAAATTCAGTTTGGAAATACTCCATTTCCCCGGATAAAAAAAAAGCACCACATTGCCAAATATTGCCCACCTTTTAGCCTTTTACCAATCTACTCCTTCATGAGCTTAAATTAAAGTCTTCTTGATTATCAATGCTTTGTCACTTATGAATGTTTTTGCATAACCCTCCTTTTGTGAGTAGATGTTGCTTTTACATATTTGCACATGCATAAATCTGTGACACTAGTACCTTCTCGAGGATGGTAATTGACTGCAGGGGTATATAAGAATGAATCTAAGATGTTGAGAGTTTTGAATTCTTCCCCTGAATGACAATTAAAAGTATTGCTTGAGGACAAGCAAGCTTAAGTATGGGGTGTTTGTTGTGAGCTGAATCTGCCATGTTTTACAGTAACTTTTATATCGATTTCTGTATACATTGCATTCATTTGGGTTAAGATAGTACAGAATCTATGTAGTTTATGTTTATTTGCCAAATTATGGAATCTACACCAGTTTCTGTTTAATTCGCAGAAATCGAGGCGTTTTACAGCAATTCTACAGAAGGTCGGAAAAGCTCGGAAAACCACTACAGAAGTCCAAGGTCAAAGCAGCGGAACCAAGCTGAAGGTCAAGTCTACTCGATCTCGAGTAGGTCTACTCGACCTAGACGAGCCTGGCCGAGCAGCCTTGGTTGACAGACCATGGTCGAGAGAGCCAGACACCCAGCTCCGGGACCCAACTCAATCTCGACAAAGCCAGGTCGAGATCGACGAAGCCAAGACAGACCACCCGGAGTCGACGAGGAGAAGCTGCCCGAGAAGCCGAGGACGAGAAGCCGAGCACCACCCTACTCGATCTCGACTAAGCTTTGTCGAGATCGACAAGCGACCCAGAGCAAGTCCGAGGAGGAGTCCTCGACGAGACCACCAGAACCATCTTCGACGAACCTTACTCGATCTCGACAAGAGTTGGTCGAGATCGACGAGCACCAGGAACCCAAGTCCGAGCCATGTCGAGCACACCAACCCGAGGAAGTCCAGTCGACGAACCCTGCTACTCGAGGTCGACGAGCCTTACTCGAAGTCGACTAGACCAGTGTCCAGAAGCTTCTCGACGAGCCTTGTCCGACTAGACTTGGGATTCCTTGGGAGCGAAGGCGGAAGATTCTATCCAAATACATCAAGTTCTATCCAAGGAGACAAGATCTATCACATCATGAAGACCTACCATAATTAGTTTTATCTTTTCCTTATGGATTTATTTCCTTAAAACATTTATTTATCTTTTATGCTTTTAGATATAATTTTAGATATAGATAGATATCTTCTTTCCTAGATTAGCTAGGGAATGAAGGCTATAAATAAAGCCCTTGGGGCTGAGCATTAGGCAACACAATTCCAGTTGAGAGATACAATTACACAGAGTAGTTTAGGAGTTCTAAGGTTTTTAAGGTTTTGGCTTTCTGCGAAAGTTGATTGCCAGGATTGTAAAAGGTTTTGAATATAGTTTTATGCAATTTAGTTCTTTTCATCAATCAATGTCTGCGATTGCGATGAGGCGTGAGTAGTCCACCCACTTCTGGGGCTGGGGTGAGCCCGACGGTGGCCATGTGAGGCGATGCGATAAAGGTCAGATCTTTTGTGTGATTCATCTTCTATCCTTATGAGCATGATTCTTTTGCGAGAGTTGAAGGTGATCCTTGTTTGTGTTATTGAAGCGAAAGTGATCTTAATGCAACTTGGATTAATTATGTGAAGAAGGGTTAGTAACAATTAGGGATTATGCGAAAGCCTCTATATGCCTATTTGTTAATGACGAAGGTTATTTGATGGAAAGCATGATCTTTTGTGCCTTTATGTGTTGTTTTGCATAGTTATCGTTGCGGTGTCGAAACCCTGGCCTTGGAAGTCTTTTAATATATTGAGTTTATTTCTGTTAAATTTCTGAATTCTGTCGAGAATCTGCGATTTATATTTTCTGTCTGTGTTGTCGACATAGAGTAGTGCTTGTCGATCTCGAGTACTGTTCTTGTCGAAGTCGAGTAGGAGTTCGTCTAGGTCGAGTTGGTTTTCGTCTGTTTTCGTCGATTTTCGATTTCTGAAGTTTTTGTCGAGTTACCTTTGTCGATCTCGAGTACCTCTTGTCGAGGTCGAGGAGAGCTTTGCTTGTCGAGTCGTTTGCTTTTGTTTTCTGTTTTCTGTTTTCGTTACTGTCTTGTCGACCTAGAGGACAGCTTACTCGAGATCGAGTAGCTTCTGTGTCCTCGTTTTATTTGCTATTTCGCTTTGTCTTTTCTTGTTTTACTTGTTCTTTGCTTTTGTTTTAGTTGCCCTTGCCGGGTTTATTTGTTTCTTTTCTGTTTCTGTCTTTCTGCTGTCTCTGTGAGAATTTACAGCTATCTAAGAACTGCTGACGTGCTTCCTCGTGGATTCGATCCTG
The DNA here is from genome assembly GCA_037127255.1 of Persicaria tinctoria. NCBI lineage: Eukaryota > Viridiplantae > Streptophyta > Magnoliopsida > Caryophyllales > Polygonaceae > Persicaria > Persicaria tinctoria. The sequence goes on along the minus strand of JBANSL010000006.1, from coordinate 35,493,381 downwards.
ACTTTCTCTTACTGCATTGAAGGAGTCTTGTATTTATTTGCTGAGGCCTAAGTCTGGTTTGATCTATTTCGTTATATTTCATACTCGATTCACTCCTTACAACAAGAAACAGGAGAGAGAAAGAGAGGGAGTGAGCAGTTGAGGGGTATCGGGGGGGGGGGGGGGGGGGGGTATGTTTGTGTAGTATTGTATACTTTTGCAAATTATACAAAAACGTGTATATTTTGCTAATTGGGCCGAAAATTTGCGCCTTCGGCGCAAATTTTCTCATTAATTAATTGCAAGAATAAAATTGCCTACAAGCGCCAACAAATTATTTACACTATTTATTAGGGAAAAATAATTAAAATACCCTCATCTTTGAGGGTATGGTAAAAATATAGGCCAAAATGCATAAAACCACCCTTTATTCACCCTTGTTTTCAATTAACCACCCCTTATTCAAAAAAATTCACTTAACCACCCCTTATAACAAACTGTTTGCAAGTAACCACTCTTCCTTTCATTTTCTTTAAATTATACTTCTATTAAATTCAAATTGAAAGTAAAAGACAAAAATGCCCCCAAATTTGATTTTATAGTTTTTATTTATTATTATTTATACAAAATTACCATTAATTTATGCAAGTTGTGCCCACCTCTACTAGTAGGTCAAGTGTAGTCATACCTCTTTTGGTCATCGACGCTTTGTTTGCATCCTTCTTTGGCAATGCTTGACAGTAGACATGTCAAAACACAATCCGACCCTGTCGACTCGACTCGAACGCACTGAAAGTTTTTCCAACCCGAACCCGAAAACCCGGTAATTTTCCGAGTCATCTGGGTTTAGATCCGTTGACCCGATTGACCCAGTAATTTTGACCCGGTGACCCGGTTAACCCGATGGATTTATAATTATATATGATTAATTTTTTTACGGAGATTCCAATTTATTACATTTTATAATTACAATAACTTGATCTTTCATTTTCAAATCAACTTTTATATTTATTTGTATTGTATAATACTCCCTCCAATTGATAATATTTGATTTTTCATCACATTTTTATGAAGATAAAAAAACTCTAAAAAACATTGAAATATTAAAACAATTCTATGCTTAATAATAATTGCATGAAATTATTTATTTAAAAAAATTATTTAAATATTTGATATTTTAGATATTTTTAAATTTTATTAAAAATTATGAGAAATAATAAAAATCAAATATTTTAGATCAGATATAGTATATAATTACAAGCTCTAGAACTTAATAACCACGTCTTTTATTTTAGCATTTTAAAAATGTCGCAAAATTACCAATCGTAATTTTTTTTAATTTAAAAAATAGAAATTGACAAACCCGAAATCAACCAGATTTGACCTTAAACAGGAGTTCAAAAGTCAATCGAGATCTACCAGAGACCTATTTTACCCGAAACCTGAAATGACCCGATTGATAAGTCTACTTGATAGGGATCTAGGTGGAGGTTGTTCGTGCTTCGTCTTGAATGTGTTTATGCATACCTTTGATTTATTTCACAAGACTATAAAAATAGGAAAATAATAGTAGTGTACTAAAAACACATTTAGGGGCATTTTCGTCTTTCACTTTCAAGGTAAATTATGGAAGTTTAATGGAAAATGGGAGGATGGGTGGTTACTTGCAAACATTTTATTATAAGGGGTGGTTAAGTGAATTTTTTTTTTAATAAGGGGTGGTTAATTGAAAACAAGGGTGAATAAAGGGTGGTTTTATGCATTTTGGCCAAAAATATATCCTCAACTTTCAAATGTAATAAAAATATCCCGACCTTTAAGGGTAGTGGTAATATATTACCACAAGTTTTTTCACGAGTCAAAAATGCTGACAAGGCAGCCTACGCCGAATTTTTTATAAGGGTTTTTCTTGAACAGTGTTCTTAAGAAAAATAAAGAGTCGGACCGGGTTCATATCCAACGTCTTTTCTTCCCTCATATCTTCTTCCGTGGACCTTGGTTGCCTCTTGAATTGTCTTCTAGGTCTTCCAGGTAGCTCATGGTTACTCTTCAATGTCAGTCTTCCTCCCTCATGGTCGACTATCTTGAGCTGTCTCTCTCACATCTTCTACCCCTTTGATTCGTTCACGGATTTGGGTGGGTAAGTTTTTTTTCCCTCTTCGTTGTTGTTCTTGTTGGTTTAGTTTTGTTGTCGGTTTGGTGTTAGGAATAGTCGTGTTGTGTTAATTTCAGACAATTTTGACTAGATTAGTTGCTTGGTTGAATCAATTTCGTTTTTCGGGTGTAATTTGTTATCGTTTTATTTTTTTCCTAAAGAAACCGATCAAGAAAACTCAATCTTAGTGTTAATTTGTAAAAAAAACTTCCACGTATGTTATCTTGTCAAAAAAAATCCACGTGAGAAAACACAGGGTAATACATTACCACCACCCTCAAAGGTCGGGATATTTTTGTTACATTTGAAAGTTGAGGATATATTACCATACCCCTAAAGGTGGGAGTATTTTAATTATTTTTCCCTATTTATTACAAAGACAAGTACAATTAATTGGTTATAATCTATCGTGCGTATTTAGGTTACAATAGTGGTAAAACGTAGGTTACAATAGATTACAACAAAGATAGGTTACAATAAGTTACAACAAAGGTAGGTTACAATAGGTTACAACAAAGGTAGGTTACAATAGGTTACAACAAAGGTCGGTTACAATAGGTTACAACAAATGTCGGTTACAATAGGTTACAACAAAGGTCGGTTACAATAGGTTACAAACAAAGTGGTTTACCGTAAAAGTTGAAACCTTACTATTTGATTTACATATGTTACATTAAAAGTGGGCTACAATAAAAGATATGTTACATACGGCCAAAATGAAACAAATCGATGTCGATCGATGAAAGAATAAACAAATTAACATCACACGTTCTTACCTTTAAAGCATTGATTAATTAGAACTCCACTTCACAACACTACAAAAAAAAAAAGATATTAGCAACGGCTATTTGCCGTGGCTAAAAGTCCATTTGCCGTGGCCAAAGGGTATTAGCCACGGTTGTAGCCACAGAAAACAAGCCGTGGGGAAACATGGGGTGGCAAAAGAGATTAGTGACGGCTATAGCCGTGGCTAAAGTGCTAGCCACGGCAAGTTGCCGTTGCTAAATGATTCTGGGAAATAAAAAAAAACACTATAAGTTGGGTGACGGGTCGGGTGATGGATCGGGTGATGGGTTGGGAATGTCTTCACTCGGATCCGACCCGACCCATCACCCATTCACCCATCACCCATTTAATATCCACTTTATTTTGGATTTTCACCAACTTTTTCGGGTCGGGTGAAACGGATATCCGTCGGGTGCGGGTGAAATTGTCATCCCTAAGCACATACCTCCCATGTGGCTTCACCACAGGGCTTAAATCCAGATGTCAACAGGCAGGAAGAGCGTTCTCCACTTCTCCATCCATACCTAGCACCAATGTGGCAAGTATGTGTCAGCAGTTTTACTCTGTGGATTCCCACGTTCTCCACTTCTTCCCACGTTTTCCACTTTCTTCCTCCATAGTTTCAACAGCTAGCAACACCCAACTCCTTCAAGGTTTGTTTTCCGTCTTTCTTTCTCGCTCTGGATTGTTTTCGGATCTCTCTTCTTTTGTGCCCGAGGGGATGCCGATGGGGGTTCAGACTTTTTTGTCACCCCTCCTTCCTCTTTGTTTCTCTCTCTTCCAAGCGTCTAGCGATCATTTCTGAAACTTCCCAATTATGTCTGGAACCTACAAATTCACATCCCTGAGGTTGCTAATCTACTCCTCGTGCTCTTAACCGTTTCAATTTTGCAGGTAATTTCGCTTCCACTCTGCCAATTTTTCATTTTTTATGAAGGGTTATTTTTAGATTTGCGCTGTCGTGCTTTGCAATTAAAATCCCCTTTTCATAATTTTTGGATTGTTGGGAGTTCAATAGTTCATAGATGATTCTTAGTTTCCACCGGTCTGTATTGCTTTAGGTTTTCCCGAGGTTTGGCCAACTGTTTGTGTTTATTGGTTCCTGTTAAGATTGTGTGTTTTTTGGGTTTTTTGGTTGAGTTTCTAGAGTTTGATTTGCATCGTTTTAGTGTTTTCTATGCCAGGTTCAAGTTAATGGTTAAGGTTTACTTGGTTTTATTGTTCATTGTTCTTAAGTGGGGTTTCATTGTTCTTAAATGGTTTTTATTGTTCATCTCTTCGAGCCAAGTAAAGGCCTGCCTTGACAGCTGATGGAAAATAGATTTCAGAAGTTGAGGTGGATTACACAACTACTAATTTCTGAAATCTATTTTTTTTTCTTAAATCAATACTTACTAGTTTTATTACCCGCGTGTTACGCGGTTGCTTAATAAATTATAGATTATTAATTAAAAAAAATTGATATTTTATAGTAGTTTTTAACTTCCTAAAAGACATGTTAAAAAACAAAGTAGCATGTTTTAATTAAAGGAGGGGTATTAGACCATCCAAAGTGGTTGTCCCATAATATTATATTTTGACCTCAAATTAATGTTAAAAACAAATTTACAATTTTTTTTTATTTTTATATGATAATTCACATATATTTATTTTGTAAGAATTGTGAAAAAAATATAAAGAATAAATTTACAAAAATAATTTGACTTAAAAGTTAGGATATATGTTAACTTGAATCTTTTAATTTTAATTAGTTTCTAAAATTTATTTCTTTATGATTTTCATATTTTTTTTATTTTTACAAATGTATTGAAACTATCATTTACTTATAAGATTATTGAGTATGATGATATATATAAACGATTAATAAATTAAAGAACATACATGATATGTATTTTTTTTTAACACCTATGGCAAAACTGGGCCAAGTTCAAAAAGAAAAAATGCCTCCCCATATTTGATAATGATATTTCTTTTGCTTATCATCTTTGATAAAAATGATGGACCCTCCTTTCATAAAAAAATAAAATTAAAAAAGATTATGTTAATTATAATTTTTATAATAACTCAAGATATTTAGTTGAATATTTGTATTAAAAATGAATATATGTAAAAAGACAATAATATATTTTATAACTTATATATATGTCTTGATGATAATATTTTATTTTTGAATAGAGAATTAATTAATAATGAAATCTTATCATTATATAAGAAGAGCTATGGATAAAGTAAGTTGGAACAATGTTTGACCTTGCTTAAATAGATATCCTCTTTTTATAAGTCTTTTTAATATTTATGCATGTTTATTTAGGAGGGTAAAAATTATATAAAATGTTTATTTTTTAAGATAATTTCATACTTATTAAAAAGTTATCCAAAAAAATAATATTTTATGTAGTTTTTAACCTCTAAATAGATATGTGTAAATAGTAAATATCATATAAAAAAACGTTAGTATATGATATCTATATTATATTTGCAAAGCTAGGTCCGTGCAAATGTTTGGATATGTATAAAATCATATCGGTTACTTTAGTTAATACGGAGTACAAAATCTATCAAAGTATCCAACTAAGAGATGAATATATATATAAATCTCTTAGATCTTTATACGTACAAACTATTTAATATATAATTTATTTAAATTTTAAAAGTAATTAAATTATATATAATAATAGATGCCAATGGATAAATTGTATACATACGTACAAACTATTTGATATATAATATAGCTAACTTTTTTTTTTAATAAATTTATCTAACCTTTTAAGATTATGTAGATTTTTTTAGGTAAAATATTTCTAAAATAACTCTACGTAAAATGATAGATTTTGTAACCATTTAATATAAAATAACTCTACGTAAAATGTTTTTTAGATTTTTTTTTCTAGATAAAATATTTATAAAATAACTTAAGATAAAATGATAAGATTTGTAAGATATGAGATTGAATATTTATAATAAAAAATAATTTAATCATTAATTAAAATGGACACATGGGATGACACACGTATAAATAGATAGGGTTATCGTGTAACGTGGCTTAAATTTACTGGATCATCATTAATTGACGTGGCAAAAAACCAGGCCAGGTTGCACCACAGAAAGACACATCAGCGAATCGCACCAGAGCCCGCCACATAAGATTTCCACGCCTCTGTTTTAGTATTATATATTGATTGATATTGATTGATGATTGATATTGATATTGATGATTGATTGATATTGATTGATATTGATTTAGAACTCAAGGCCATGCTACCTGGACTGTTATTCAGTATGTGTCCAATATATCGTTTTTTTTTTCTCAAGGCAATGCTTGATTTTCTAAGATCTGTACTCTATTAAAATGCTTGATACTTGTAGTATACTACCTCATCACACCACCATTCTCAGTTATTTGAAATCTTTTTTTTTTCTGAAATATGTCATTCTCATAATCTGAAAAAATGTTTAGCATATGTTTGAAGGATGATGAGCAAGGACAATGAGAAAGGACAATCCTGTCCATGGAGCTGCATTTGCAAAGGGAAGTGGTGACATGGAGCCAAATCGAGTAAGTTCGTCAATTTATTTTCATTACGAAAACTTAGTGTGCAAGTGATAGAGATCAGCAACTATGATAACTTGCATTCTTTATTTGATTTTGCAGCCCTTTTATAGTCCAATATTGGTGCTTATTAGTTACTCCGTATGATTTAACTGTCTCCTTTTAAGAGTTCATTTGGGAAAATGTGTAGAATAATTACAAGGAGTATATACAGTGGTTATTTATTTCAACAAGATATTTATTTATGCGGATAAGGAGCTTCTGTATAAGCTACGCGTGCCAAAAGAACCGTTAAATTGTTATGTATTATTGAGGATTTTGCATTATTTACTAATTTTTTTTATGAAGCATTTGTTCCACCATTGTTTTCAAGTAAAAAGTATAATTATTTCTCCATGCATCAATTTTCTTCGTGTTGTATTGTGCTGTGTTTGATGCATTTGTTGAACAATGGGTATTTCTTGGTGATCATTAGTAGGGAAGATACAACTGCCTTGCTATCAGTTTAAAATCTTTGAATGTCATTCTTGCAGATTGAGGATGATTTAGAGAAAGAGATTGAGGATGATTTAGAGAAAGAGATTGAAGATGATTTGGAGAAAGGGGTAGCTACTGCTATTCCAGTTCCTCCTGAAAGTGAAGGGAAAGAGGAGGTTGTTGCTGCCTTGAAATGTAGAAGCTATGATAAGAGCTGAAAGGAAAATCACCGCTTTGAAACAGCTGCAAGTAAGTTATATATGATCATGATTCAAGACTATATATGTTTGTTTCTAAATCAAATCATTGGCTGGCTAATGTTAAATTGCAATATATCATTGTATATATCCCATCAATTACCAATGAAAATTGCATGCAGGGTTATATATGGAGAACTAGATTCCAGAACAATGAACTAGGAGGATTAGTTTATGACAATGTTCCAAATGTCCTCGAGAGGTGGCATGCTTCAGATCAAGGTTCTTTGCTCTACCTATAAATTTATTCTCTTTCAAATTACAAGGCTTGAAAAAGATGTGTTGTCAAAGCCTGAGTATGATATCCAGGTTGTCTAATATGTGACAAGTATATGGGAATATCCTTGATTTAAATTTGATGGAATCAAAATAGATGTCACACCTTTCCCCTGAGTATAAATTAGCAATCAACTGAAGCATGCCACTTAAACCAGCTACCTTGCTATCCTTGATTTAAATTTGATGGAATCAAATTAGATGTTGTAAAACTAATTTCTCCTGTCTCTATTCAAATTATAGGTTGCCCGAGTATAAATTTATTCTCTTTGTTGTCTCACTCTCAGCGTCACATCCCTGCACTTCAGGCGAACAAAATAGATGTCACTTAAATTTGATCATCTATTTCTTGTGAATCTGATTATTGTCTTGCCACACAGGAAGAAATTGAGGAGCTTGAACGTGAAAATCGACTTCACACTCAACAGGTATATGTAGATTGCTTTAAGTCTCTATATTGAATAATTTTGCATGTGTCTTATTATGTTGCAAGTAGTCATCTGTATCATTGCCATGGTTCATATCTTGGTGTGTTAAAATTGCTATTATCACTATCACAAATGAAAATGAACAAGAAATTAAGGTAAACCATGCAGTTACACTTGGAGAGAAGGAAAACATCCCGGATTGGCCTCTATTAATATGGCATGCCAATCTGTATATGTACTGCCCATGTCATTCCCCTTTTTAGAATACCTTGTATTGCTGACATCTCTTTCAATAATGTTAATGTTAACCCAAAGCGACTTGGATTCACAATTGGCAAAACCTATACGCGTCCAAGCATAAAACTATTCACCTTGTATCCAAAACTACGCATCTTGTAACGTTAACTGCCCTGTTGAACGGCTCTTTGATTGGAAGTGCAGATTATCAAGTGTCAATAAGCGTATTGCTAACAACTCTTCTAATGCTCCACAGAACGCTGCAATGACACATAAAAGTCGGTCTCTCTTCTCGCGGTTCTCATTTGTGTAACAGCTAGATTAATAGAAAAGGCTTTTCTGCAGGTGTCAACAGCACGCGGGATTTGGTTTTTTGATTACGTAAAGGAGATGGGGGTCGTTGACATGATTCTTTTGTATACCATTCGCAATTTTCTTCTTTTGCCAAATCGACAGTTGAAAATATCTTGTAAAATTGAACAAGTAGTAGACTTACCACATAGAGAGAATGGGTATGTGCGACTAATGAAATGGAAGATTCGTGTTCTTTTTTTTTTTGAAAAAAGTTTATTGGGGGTTGATGAAATGTAAGTTACGTCATTGAGAATTTGAGATTGAATACCATTCAGGGTCATTTCCTATGTAGATCCTTGCCCCATAAGCATTTCCTATATAGATCCTTGCCCTATTAGTGAGGCTAGCTTCTGTAAAATGAAAATTTGTCGACTTTAAAAACTTTTTTTTAGCAAGACTTTAAAAACTAAAAACAAGTGAAACATGGGAATTGATTAGATTGCAATATATCTCTATTTGATTCGCTTATACATTTTTATTTGGAAATTCTGCGTAGTCACCACGAATATTGAAGAGGATGTCATGTCAGGATCCTCTACTAATAATCACTCATCTCATTATTTAAGCATGCTCCTATTTACTGGGTCAAATTGGCATTACAAGTATAAACTAAGCACTTGATTTAGTACTTTTCATCATATACCTTACTCGATCGTAAGGTCTTTTGTAGCGGATGTGTTTTTTTTTTTTTGCCTTTGGTGTATTATGCTTTTATGTATCACAATACGGTTGAATGTACTTTTGGCCATTATTAAAAATTTGTTGTGAATAAATTTTCCACATATAGGAAACTCATGAAAGAAAAAGAAAAACCCCAAACTCATGGTCCCCCTCCCCGTCAACCCCCGCCGGCCGGTGCTGGTGAAGGGCATGCTGGCCAAGAGAAAGTGAAGGAGAATGCTAATGGGATGGACACAGAATTCCCTAGTCTCCAAGAAGTAATGACAGAAGGATCAGGCCATGCAATGAATTTCAAAGAAAAGCTGATGGGCGGTAGAGGAGAGAGTCACGCACTGATTCAAACTGTAGCCACTTTCCATGAAAGCGATCTGGGCTACACGGCAATGGATGACTCTCCTCCCGAAGAAGACGATCCCCTATGCCCAACCATCACGCTCAGCAAGAAGGAGAAAGAGGAGCTTTGGAAACCTTGGCAGGACACGCTTATTATCAAGATGTTCGACAAGGGCCCCGGATATATGCAACTACACAGAAGGCTCTCGCAAAAATGGGGCCTAAGGGGTTCTTTCTCTCTGATCGACCTAGGGAACGACTATTTCATAGCGAGGTTCTCTAATCAGGAAGACTACGACCATGTGTTGCTAGAAGGCCCCTGGATGATTGGAGACAATTATCTCACGATCAGACGCTGGGTACCAAAGTTCGATGCAAGCACCGCGGAAATCACAAAGCTGATAGTTTGGGTCCGAATTCCATGCCTGCACATTGAATATTTCGACCCGAGGTTTCTTAGGCTGGTGGGACAGAGGATAGGGAAAGTGCTCAGGATTGACAATACTACGGCTATGGCGGAGAGAGGTCAGTTTGCGAGAATGAGTGTCGAAATTGATTTGACGAAGCCTTTGCTATCCAAATTCCGCTTAGACGGAAAAATCTGGCCAATTCAATACGAAGGGCTTCGTATGCTCTGCTTCAAATGTGGTAAGGTAGGACATGACTTTGAAGGATGTGGGGAAGAGATGGAGAAAGAAACGAGTTCGAATGCAACCAATGAAACCAGATCGACTAAGGCTGATCCTTCAAAGGATTGCTATGGGGGTTGGATGCAAGCGAGAAAGCCGCAGAACAAGCGCCAGGGAAACAAGGAAACCCGACCAAGGTCAGGCCAGGATGCGATGGGTGGGGGTAGTAACACGCCGGCGTCCGATCAGCAAGGCCAGAAAACTCCTCCGATAGGGCAAGCAAACCGGGGTTCCGATAGAGCTGCGAAAGGAAAGGCCGTGATCCTAGGCAATCCAGGATTTGCGGGATCGACGCGATTTGCGGTGCTAGGAAATATCGGGGAAAATCAAGAAAATCAAGGAGAAATTGAGTGAACAGTTAATCCAGAGCAAAATTCAAATGGGAAAAATCAAGAGGCGGGGGAAATTAAAGATTTGACAGTGGTTGGGCAAAAGGAAGAAAATTTGGGTAAAGAAAATAGGCCCACTAACGAAACTATGAATGGTCTTATCTACAAGATCATTCAAGGGGGATCTGGATTAGGAGTAAAGAAACAGAAGACCACAAAAAGGAAACTGAAGAACCCTAGAGGCTCGACGATTAGAACCCAGCCAGTCACGTCAGAGAGGGAGAACCCCCTGAATCTGGATGCAGTTAACGAAGCTACCTTGAAGCTCCGCATAAGCCAGCAAAAAGCCACAAAAAGAACCCCTCTAAGCCCAATCTATGACCAAGCAGTGAACTTTTTCCACGACACAAAGAAGAACCTTGACACCACCACATACACAAACCTAAACCCTCCTGTTCTGACCAATGAACAACCTACCACAGGTAGTGAAGATCCCAGTTCAGGATTGGAGAGACTTTGTAATGTCGAACCGCCAGACCGGCCCTTTTCTAATACACTTTCCCCCCATAGCGAACCGAGCGCAACTGGAACTCCGACCCAAGGACATGGTGAATCAACCAATCTTATGCCGGGCGACTCTGCCCCAAGCTCTAATTGAGACGATTTCTCGTCTCGATGAAGCGGCCAATGCGTTTGCTGATGCAATGTACATGTCGAACGAAACGGTATTCAGAGCCCTTCACAATACCTTGTTTTTTATGGATAGTTTAAAAATCTTAGCCTGGAACACCAGCGGAGCGGGAAGCGAGGCTTTCTTTGCCGCTATCCGAGAGTTAATCAGGAGATACGACCCGCAAGTTCTGGTTTTGGTTGAGCCTAGAATTAGTGGGGATACAGCTGATAGAGTTTGTAGGAGAATTGACTTCGATGGAATGATCAGAATGGATGCAGTGGGCTTTGCTGAGGGAATTTGGCTACTTTGGCGAACCTCGACGGTGGATGTTTATCCGATCGTTCAGCACCCGCAACACATAACAGTCGAGATTTACAGACGAGGGGAAGTGCCATGGATTCTATCTACAGTCTATGCAGCGCCGGCGCGAGTAAGAAGGCTAGATTTATGGAGGAGTCTGGTGGAATTCGCTGAGACAAACACCAGGCCCTGGGTCCTGATCGGTGACTTCAACGCGACAATGAGCCAAGAGGAAAGATCACCTCTAGTAGTTGTGCCGAGTCCGCCCATTCCTCAGGATTTTAAGGAATGGGCGGACTCGGCACAACTACTAGATCTCGGCTTCTCGGGGCCTCCGTTCACCTGGTGGAGGGGCAACCGGGAGGAGACGAGGACAATGGCGAGATTGGACAGGGCGCTCTGTTGTCCGGAGTGGAGATTGAGATACCCGGAGGCCACGGTATCCCATTTAGTAGCTCCATACTCGGACCACACCCCTATCTTGATGGATCTGGAACCGAAGATACATGGGCAGCCAGCAAACAAACCTTTCCGCTTCCAGTCCGCTTGGATGTTGCACGATCGATTTAGCGAACTCCTGGAGTCAAAGTGGAAGAAGGATGCTGAAATTTGTACAGCGCTCAGACGGTTTGCTAATGATCTCGATGCCTGGAATAAAGATACGTTTGGTAATATTTTTAAGAGAAAAAAGCTGCTGGAGAAGAGAATAGAGGGGGTCGGACTCAAACTAGCGGAAAGTGTCTGCAAACACTACCTAGATTTAGAGGATAAGCTGTCGACAGAACTAGAGGATGTCCTAGCTCAAGAGCAACAGTTGTGGTTCCAGAAGTCTCGGGCGAGTTTCCTAATAGAAGGTGACAGGAATACTAAATATTATCATCTTTCGACCATCATTCGTCGCCGAAGAAACAGGATCGGTCGGCTGCAAAATGACGAGGGAGTATGGATAGAGGAGCTGGGTGAATTGAAGGCCTTAGTGACGTCTTTCTTTGCCAATTTGTACACGGCTGAAAGTCAGCAACCTACCAATGTCGAGTTCAAGAGCCGAAGAACGTTTCCAGTAGTTGACGGGGGGAGACTCATGGTGATTGCTGCTCCGTTCATAAGGGAAGAAGTTTGGAATGCGCTCACACAGATGGGGCCTTACAAAGCCCCGGGACCTGACGGATACCCGGCTATTTTTTACCAGAGAAACTGGAGCACAGTTGGTGAACAAGTAAGTAACACTGTTCTGAATCTACTCAATCATAATCAAGCGCCGAGCGATATTGGAAACGCCCTTCTCGTCCTCATTCCAAAAAACTGAAATCCCCTCAAGTGCAAAACAGTTGAGACCGATTGCGCTGCTGAATGTCATCTTCAAGATAGCAACGAAGATGATAGTGAACCGAATCAAACCAATTCTCCCAGATCTTATAGCTCCTACTCAGGCGAGTTTTATCCCGGGTCGTCAGATTGTTGATAATATAGTCGTGGTGCAAGAAGTGCTTCATTCCATGGCAGAGAAGAGGAGGAGAAAGTGGATGTTAATAAAAGTGGATTTAGAGAAAGCTTACGACCGGATTGACTGGGCATTTTTGAGGGCTATCTTAGAGAGAGATAAAGTACCGGATTCTCTATCCCAAGTGATCATGAAGTGCCAATCGATGGGTCGTATGAATGTCCTATGGAACGGAGAGAAATCAGGAGGCTTTCAACCCTCGAGAGGCATACGACAGGGGGATCCGCTCTCACCGTATCTCTTTGTTCTCTGTATGGAGTACTTAGCTCATATAATCCAAGACGCCGTGGAAGAGGGTAGATGGAAGCCTATACAGGTTGGAGGAGTTGCAATCTCGCACCTCTTTTTTTGCAGACGACCTAGTCCTGTTCGGCGAGGCGACTCCGGAGCAAGGCTGAGTGATCAAACAATGTCTAGAAAGCTTTTGTGGGACTTCAGGGGAGAAGGTGAACTTCAGTAAGAGTTCTGTGGTCTTTTCCCGCAACGTCGCAGCAACGATTAAAGGAGAAATAAGCACATAATTAGGCATACCGGTAGCCTCCGACTTTGGAAATTATCTTGGTGTGTCTACCACTTGTGGACGTATGACGAAAGAGAAATTCAATTCACTGCTTGATAAGGTATCGACAAAGCTAAAGGGATGGAAAACGCGCACTCTCTCGATGGCGGGTCGAGTCACCTTAGCCAAGTCAGTGTGGACCAGCCTTCCCCTATATACGATGCAGTCGACTTATCTTCCGAGAGGGGTGTGCGACGAAATAGATAAGGTGGTTCGAGGATTCGTGTGGGGATCTACCGCTGAACATAGACGTGTACACCTATTGAGGAAGGAGGTGCTCCATGCTCCGGCGGGGGTGGGGGGCCTTGGTATCCGCCCGATGCGTGAATCCAACCAAGTGAACCTTGCCAAACTGGGGTGGAGGCTAATTCAGCAACCTTCAACATTGTGGAGCAGAATTATAAGAGGCAAATACTGTCATGGCAGGGTAGACAGGGATATGTTTGTTCGTACAGGAAGAGTGTCGAATACCTGGGCAGGCATGGTCCATGGGGCTGCAGTACTAACTCCGGGGCTAAGAACGAGTATTGGTGATGGGACGTCTACCCTCTTTTGGTCCCATCCCTGACTGCGAGAAGGCGCGTTGGAGGATGAGGTTCAGCAAGAGATGCCGGAGGAGCTCGCAGGGGCTACGGTTGCTGAAATGTGGGATGGGGGAAATTGGAAGTGGGAGATTATCACCCCTCTTCTTAAGGAAGAGGATAGGTTGCGGCTGCAATCGGCCAGAGTAAGCGACATACAAGGTGCTAGCGACAGATTATTTTGGGGACACACTCCATCTGGCAAGTTCACCACAGCATCTGCACTTCATTTGCTGATTAATAATCATGGTTTGTCGGTTTCGAAAGGATGGGGCAACATTTGGAAAGTTCCAGCGCAACAACGAGCCCATAATTTTACTTTTCTGGCGGCTCACGATGCTGTACTCACAAATGCAGCTAGGAAGAGACGCCACATGTCGGAGTTCGCGCACTGCCCAAGATGTGGAGAAGAGGAGACTGTGATCCACATGCTGCGTGAATGTGACCGAGTTAAGGAGGCTTGGATGCGTGTGACAGGTGACAACCCTTCTCAAGCTTTTGTTGCTGATGTGAGTATTCAAACCTGGATCTTTAATAATGTAGAGAAGAGGGATAGATGGAGTGCAACTTTTACAACTATGTTATGGCTACTGTGGAAGACAAGGAATGAGCTTGTCTTCCATGGCCACGATAGCATCCAGAAAGTGCACTATAAGGTATGGAGGACGGTCTCGGCATACCTCCACGCCCGGGACAAAGAAGAGAGCTTGAGACCGACGGTGAGTAGGGAGACCCAAGCACCAGGGCCATGGCATCCTCCGGAGCCCGGATGGATCAAATTAAACACCGACGGAGCTTCGAAAGGAAACCCAGGTCTTGCAGGGGGTGGTGGAATCCTCCGAGGGTCTGATGGTGAGTTCCTCCGAGCATTTGCTTTTAGAGGAGGCTACTGTGGCGCCCTTGAAATTGAATTAAGAGCTGCTTTTAAGGGACTGAATCTGGCTAAGGAGATGGGAATCTCCCAACTGATTTTGGAGATGTATTGTGCATAGGCGCACAAAATATGTAACAGACTCACCATAATTTAGTGCTGCAATGTCGGAAATTGATCGACGATGCGGACTGGAGAGTGGAAGTCAAGCTCACTAGGAGGCAAGCGAACAAGGAGGTTGATGCCTTGGCTAATAAGGGACTAGAAATAGATGATAGCTGTCAAGTTTTTACTTCAATTCCAGATTGTATTAAGGGGCTTTGCCCTTTTGCTGGCACCTCTTTTTCCCTTTAACTAAGTAATAAAGCATGGGCTTGAGCCCCCGTTTAAACCAAAAAAAAAAATATTTGTTGTGAATTAGCTTATAAGTCTTGTATAGATTTTGTATTCGAGGTTGGTTACTTATTTCCTTAAATCAAGGTGAAAGTCAGAAGAGGGAAATGGTCCCAAATTCCTTGTAAATATAAAGTATTTATCTCTGAGGACCAACTCAAATTTTATGGGATTTTTCATAATGAAAGTCTTAATTTTAGTAATGCTTTTCTACTACCACTAATGTAGTATTAGAATATAAAGAATTTTTCTCCGAATGTATTATGACTTATTATGCAATATAATCTTTTCAACACATTTTATTCTAATGATCATTTTCATATGACGAATAACCACCGTAATAAATGTGATATTTTCTCCTCATCCAAATCTATTCAACATTTATTTTTTGTATTCTATTTATAATGTTGTTTGAAGTGTGCTCGATGTTGAGTTGGATTGGGGTCAATGCTATTTAAGTTTGATATTCAACTTTGATAAATATTCAATCCTTTTAAATTATTTCAAAGGAAAAGGAGAAATAAACCATAAAGATAAGATAAATAATGTTTTATACATTTTTAGAACATTACAGTATATGATTATATCCATGTTATAGAAAGAAATATTTCAAACCCGTACCTACACCTTTTTCACTTCACAAGGAGACGAGGGCCTCTTCCGACGCGAAGAAAACGCAACCCCCTGCGAAGGGCTGAGCTGCCGATTCCACCACCAGTGCCGAGGAGACAGCCCACACCCCGTCACATCTCACCTCGTCGGTCGTCATCTGTCGCACGGACGAAGGCACGAGGTCCCCTACGCCTCCTAGGTGAACACCGCCGGTGAAAAGGTATGTGACATCAGGCTTCCTCTTCCATTATGATGCTACTGCCTTACCCTCTGTGCAATTAGGACCCATAGATTGGTGTGAATTGAATGTGGGGTGTTGCCCCTTCTTCCCCGACAGTTGAAATTGCGGGTCGAAAACCCTAGGCCTAGAACCCTAAATTGAATTGGGGAAATAGAAATCGGCGGTCGTTAGGGCAATTTAGCTTGTCGGCGTCGGCATTGGCTGCCTGTCACCGATGGGTGGTAGCTAATTAGGGTGGATTACCCGTGACCCTAGTGGATTTCCAATTTCGCCTTTGATGATCCTCATTTGTGGATCACTGTCGTAGGTTGGTAGCAAATGGTGTTGATTAAAGATGAAACCACCGTTGACGAGGTTAAAGAGACATTGAAGGATCGGGATACAAGCGGCTCTTCGGTGGCATCGGAGGATGCTGGATCGGAGAAGATAAGCAAGGATGTTTTGGAAGGGTTCGAAACGGCCAGCGAAGGTGACCTTGGTGAAGAAAAAGAAGTCGAAATTGGCAGTGGTGATGTTGAAAGAGAAGCTGAGCGGAATGAAGGCGAGGAAGAACAGGTTGCGCCTCCGAAGAGTGATGCTTATGAAGATGCGTTGAACGAAGATGAACTGAAGCAGGTTAGTTTTCTCTCTTCCCCTCTCTCTAGTTGGATTTGGTTACGGTATATCTGATTAGGGTGCGCAATTTCCCAAAGTTGACCCTGAGGTGTGTCATTCGAAGGCTTTTAATGGTATAATACATTGTGTTGATTGCTCATTTGTCAATCGTTATTGAAGTTGATACCTTTATGAAGATGGATTATGATCCATGTTGTTTTCCTAGTTCAATGTTATAGAGGCTTTCACAACCAGTTTAATGCCAGTTTAATTCCTTGGGTTTATTCTTTGCTTGCACATTTTGGGGGAACTGCTAGTTTAGTTATGCCTTGCTTTTTTGTAACATAACATGTCTATTAAAAGTTAAAAATTTGGCTTTGTTTCGAAACAGAGAGCCTTATCACAAGCGAATGATGCAAAACTTGAAGGTAATATGCTATTTAAAGATGGAAAATATGAAGAAGCACTCTCAAAGTATGAGGCTGCCTTACAAGTTGCTGCAGAGATTCCATCCGCTGATGAACTGCGGTCCATTTGTCATTCAAATCGTGCTGTATGCTTCTTTAAACTGGTAGGTGAATTTTACTGTAACGAATTTTAAATTTTTTTGTGTTGATGTAAATATTGCACTTTTATTTTGACTTATCTATAGTTTGTTAGTAGCAGTAAATGTGCTTGATCTACTTTTTATCAAAGGTAAGCTGACATACTGCAATTTACACAATTATTTTAGAAATAGAAGTTTTTACCAATGCACTGTGAGTCTGTAATGAACTCTATACTACTAGGTAGTATCCCTTCTTCATAGACTTAGTCAGAAGTTGGCTGATAAAACTTAGTGTCTTTCAACTGCTACAGTTCAAGCAACCTTTTGTTGTGACACTTGAGCTTCATGTTAATATTCTCCAGCCCTATAAGTAGTTCTTGTAATGAATTCTGAGGTGGCAAGATGTTTGTTTGTTTGATGTGAATGATATGAACAAATTTGATTCCGAGTTATTGAAGTTAGAACCCCTTGGTGTCTGCATACCGTGAAAGATGCAAGATTATGGCCTTCGTAGTCAGAGGCATTAGGTTAAGACTTTGAGTCTTTGACAGAGGAGAGGTGCGCCTTCTAATACAAGAGTAATTAGGAAAAGTGACCGATTATATTTATTTAGGGAACTTTCATGCGATAATATGTAGTCCTGGTTGTACTGAAGGGCAAGGAGCCTTGTAGAATGTTTATTTTCAACTTTGCATCTTCTATAGTACTTGGAGTGTAAGTTTACTGCCTTATTCCAATTGACGGTGGTTCCCTACCCCTCCTATTTTCCTCCCTAACACATTATGCATGTTTTGAATGTGCGCAAAATGTGTGCTTGTTTAACATTGTTCACCGTTTGAATATCAGGGAAAGTATCAAGAAACAGTCAAGGAATGCACTAAATCTTTGGAGCTAAATCCTGGATATATGAAAGCTCTTATTAGAAGGGCAGAAGCAAATGAGAAGCTTGAACATTATGACGAAGCTATTGCTGGTAAGTGTGTATTTCATGGAAGAACCTTTATTAACTTCAACAATGTGGAGGGCAGTGGCCATCAGTCCACCAATACACCATATTCGTTAGGGGTAGGAGCTTAAGAACCCTGTACTGTTCCATTAGCATGGATGACAATCAGGTTCACCCTTTTTATGTGTGTTTATCGTGTTTCTTTGATCTTGTATTTGCTGTGCTTTGCAGATAATAAAAAGATTTTGGAACTGGATCCTTCAAATTATGATGCTAGAAGATCAATTATTCGTTTGGAGCCTTTGGCCAGAGAAAAGACGGAGAAGATGAAGGAAGAGATGATTGGTACTCACTCTCTGCCTTTGTGTTTTTTATTTTTGCCCTGTACACAAACACACACCGCATTCGTGAGCTTGTTTCTTGCAAAAAAAATTATGTGTATGCTTCCTTCCAGATGAGTAGTATTATTTCAGTGGAAAAGATATATTTCAATGTTTCACAACATTTACCTGCCTAATTGAAGGAATATATTTAGAACGCAATATCTTTAAAATGGGATTTACACCTACCCACTCTCTTCAAGCAGCTAATTCTTAAATATCTGTTCATGATTAGTTAATCCAACAAGGGTGTTCTTGGTCTTAATAGCCGTGGAGCTAGCTGAAAGCTTTATGATTGGATGATAATTGTTCACTAGCCACTGGATTTTGGTTGATGATTTTTTATGAAATTGGCTTTGTTGTACTTGTAGCTGATAAATTTGAATCTCATAAGAGGACATTCTCCTTTGAAAATATGTTTAGCATAGATGTTTAGTTGAATAGAGTGAGTACAGTTTAAGACCAGAAATTTCAAACTAACTAAACTCATAAACATCTGTTTCGTCTGGGCAACAAGATAAAATGAGATCTTTAGCTTATTGAGGAGCATAGGGATAAATGTTCATATTGTTTTTTTTTTCTCTCCGAGAAGATAATATAAGCTCTTAAAAATGACAGAACTCCTAATAAGCTAAATTGCAATTATACGCTGGCTCCAGGATAGAGCTAAACCCAGCTTCTTTCCTTACAAGATTACATAGCTAACCCTCAAGTTTTTACTCAAAGAGACAATTTCAAAAGCTTGTCTACAACACATCTCTTTTCATTATCAGCTGTATGGATCTTGTGGAGTTTATAAAAAACACTATGGATGAACTGAAAATCTATATCACGAATTTCTAAATAAAAGAAAAAAATAATAATAACTGATTAAAAAGAAAAGATCAAAATCTAACCATTAGAATATATTTTGTTATGCTAGGCCGAACATTAGACACAAATAGAACAATGAACACTTGGATGTGATCTTATAAAATCCACCCATAAGAGTTTTTATCCAGCTCCACTGAATCCAAATCCATTTCTTTATAGCTATTTTGACAAGTCAAATGGCTAAAAGGTGTGATAAAGTATGTTTTGAACTAACTTTAAATTCCTTGTGTGGCTACCTAGTATTGATACAAATGATACCTTAGTGCCGCAGCCTGCTAAAGAATTTGTTATTGAAACACGCTTGATCTTTTTTCTTTACAGACCTTGCTTTGAACATATTCCTATATCGTGGTGGGGAAACTTATTTGTTTTCACCATCTCATAGTCTTGTCTTCCTTCCACTGACTTGTCATATTGATTCATTTGCTTGTCCCCAGAATTTTATCTGACATCTTACTATGGCTTAATGTGAGCAGGAAAGCTAAAGGATTTGGGGAACTCTCTGCTTGGCCGCTTTGGAATGAGCGTGGACAACTTCAAGGTCGTCACGGATCCTAAAACTGGTTCTTCCACTATTCAGTACCAACAATAATTTCCTATACTGCCATTATTCAAACCTATAAATATTGATGAACAGTCAAAGTTGAAGCAAGTGTTTGAACTGTTTTCTTGTGTTATATCATGGTGGCTAGTGTTTACAAAATGAACATGCTAGTTCTGCAAGGGTGATATTTTGAATGCACTTTGGCATATTCCTGCAGACCGGCATTCATTTGGAGGTTTAGTTCCTTGAAACATTTCTGGTGGTTCAAGTATGCACACTTATGATTGAAATTTAGGCAGATTTATATGCAAACCATTCCTGTCCTACTTTACTTTGCCCATACACATGCATGAAGGTACCGGATTAGTTGGTACTTGATAAGCTAGACTGTAACTTAATTTATTTTCTAGTTTAGAGGGAAATTAGAAAACAATAGTTTGCAGAAGAATGGAAGTGAAGCACAAAATAGTACAGTTCTGAACAAGAAATTAGTCAAGTGTTTTCTCATAGTTTGCTGCATTGCACAGGGAAGAAGTTTTTCTTCTTCTTTGGCATAGGGATTTTGAACCGTCTGTTAGTTTGGGATGAGCTGATGTTTAGGTCGGCAATCTTATTTCATAGAAGGCTAGAAGCTATCTAAACTAGGAAGATTTATCACCACCCTCGTGGATTTTCAAATCCATCACTGAAGCATCTATTATCTTGGCTCATCTGGACTCCATGAGCCATATAACCTTCAGTGTCATACTCCAATAAGTTTCTGAAGCGCAGCGCAATAGTTAATCTACTCTTACCAGTGAGATAACCATTATTTGTATGGAACAACAGTACTGGTTCAATACTTTAACTAGGCAGCGGCAATAACTAGTCAACAAGACTGTACAAGGAGGTAAACCCTGGGTATGGTTTTATTCTTCCATTGTTGAGAACTCTTTGGTCTCTGTCTCTACATAATGCAGAGACAAGCTGAATGATCGATCATGATTGCACAGTGTTCTCAGTTCCCTCTTCTTGCGTGAGCTGGTTTTTGATAGCGTGCTCCTCTAGGTATTCTTTGCTGTTCATCGCAGTCAATCTGCATAAAGCTTGTGCATTAGGAGTTGATTTAGAAAAGACAACGAAGCTAACCCACAACATAAGGTAGCCATTACTGCTTACCTACTGATGGTGCGATCCTTGGCAAACCCGAGCTTGTTGTCAACGCACAAGTCAGCGTCCTCATTTCCCCTTGACCTAGTGGATGTTCGTGGCGCCCTTTGGTGAGTGTCAGCTATTGTGATGATCCTCTCAAAGAGCTCTTGAGGACTCCCCTCGGCTGTGCACAATAGCCTTGCCCTGTTATCATACATCACCTGAAAGCACAAGCACTCAAAGCAAACAATTTTGAAGTGTAACATAAAACTCACTCAGCTCAACACAAATGGCAAAACAGACAAGACACCTACAACTAATGTAACAAATCGGTAAGCTGATGTACGGTTGTGTAGACCGAAAATTGGCACCCCATCTAGCGCTAGCGTATGGAACTTCTCTGCAAAACGACTTGAGAGCCTGTTATGTTGCACATTTTAGAGCTTTACGAAGCACAAAATGTACGAAAGATAAAAGACGGATCGGAGAAGATGTCAAGTAATTGAGGGAGAAGCAAAAGAACAGATTTTGCAACTTACTGAATAACCCCAAGTAGTCAGTTGCACTACGTGGTCTGTCACAGAGTTCATCAAATGGGAAATATGCACATCCCTTTGCACCAGAAGTGACCTAATCACAACCGAAAGAAACGATTCAACTCGCTGACATGATTCGAATAAAGCTTGGGAAATATGCACATCCCTTCGCACAATCACACTTGATTCAGTCGCTATAAACAGAACTATCATGTTCGAATTCATTTGTGTACTATATACCTTTAAAGTCCTACCCATGTCAACTTCTACATACTGGAGGTGAGCTTCATCATCTCCAAGCAACTCCTGAAACTTAGCCTTGAGAAGGTCTGATAAGTCCTTCCCGACAAAATAGAATCCCTGCTCGCGCTGCAGGAAGCACGAGCTCTAAAGATAAATACTTGTGTCGTATGGAAAAAATGATAGGAAGTGATGTACATACGGAGGTTAGACGTCTGTAGTCCACAGATGAAGAGATATCATGGACTTTACACCTTTCCTGTATTGCAACGAAAGCTACCTCAGAAACCGAAAGAGATACAATTGTTACAAGGTGAAGGATAAGCTCTCAAAACCACTGAATGTAACAAATCATCATCATCATCACCTTCAAAGTGGCAATAAAAGGCATAATGAGATCTCTTTGATGTTCGCCTTCATACAGACCATCTGGAGGCCGATTGGAAGTTGCTATCAGGATCTATTGAACACGAAATGTGTAACAATCAGGCGCTTCCAAGATGAGCTCACCGGATGCACCTTCAAAGAACATAAAGAAAGTAGAATCGATACTTACAACACCATTGCTAAATAGGTGCCCGAAAAGGCGATGCAGGATCCAGGCAACGCCTATATCAATCACCTGGGATATGAAGGTAAAGCCATAGTTACACCATTGATTCAATCATCAAATCAGGATTTCAAATTAACCGAAAACTAAAAGGTTTACCATGAATTCATCAAGGCATAGTAGAATGGATTCAGCTGATATCTCTGCAGCTACGACTTCCAGGGAGTCCGAGACACCTCTGTGCTTCTGCAATCAAACTACATCAAGCACGGATTCTTCAGTAGCAAGCTCACAAGTGAGTATAAACCCGTTTAACTACCTGTAAGCGGGTTTGTATGCCCAACATAAAGTCGTAAAAATGCACTCTCTTCTTCCTCCAATTTGAAGGCCTGAGAATTTTGACAAGAGTCTTTCACAAAGTGTCCGAGGAAACTCCAAAGCGAAGTGAGATCTGTTACAATCTCAAGCATTCTGATAAATTGAACTCACAGTTGATCAAAGAACAAATCCACGAGCATGGTTTTTCCAGTTCCAACTCCACCATAAAGGTAGAGTCCTTTAACTGGTGAATGTGAAGATTGATTCAATAGACGAGACCACAACCATCTAGTTCTGAAACATGAGCACATTGATCAGCCGATGGTGAAACATACTCTAACATTGATAACCATGGAATAAGATGGAAAGAGGTTGTTTACCTGCTAGATTTCTCAGAAGCAGTAGAACAGTCCAGTCTGCATATATCGGCATTCTCAACAAGCTCGTCATAAAGCCTCTGAAGCCCGTTTAATGTTCCAAGCTGCAACAACCATTCGCGAGAAATGCTTTCAATCGATCAACAGAAACATCCATTCCCAATGTATTAATCAACAGAAGTAAACATTGAGATCATGCTAACTACCAATGTCACACCTGGCATCTGTCGCCTTTCGAAAGTTCGCCAGCAGCTATTCTTCGTTCATATTCTACCAAAGGCCCTCGTCTTCCTGGCTTAACCACTAAATGAAAGCAAACAAAGCCTTTCTTAAGCCAAAAACCGAGAACCATGACGAGAAAAAGGGACCTCTTCTGAGCAATACTTACCTGTAGATAAGGCTCTTGAGATTCCATAGAAAGGGATACTGCCTTTCTTAAGGACTTCCACATTGTCAACAAGCTTATACACAAAAGCCGATCTTCTACTCGAGCAGTTGCATCCTTGATGCCTTAGAATTGATCCGATTAGACGAATAGAATGGCCACCAAGCGCTCTCATTTTGTATTGCAAAGCGCAAACGCAATCCTAGGACACTAAAACAACCATACAACATTAGTAAGATCAAGTGTTACGCATCAAATTCATGCCACATTTCAGCATGAATACTAATGAACAGAAAACAGGAACTAAGGGTAGAAAATCCAAGATTATTTCAGGAAAGTAGGAATACAGTAATCCAACCAGAAAATTGAACTTGGATTTCACTATGAAAATAAACCACCTGATGCAAACAAAATCTTGTTTTTTCAACCCAGAAGAAATTGTCGCTAGGATCAACAATGTGTAGAATCTAAAAAAGTCTACAATATTGAATGAGCTTGTATCAGACAAGGCAGGAAAATTTTGACCCTTTCACAGATTGAATCACAAGCATAATCTATAATTTAACCAAGTTTTGCACGAAATAGCAGCCATTGTAATAAACTATGTTCTAAGCCGACCAAGAAAAAGAAAAATAAATAAATTAGATGGCAATCTAGTCTAGTTTTTCATACGCGCTAACACGCGCCATTGCTTTAAGACCTGTTTGGTACAAGCTTAGTGGAGCTTTTCAAAGAGTTGTGACAAAGCTTTTCACATTTTCGAAAAAATAGCTTTACAAAACTCTACGTAATTTGCCAAACAAGAATTTACTCTTTTAATCTATTCACAAATGCTAAAATTTCATCTAGATTTTAATCTTAAGCTAGATTAATCTCTGGCCCACCAAATAGGCCTTAATATTGCAGCCTCCTTCAAGCTTTATGATCTGGAGGGTGCTGGATTTGTTGAACCACATCTATTACTATTCCGTATTATAAGCCTCCAATCCAAATGTGGTCGCTCGAAGGCTGCCACATTATCCGCTCCCTTTCCCATCTCTATGTGAACCACTAAAAGACCTCCATTTCGTTTGTTTTCACCACATCATCATTGTAACAGAAAGAACAAAAGTATTGAGGTATAATCTAACAGTGCTTTATCCCCTTCAATTTCTATTTCCCTTGTGCTTGTTACTTTTGTTCTGTTGTAATATTGGATTCATAGCAGCTACACAACATTTAAAAGATGCTTTAAAAAAATATAAGATTTTGATATTTTGGAATACTCTCTTATTTACAATCCAATTCTTTTCCTTGTCACTTTTTAATGTAAGTTCACACAACCACACACACTCTGCCATGAAAGTTAATAACTAAACAAAAAACCCATTCCAACATGAATTTCACACCATTATCTGATTGATAATGTACAACACCAATCTAGGTTCTTTGCCAAGTTCAATTGCTCAATCCCTTTGACTGTTAGTAGACCTGTGGTAACTAGTTCAATTGCTCAATCATCGGTAGGAGCTTCTTGTTGATACTCTATGTTGAAGGTGCTCTGTGGATAACAAACTGGACAACCTGCAAAACCCTTGCCTTTTAAATATCATGTGGTATTTATTTTATTTTTTTAATTTTGATTTCTAACTTCAACTTGCCTATATATAATGAGACTGGATAAATGGTTACCTTTTGGACTTCCCTGGATATGAATATGTAAGTTAACACCAGTTAGTTCAGAGTTGTCATCATACAATTCCATGTCCAAATCCATATCAGAGTTTTCACTTCTGCTGTCTTGTAGCAATGCCCAGGCATCCTCAATCGTGATAAGGCCTTCATCGTCTGGTTTTTGGATATAATCTTTGTAGACATTAGACTTGTGTTGCTCATGATCCTTGGTGGTTCCTAGAGCAATGCCATAAGCAGGCTGCGCTTTCTCGGGAAAGCGTTTCTTACTTTTCTTTGGTTGCTCCGAAGAGAACGAATCAAATGCTTGTGTGAGCATTGCAACCTTTTTTTGTTGAGCTGGAGCGAGCTTCGTGATGACCTCTTGAAGTGCATAGTCAAGCAGCCATTCTTCCCTACTTTTATCCATAGTCTTAATAAACTTGGCAGATCCTACCATTTTCCATAGCTTGTTGTAAGACTTGGTTGTTTTTCTCATGATAGTATCTCTCGTTTCCGAATATGACTCTGCTTCCCCTACCATTTTTCCTTGCTCCGGTGCTTTGCATTGTTCAGAGGACTGCTGATCAGATAATTGATGATGAAGGTCAAGGAGTTTATCGACTGCTTCTTGGACCAACTGAACTGCATCAGCTTGTTTAAGCTCATGCTTCTTGCTTCTTGTATGGTGATTAGCTCTTACTGTATCACGCCTCATGTCACCCGTGGTGAAGCGTTGATATACCTTCTGCCACACATTACTAAACTTTTCCTTGTCTAATTGGAAGTCAGTATCTTTACCTATATTGTCATCAACTTTGCAGCCTCCAATTGGCATTTGGAGAGGGTCCTGCACATGAGTAACAACTTCTCCAGCTCCCTTTGTCGGCTCTTTTTCTACTAGTGCGCGATGATCAATACTCATTGCTTCTACTTGAATTCCTTTGGGAGCTCTTGACTCTATATATTCACTCTGAGGATTAATGTTACCATATGATCTGGGATTGGCATGATCTGATGTGATGGATCTCTCCTCCTTTGCAGGTAGCGTTTTCTTTGGATTACGGTTTATGTTTGTGTCTTGTGTGACTCTTTCAAATGCTTCTACTAAATTTGCCACTCGTTTTCGCTGTGCAGGATCCAGCTTAGTGATAACTTGCTGAAGTGCACTGTCGAGCCTCCATTCTTCGGTATCTTTCCTCTTATCCATGCTAAGATGCCTCAGCAATGCTGTTTCTTTTCCACAATGTACATCTGATGATGACAAGTTTCGCTGTGGTCTAAGTTTCTCCATTGCTTTAATGAACTTTGTGGTGGCAATAACTTTCCTGATTCTTTGAAAACCATTGGATCTTTGCCTCTGGGGAAACCTCATTGCATTCGACTTATCTCCCTCTCCGAAGTCTCCTTCTGTAGGATCCAATAAAGGTTTCTCTAACGATTCTCTTGTATTTCTGCAAGCTTCAGCATTTTTGTCAGCTATGTTTGAGTTGACAGGCTGCTGAACCGACAATTGTTTGTCGAGGAGGAGAATTTCATCAACTGCTTGTTGTATAAACTCGATTGCCTCAGCCTGGTTAAGCTCTTGTTTCTCACTCTCTGCTACTTGAATCCCGTATTCCTCGTCTCTTCCTTTCTCAGAAACTTCACCGGTTAGCTCATTTCCGTGCACTAAGAAATGACTATTGTATATCAGGTTCCACATATTGGTGTACTTTTTCTTGGTAGCAGCTGAACTCTCACACTGAACCTTACTCAAGCTAAATTCTTCGGATGCTGCCTTTGCCGGTTCTGTCCAAAACTCGCCAGTAACTGTTTCATTCTTAGGTTCTGGCATTGAACATGCTGCTTCTGTCTTGGACTTACGCTTTCGGCTTCTGCTCTTTTGCTTCTTTAACGAACGCCTTTTACGCTCAAGTACTGGTGCTGAAGAGGCGCTCACATTGCCATGAATAGAACAGTATCTGTATGTGCACACCTTTGCTGTTGAATCGAGACCCGTCTGTGGAAACATGCTGCTCTGTATGGTTGAAGAACAGGTAGAAAGATCAAATTGTGTGTTGCCCACTTCATGGCATTTGGATTGCTTCTTTACAAGTAACCTCCTGTGTCGCAGACTCGGTATCTTCCATAGAGTCCTTGTAGGCTTCATACCGAATGCATCTTCTGGACCGTTATTCGGTTTCTGCTATAATCAAAGGTTTGTTCAGCTCTTATGACTACTGCAAAAAAAATTGGAGAACAATAAAAATATAAAATATAGAAAAACTTACCTCCATTGTTTCCTCAATGAATGGTGATTTAGCTTCATCATCATCTGTCATGAAAATTGAGTCCTGATCGAATCTTGACTCGGACCAGCGCCTTCGTGCACTGTGGGAGCTTTTACCTTCCATATCATATGGCTGTGAAGCTGACATTATCGCCTCCAATGATGCTTCTCCTGGTGATTCGTCGACATTTTTCGCTGCGATTGAGGCCCTATCGAATGCTGACTTTGACCACCGTCTTCTCGGCAACTTCACACTCTTTATTCTGTTAAGCTTGATGGATCCTGATCTAGTTGGTTGGATTCTTGCTTCGACATCATTTGTCAGCACAATGGAGTCATCAACATTGAGCTGAAGATTTGAAGTTGTAGATGAAGGCAATCTTGATCTTGATCTTGCAGTAGACATTTTCCTTGACCTTTTCAAACTGTAGATCCTCTTTACATCATCTGCACATATTCACATCATCGGCATATGAAATCATATTTCAATTGCAGAAATTCGGTATATGGATTCGGTATAGGACTTACCACCCGGGATAGGCTGCAAGGACCCTCTTTTTGCATAGGAACAGCTGGTGGCCTTCATGTAATTTGGGGATGCTCCAAGCTTACCAATGCTATCAACCTGAGCCTGCTTTGACGTCTTCTGTGACGAACCTTCTTCAGCCAGAATCAGCTTCTTACGCTTCAACGACAATCTTGATCTGTTGAGGCTTGCAACCTTGACTGATCTCAACTTGGTCAGCCTCTTCCTTGGTTCTGATATCTGTTTGTTACAAGTGGTTCTGATACCCATCTTGATTTACTTGTTCAGCCTCAGCTATTTCCTGTTTGTTAGAAACAAACAGGAAAGAGCTCTTTGGTGATGGATATGAGAAAAAAAAGGGATAGATTCAGATGAGAGATAAGAGTTGTTTTGTTCTATCATTTTATGAATACCTCTTCAATCTTGCCAAGTTGGATTGGGTTAGATTATGATTTTGTTTACTGTTTCTTTGCTTTGAATGAAATCTGGTAGGAAGCTTCTCAAATGTGATACCTTGATTTATAAAATCAAAAGAAAACAACTATTGACTTGTCAAACCAAATAAAGCCAATTTAAGCTTCTCAAATGTGATACCTTAGTCACAACTCAAAGGTTACCTGTATGGATCTGGTTGAGTCTTTTTTTTTTAATATATCAAAATCTAACCATTAGAATATATTTTAATGGATGAGATCTTACAAAATCCACCCATAGAGTTTTCAGTCAAGAAGACAGAAGAAATTGTATTAGCTGATTTTTCTATTTCCAGCTGATACAATGAGAATCTTGAGGATACTGGCCCTGCTTGTCGCGGCTGAACAAGAACTGTGATGCTCGTGGTAGCGAGATTGTTGTCGCTAAGGACGTTGATCAGTGGACGAGGCCAGCAGGTTACCCGTTTGGGAATCCTGGATCCCAACAGATGAGGGCGGATATGCGAGTGGAAACACGGTTTGTGCTTATCATGAAGGCAGTATCCTTGACAGCAAACTGAAAACGTCTTCTGCGTTTCCATGGCAATCCTTCAAAGCTGGGGTCTCATGAATGCATATAACAGACTCCGAAACACAACACAAACAGTCAGGCTCCTTTTTACCAGTAAGATAACCATCACTTCAACTTAATATATCCAACAATAGTAATGGGTCAAAACTATTAACTATAAACAACAACAACGAAAAGGCCAAGACTGTACACGGAGGTGAACCATGGATATGGTTTTATTGTTTGATCGTCATTCAAAAGTATCTTTCAACAGCATAAGTGTTTCTTATTTGTTTACAGATAATGCTGTGAACAAGCTGATAGATCATAGATCATGCTAGCATGGCATCCTCGGTTCCCTCTTCTTGTGCGAGCTGGTTATCGATAGCATGCTGCTCTAGGTATTCTTTGCTGTTCATCTCAGTCAATCTGCATAAAGCTTTAACATTAGCAGGCTGTAAAACAAACTGCTTCATATCGTGATGATAGCACTAATACTGAGAGAAGCAGACAGCGCAACAACGATGAAAAAACTTTTCTCTAGCTTTGCAAAAACTGCTTTCAGTTCCGTCAAAACACAAAGTGGAAGGGTTTTAGCTTCAGTTTATTGTGTTGTCAAAATCACTTTAACCAAAATACAACATACAGTTTTTCTTTCCTTTCATATCGTATGTATAGGGCTTACCTACTGATAGTGCGATCCTTGGCAAATCCGAGCTCATTGTCGACACACAAGTCAGCCTCATCGTTTCTCCGTGACCTGGTGGAGGTTCGTGGGGCCCTCTGCTTAGCGTCAGCTATTGTGATGATCCTTTCGAAGAGCTCTTGAGGGCTCCCCTCTGCTGTGCACATTAGCCTTGCCTTGTTCTCATACATCACCTAACAGACAAGTTTGAAGTTATATACAAACCAAGAATCTTATTTATCAACCCAGTATAAATCCACTTAATGTAGGGTGTCTGGGGGATCGGGATGTATGCAGTTATGCACCCTTACCCTGAGCAAATCGAGAGGGTGTTAGCTAAGCAGGTTAAACAGATGCCTACGGTAATAAAGTAGAGCTAACGTCTTGGGTATGGTTAAGAGATCATGAATTTTTGGGAAAGGGGTTGGCATGAGATCCATCAAGAATTGTTCCACAGACACACACGAAGATTCCTCAAGAATCTAGAAATTATCTAAAGGTCAGCCAAAACAAGACCGACCCCTAGTTTGTGGCTTGCCATTCCAATTATTCACTTCTACCTAAATGAAATGAGTTACCGAAACACTTGTAAAGAGATGATGTTATGGAAAGCCCAATTAGTTAAAAACAAAGGATGTATCAGAGAGAAGAGAAGCTTACATCAACTAATGTGACAAAGCGATAAGCTGCTGTACGATTGTGTAGCCCCAAAATTGGCACACCTTCGAGTGCTAGTGTATGGAATTTCTCTGCAAAAGAAGAGCAAGGATTTATTTGTAAACCTACTACAATGCGCATTATAGAGCTTCATAAAATGATGTATAGAGCAAAAGATCTATGAAAGATAAAAGGCAGCCAAGATAGCAAGAAATGTACCCACAAAAATATCAGACATTTCAATCAAGAGCTAGTATCTGTTAAAACACGAAACAGAGAAGCAGAAGAAAAGATTTTATGACTTACTAAATAATCCGAAATAGTCAGCTGCACCGAGTGGTCTGTCACAAAGTTCATCAAAAGGGAAATATGCACATCCATTTGCACCAGAAGGGACCTAATGACAGCAGGAGGAAAATATTAAAACCCAGTCACATAAATCTATGAGGCCTTTAAAGGGTAAATCACACAAAACCACTCTTAATTTAATCCACATCACACGAATGACAAAAACACCCCTTTATAAATAAAAAACAAATGCATTTAACGAATTTTCGAATGTGAGTAGCAATTCAACACTAATGCATATTTATAACTTCATAAAAAACAATAAAGGTCTGATACATCCAAATTACTCTTTATTTGGTGTTTTTTCTAAAGTGACGAACTTGACACATTTCATACTGTTTTAAAAACAATTTTACATTAATCCAATGGGCACACGCTTTACATTAATGCAATGTTTGTGGTTGATAAAAAAAAAAACGTTTTTATAAGGTTAAATAGTATGGACACTGAATAACTAATAAATTCGGTATGAAACAGAATTACTACTGAAGTTGGATAAAGGGTGATTAAAGCAATTTTGACTAAAAAGGTGTAAAATACCCTAAAAATACGTTTTAATCTTGTCTTTTCCTTTTTACTGTAAACAAAATCATCGCCTAGGAATTTGTTTGTGAATATACCTTTAATGTCCTACCCATGACAACTTCTACATCCTGTGGGAGAGCTTCTTCATCCCCGATCAACTCCTGAAACTTAGCCTTGAGAAGGTCTGATAAATCGTTTCCAATAAAATAGAATCCTTGCTCATGCTGCAGTAAAAGAACAAGATCTAAAGATAAACAATTTGTGGAACATGGAACAAAGGCAACCAAAAATGGAATTGCAAATGAGAAATATAATACAAAGAGAAAAAGTATCGTACGTACAGAGGTTAGACGTCTGTAGTCCACAGATGAAGCAATATCATGGGCTGTACACCTTTCCTGTATGAAAAAGAAACACCTTCAGTGATCTTAGCATTATATTTCATCAGATTGGATGCAGAAGCTCTCGATCTAATAAATAGAAAAAAGATGCCAAAGAAAATCGATGAAACATGAAAGGCTAGATGAGTAACGAATCCTCTTCATCACACCTTCAAAGTGGCAATAAAAGGCAGAAAAAGATCCCTCTGTAGTCCACCTTCATATAAGGAATCTGGAGGCCTATTGGAAGTTGCAACCAGGATCTGTTGAGAAGCCATTCATCGAGCATCAAACATGAAACAATCAGATGCCAAATATGCACTAGGAACAAGCAATTTCTTGAAAGATTAACTCTCAAAGAATGTAGAGAAAGTAGGGTGCTTACAACACCATTGCTAAATAGGTGTCCGAAAAGGCGATGCAGAATCAAGGCATCCGCTACATCAGTCACCTGAGATATGAAGTAAATATTGTAGTTAGTGGTTAACATCATCCTTCACCAAATATGGCCTTTGAAGCTGTTTTAGAAACTAAGATGTTACCATGAATTCATCAAGGCACAATAAAATGGATTCATCTGATATTTCTGCAGCTACGACTTCAAGGGGGTCAGATACACCTTTGTGCTTCTGCAAATAAATTATGTCAAGAGCGAATTCTTCAATACAAAAGCTGGCGGAAATTGGGGAGGGGAACCAAGTACGCAAGGGAATACAAGACTTTTAATTACCCGTAAGCGACTATGTACGCTCAACATAAAGTCGTGAAAATGTATTCTCATCTTCCTCCAATTTGAAGGCCTGAGAAGAATTTTGAAAGTCTTTCTCAGTAAACAGAATAAGAACAACCTAGCAGTACCATCAACTCAAGCACTCAGACTAAAAGAACTCACAATTGATCAAAGAACAAATCCATCAACATGGTTTTCCCAGTACCAACTCCTCCATAAAGGTATAGCCCCTTAACTGGTGAATATGAAGATTGATGCAATAGACGAGACCACAACCATCTGCTTCTGAAAAATGAATAAACATCTTTGTTCAGTCAGAGGTAGAACCTACTCTAAGTCTCTAACATTATGGAAGACAATGAAAAGGGTAGAGGGTGTGGACTTTATTTCGATAAAACAATTTCTTTCTGATTTCTTGTAATACGAGGATTAAATAACAAACGAGATTCACGGGACCCA
This sequence comes from Persicaria tinctoria, assembly GCA_037127255.1. NCBI lineage: Eukaryota > Viridiplantae > Streptophyta > Magnoliopsida > Caryophyllales > Polygonaceae > Persicaria > Persicaria tinctoria. The sequence continues at coordinate 35,460,482 of JBANSL010000006.1, read as the reverse complement.
ACTTGATAACTAGATGAACCAAAAGAATGGTTTACAGGGGGAGAAACCTCTTCACATCAATTGGTTACCTGCTAGATTTCTCGGAAGCAGCATAACGGTCCAATTTGCATCTATCAGCATTCTCAACAAGCTCATCATAAAGCCTCTGAAGTTCGCTTAATGTTCCAATCTGCAACAATCAATTGCAAGAAATGTTTTCAGTCAGCTAAATTTACAAATTATTCTGTTTAACCTTTTGATATGATAGTCATTCAGTCCTCTTCAACCTAATATCACGTAAGATGAAGCAATAACCCGTGTTTGCAGCCATGAACATCATGCGCCTAGATCAAGTGCTGATGAGATATTTATAAGAAGAATTGAAGAGAAAGAGAGATCAAGACCTAAGGATCCCTTGATCGTGAGAGTACCCTTTTTTAAGTCAGCAAAACATCAAACTTCATCACATTGAAGACAAAATAACTGTTTCTGAAGAAAATTTCAACTAATTAGAAGTGTAAAAGGAAGAACCACTTTGAAATTCTAGTAAGATTACAAAGGCATATATGACATCATATAAATTTTAACAAAAGTTCGCTAACTGTCATAGACAAAGAAATTGAGCGGATGGAAAACAAACTTAAGTATTCATCAGCACAGAAGTAAACACTGATATCACATACTATCAATTTCACACCTGGCAACTATCGCCTCTCGAAAGTTCACCAGCAGCTATTCTTTGTTCATACTCCACCAAAGGCCCTCCTTTTCCAGGCTCTACCACTAAACAACAGCAAACAAAAAAATCATGACAAGAAAACCAGAACCAGACCTCTTCCTAGCAAAACTTAAAAACAGTCTTAGACAAACATACACTCAGCCTCAAAGTGACAGACTTACCTGTAGATAAGGCTCTTGAGATTCCATAGAAGTGGATACTGCCTGGCTTAAGTAATTCTACACTGCCAGCAGGCTTATACACAAAAGTCAGCCTCTCATCTATAAACTGATTTCTCCTCCCTGCCAAGCTTCTACTCGAGCAGCTGTATCCTTGATGCCTCAAAACTGATCTAATTTGACGAATAGAACGGCCAAGAAGAGCTCTCATTTCCTATTCGCGGTCCTATGAACACTAAAACAACCATACCGAATTACTGAGGACAAGTTCAATGCATCAATTTCATGTCACAGTTTTCAATGGTACGTAGAGAATCCAATAAGCAGTAAAAAAAAATACAGTATACGCTATAAAAAATACAAATCTAGGCATTCATGGCAAATTGCTATAACATCCCCCGCTCACCACCAATCAAAGTAGATATACAAACAGCAAAGGAATAAAGCCAGCATGATAGTGCGTGTAAAAACAGTACGAATTTGTACAATTTGCAAGTATAAATTGGAAAGCTTGGAAACTGGAATCAATTTTCTTATTTTTATATCAAAACCCTAAACTATGGGCGAATACAATATGATTTCCAGAAATCCTAAAGTGTGGATGAAATCGGAAATCCCCTTCTCTAAATTTTAATTGGAACTCGAAATTCAGCAGAAACTGTAGCAGTATTCGGTCAACTCAATAGAGAGAATTCAAAAAGTATGAAGATAGATTCATTCCCAAAAGAAGCAGCTTAAAGAAAATCATAAACTATAAAACACATATCTCAATTTGAGCAGGAAACAGGAACTAAAAGCTAGACCCGCAAAACCAGATCAACCCAGGAAGGTGGGAACGCGGAAATCCAGCAGCAACTAACAAATTAAACTAGGATTTGATTTTGAAAAAGCAGAAATTCATCCAAGAGATCGAATAAGAGAACAACACCTGATGCAAAAGGATCGAGAAGACAAAGCAGCAGTGTCGAGGGTCAAGAATGTATGGAATCTAACAAGTACAGATTTACAATTATGGATAAATATTAATCGCACAACAGGGCTGGTAAAAGCTTTATCCTTTATGAATTTTATGTTCGGATTGGGATAACGAAAGAGGATAAGAGGAGAATGAATCACAAGGAAAGTGGGGAGCTTTTCTATGCTTCTGGGTTTGATTAGAGAAGCTCCCCAAAGTTACAGGTATTGGTGAATTGGGGTCCTGGGGATAGAGACTAGAGAGGACGGAGTACGCAAGAGTAAATTCTGTAAGAGCATCTCCCATGTAAGGCAAAAAAAAAAAAAAAAAAAAAAAAAAAGGTTTTGGCCAAATTTTACTCTCATCCTAGGTCAAAACTCATTTTAGCTTTTTTGTTTTTTTGCCTATTTCCAAAACAAAGGTTAAATTTGGCTTCCTCTTTTGGACGGCCAAATGCAATTTATTTATTTATTGATTTATTTTAAGTGTTTAATATTTATGTAAATCTATAAATAATACAATTATAAATCTATATATTATATAGTTATGATTTTTAATTAAAAATAAAAGTTGTAGTATTGTAAAGATATTCATGAGTTCTTCGATATGAATATAATATTTGACATATTTAAATTATCATTTCATAAACAATATTTTTAGAAGATGACATTAATCTTTTTTAATATAGATTCATCAAAATTATAATAAAAATAAATATTATGTTGCTTAATGTATTAAACATAGAATCAAGTGACAGAAATAAGATGTAAAAGTTCTAAATTATATTAGTATTTATAGAAAATTTAGCCTACTAAAATTGGCCTACGGTAGGAACAACAAAGTCGTATTTTTGGTAGGCTATTTCCCCTAGCCATTATGGCTTACGGGGGAAGATGCTCTAATGGAGAGAGTATGGGAGAGGAGTCAGGAGATCAAGTTATTTTGCTTTTTTGTTTGGATTTTTTTTCTTTTCATTGATTTTTTATGATTAATAATTCGAGCACATACCTAAAACTCGGGAGATAGACAAGTCGGTAGATGAGTGAACATATAATAAAACCGAAAATATAGGAAAAGAGAAAAAGGTGCAATTGCCTCCGTAGCATAGTGGTATTTAAAAAAAAAAACAGTTGGGGTGGCTCACTAGTGGGGAGCAAGGGGATGTCAGGATGTCTTAGGTTCGATCCCTACCTCCGCCCCTTTCCTTGGATTAAAATCAAAGGTTTGTCTTGCTCCTTTCCAGTGGGTCGAACCGGTCGACGCAAGCCGGTTTACCTAGTGCAGGATCTTGCCGGCAGGGTCACGTACCCGGGGTTTGCCACCAAAGGTGGGCTCCTCGTCATCAAAAAAAAAAGATGCATTTAATCACCATGTAAAATGCATGCTGGAAAGAATAAAACTAAGTAGAACTAAAACCGAACGTTGAGGATGTCGACGAATAACGAAGTCAAGCACCACCAAAGGGAAGCACCGTAGGTCAGCGGTACAACATGGCTCTAACTCCTGTCGACGAATAACGAAACTCCAATGACCAATCTCCCGGATACGGAGTCGCCCTTTACACTTTGCACACTACCACGATCACAACTTGTCCCGACTCCGGACGCAGCAAACCCAGCCAAGTTGTAGAACGCTTAGGAACACCAAAAGACAGCGCCACGTGCTACCCAAAGAAAACACTCGAAAACCGGCCAAAAAAGACACAGATTTCAATATTAAAAAAGAGAGAGGTATCGAACCTTACAAGCAAGGTGTTATTTTTTTTATATAAGGTAAGAATTCGAGGGTCAGACAGGCCTGACACCTCGAGAGTTCGACAAAGTCGGCAGACGGCGAACCGTCTAAACATACAAAGTAAATAACAAAAGGTGCAACTTAGGTAGTAACAAGCAAACAATTCCGAGCGACCTAGCAAACCTAATCTAAACAAGTTGGGGACAACATAGACTACAAACCGAAGCCAAGCGCCATCAAAAAACGACACCGCTGGCCGGCGGTACAGCATGAGTCTTGTGGGCAGTGAAGACGAACCTCCAAGTAAATTTCCGGATCACGGAGACGTCTCGATACACACCGCCTTGACCCCAGCCAGACCCGACTCCGAGACGCTAGAGCCCCAACTAAGAAAAGGACCGCCGAGACCAACCAAAAGAGTAACCGAGAACCACTTAAGTACAACGCACCTAAAAACCCTTTCGAAATTTAAACAAACCCTTTCGGGATTTTGATCCAACCATTTCGGAATTTTAGTCAATCCCTTTTCGGAAATTTTAATCAACCCTTTCAGGATTTTATTCGGTTCTATAATTAAATAAAAAAATACACATAAGTATAGAACCAATTAACCAAATACATTTTTTTTATCTTCGGATTTAGTCTATATTGTCCTCAACTTTATAGGATTTGGCTCGTTTGTTCATCTGGATCTGTTTGCTTACTCTTTTGTTTAGCACCAGTTTTATTTTACTTTGTACGTTTGACAGTTCGTCGTCTGCCGACTTAGTCGGCCTCTCAAGGTGTCAGGCCTGTCTGACCATCGAATTTTTACCTAATAAAAAAAATACATTATATATATACATACATACATACATATATATATATATATATATATATATATATATATATATATATGTATGTATATATATAAATTTAAGGCACGCAAAACTTGGCGTGCAAGGCCATCTCTCGGCAACTTGCACGCCAAGCACCACAATTCATTACTCTAGCCAAGGAAGACAACCGGAGAAGGGACGACAGTCGGAGAGGCCACCACCGAACGCTGGCGACAACAACGAGCAGCCCTGGCGGGGGAGAGAGCACCCTCGGCCTTCCACGAAAGTGAGCGGCGACCGTTCAACACCATCTCCAGACCGAAGCACCAGACAGCAACCGCGCCACCACCAGGTGCTGAAGGCGGAGAGAGAAATGAGAGGGCAAGCACCTCGCCAACACCATCGATGAGAAGGCATCGAGGACAATTGGCGGACTTGGGTTGAAAGGCTCGATGGAACCCAAGGACTGTCGAGCCAGTAGATAGACATAGGAGGTGTTGAAGTGTGAAATTGGATTAAAAAAAAAAGGAAAAACTAATTAAAATACCCCCACCTTTTGGGGTATGGTTAAAATATATCTGACACAGAGGATTTTCAGTCGCCTTAAACCGTATCAAATAAATCCGACTAACCTAACTAATGTAGTTTGGCAAGTACGGGTCGATCCCACAGAGAGTCAATGATTTGTATGCAAGTCAAGTGCGTCAACAAGAATAAGAAACAAAGGGGGGGGGGGGATTTTGATGGTTTGAACTAACTAACAATGCACAAGTAAGAAAAATAATAAAGTAAAACAGATTAAATGGATGAATATGAGAGAATAGCTCCGATCAATCAATCTCAGCAATCAGGTTTGTTCATTGATCATTGATATCGAAAAGATAACTTCCTCTTCAATACTTTGTTGTGGAAAGACTAGGTCTTTTTAATCCAATTCCTTATCGAATCTAGTTAACAGGACAACCAGACCCTGAAAACCCTAATTATCAAACAATCTTGAAACTATCAAGATTCAATTCAATAATCGATTAAGCTTAAAGGAAATCAACAAAGACAATCGACGCGCACAACCAGTTATTGCATCAATTGCACATCAATTCTCTATACAAATCCCTAAATCAACCAGTTTCAGAGATTTATACTTTGCTGCTCAAGAACATAGATAACTCAACCAGAAATTATCTATATCTAGCTATAGATTATCATGAAAAGGCATTAGTTGACCAGACTAACGGAAATTCACGAAAACCCTAAACAATCTAAGCAAAGAATTGATAATATACAAAGAAAAGTATTAAGAACGGAAATCTCACAATGAAATAATAAACCTGACGCTTCGATTAATCTTCCCAAGCAAAGAAAATTAGATGTACATGGTTGAGAAATCACAAAGGCCCTACAATGGTTGCTACCTCTGTTCGTCGTTTGTCAATTCACTCCCAACCTGTTCAATTGGAACTCAAACCAACAACTCCCTTTTATTCTTCTCAAACCCCCGTTTTCTAATCTTCCTAATTAATTACTTATAAAAATATAACATATCTCATAAATGAATTAAAGTAATAGCTTGTCACAGCCCACATCTTGTAACCGAACTCGGGCTTGCCAAAGAAATAACTCGGCCGAGTTTCCTCTTGCTCCACCCGAGTTCCATTCAGCAGCCATCTTGACGTCACGATTTCACTGTTTTCAAGGTCGAATTTGGAAAAGTCAAACACGGAAGTTGTAGGTCTTCGAATCCTCTTTCCAACAAGTATAAGTACGCCCCAATCCGATAACTACAGCCTTCGAACGACTCATTTTAGTGCAGCGTCGCCAACCTGGACAGCTCCAATCCTTTACATGTTTAGCTCCTCTCCTCGGCTCTCGTGCTCTTCGGTTTCCATCCAATCTTCAAGCATTGACTTAAGCTCAGCTCCATCTCTTTACAATCACCTAAAATCATGCACAAAACTTGTAGATTCTGACTCTAATTGAAACATAATGAAAACATAAAAACTACTCTAACTCATGCATTTTACCCTATCTAAAACCATCTAAATGCCTATATTAACACTACCTAAATGTGCATGATCAAACTCCACCACACTTGAACCTTTCTTGTCCTCAAGAAAACAAAATCCATCCAATCACACATCCCACAAATACACTCTTCATGCATTCACCTCGTCAAAACACAATCTAAACCAAATAGGAGACGTAAGACAATAGTCAACAATCATCACATGTTTTTGAGCAACTCAAAGGCTTAGGCACATTTCAATCCAACCTCACCGGGTACATAAAGTGTTTCACTCATCGCTCTTGTGTTTAGGCTAAGTCAATTCCGCTCAAACTCAATCCAATGCAACTAAGCTCCATAAAAATTGAAATCTACATCACAATCTCCACCGTGAGTGACATTACAAGCAATAATCATCATGAGGTCTTGTAAGGGTTGTAATGAGGCTCGGTAAGAAAATTAAGGTAGGGAATGCTTTTCGCTTGTGGTGTTCATAATCCGGGAACTAAGCTCCTAGTAACCAATTACAAGCTCAACCAAAAGCTATCACAACCATCAAACTTAAGCATCAAGCACAACACAATACAAGAACTTTCTTTAGACCCAACAATACTCCCAATCTCTTTATTGCAACTCTTTTTTTTTTTTTTTTGCTTTTTTTTTTCTTTTTTTTTTCTTTCTCGACTTTTCCTCCTAAGTGAATTTTATTCTCCTTAGGCCCCGAGTATACATATATATACATAAATTCATAGAACCAATCATCACAATAAGCGTCAAATGAATCAACACAATACACAATCTCATTCTCCAAGCACTCACTCAACTCAAACCATCATTTTACCAATTCTAATCCTAATTCCCGGATGGGTCAGGCTACAATTGGCTAAGGATAATTTTTGTGGAGCTACAAAGATAGGCTAATATGCTCAGTTTGGCTTCAAACAATGGATACTATGCAAGGGAATATAGGGAATATCATGGCTCAGTAACAATCATGCCTCAATCATGCGAAAATCACAAGTAATGATCAACATATACAACCTTGACATAGATATCAATCCCAATTCTCAGAGGTAGTCACATTGGAGAGTATCACACACAATAAGCAAAGAGGACAATCATAAAGCATAGTCCCAACGAGGCTAACAAAAACTCACAAGGTAATTTTTTGTTGGATTTCAATGTCACCTAAAATGTAAGAGTTATACATGCTCAATCAATCAATTATCTCATGCTTCAATAGATCAAACAAACTAGACGAGGATCAACACTTCAAGCATATCATGAGACTTATAATTAGATTAATAAGACAATTGGTACAAATGGGGTTATTTAGAATGTCATGCATGCTGAATTTTTTCTTTTTATATGATTTTATTTTTTTTGTAAGACTAAGAATAATAAACATGAAATGCAAAGTATGAAATACATATAATGCAACCTAAATGCAAACATGTAAATGTTCCCTCCCCCACACTTAATTTACACATTGTCCTCAATGTGAAAAATAAAATAGAAGGAGAAGAATACTTACGGAATCATCTACATATCAAGCGGAGGTGATGAATTCAAGCACAAGATCGAGTAAGGTGAGCCAACATTATTTCTCTTCTCGACCTCAAGGAGACACCACTACCTAATCTCCACAAACAAGGCAAGACAACACCAACAAAGAAATATTTGTTGTCCCGGCAAGGACAACTCACAATAGTGATCGATGGTGTCAACCCACCCACAACAACCAAGCAAAGCCACAAACATCAACAATTTGCAAATCAATAACAATTAAGCATAAATTAATCAAAACTAAAATCAATAAAGTTAACAAGAAACTCTTATCAAGTTTAATATCAAAGAGCAAGATCAATTTAAACGCTTTGACTCGAAAATTCTCAAATTTGCAATTGCAATGTAACAATTAGCCACACAAATCTCAAATCCAACTCTCAAACCTCAATCAATCCTATTCATCCACAAATTCCTCATCACCAAGTTCCTAATTCACCCAATCCATTTACCAATTTCATAAATTTAACAAAACCTAAAATTAGAGTTTATTAGAACTTACTTAAAGATTCAATGGAGGAGAAAAGGAGGAGAGACTGACCGGGGACGGTGGCCGGAGTCGGAGGGTGTTGTCGGCGTGGCTGAACGAAGTCGGCGGCGTGGCCTGGTGGCTGCGACTATGCGGAGGTGCTGGGAACGGGAGGGAGGCGTGAGGGCTTCGTCGGAGAGAAAACCTGGGTTTGCTCGGAATCGGGGCCTAGTGGCTGCGGGACTCGCCGGGAGGGCTTCTGTGGTTGGAGATGCTCGGCGCCGGCGCGCCTGGTGTTGGCTGCGATGGGTTCGCTGTCGCTCGGGAGAAGACGCGGGCAGACCCGCTTCTTTCTTCCTTTTTTTTTTGAAGACGCTATATAGCTCGGGTTAGATTTAAATAAACTCGACCGAGTTATTTTCCCACCCGAGTTCCTTCTCGGATTCCTGTCCGCCACTCGGGTTGGCCAAGGAACTCGACCGAGTAGTTCACCCGAGTAACCTGTAATTCCCTTGCTTTTGGACGTCTTTTTTTTTTTGGTTTTTTTTTTGGCTTCCGAAATCTACATGTTAGCATTTCGGAGACGCAAAAATACTAGAAAAATAATTGAAAAAAAAATAACAAATAAAATAAAAACTACCTAACAAAAATTATGAAAAATGATAATATGAAATACTAACCTTGGGTTACCTCCCAA